>CAWUER010000532.1:0-258938 GCA_963921195.1 Pegoplata infirma
AATCAATTTCATTTTTATTTTTAATTTTTTTTTTTAATTTTCTGCATATTTATGTATGGGGGCGTATAAGTTATATTTGCATTAAACACGTACATAAATCATACGCAATGGTGAACCACATAATGCAGACAAATATTTAAAACAATTTGTTGCATACATTTAGGCATAGAGTAAAGAAGATCAGAGATTTTGATAGGCCCCAAAACAATATGTCACTTTATATAAATTGGTTCTCTTAATGTTTAAGAGAGTTCTTACATGCAGTAGCATAGGCAACATTAAGAGAACCAACTTATTGAGAGAGCAAAATAAATGGCATCCAACCAATTTGACACCCACTGCATTTAGGTACTAATATATTTATATATCGCCATTAAACTTTAACTTTGTCCGAGCAAATTTTTATTCTACTGGAACTTAAAATTATGTAGTAAAAATTCGAGGCTAATCGGATTAAATTGATCCGTGGCTCTTGGCGATCAAAGTTTTAGACTTTTAAAAATTAAAAAATAAAATAAAAATGTTAAAAAATATATGTCTTGCGATACATAACATTTATTAATTTTGATGCGCTAAACACGAATATAAAAACAAAAAAAAAAATCAGTCGAACGGTTTTCGCGATATGAAATTTGCAAAAAGTGACAGTTTTTACCCTTTTCCTAAGGCCAAAAATTAAAAAAATAAAAATTTTGATTTTTTTTCCTTGATTCTTTAATAAAGCTTTAGACAAACTTTAATTTAAATTAAAAATTTCAAATTAAATTGAGCTAAATCCGATCATTTTAACCCCTAGCGCCTTTCGATCAAAATTTGGGTTTTTAAAAAATGTTAACCAAAAACTCTAAACTTTAATTGAAGGGAGCCATCGGCTAACATA
Organism: Pegoplata infirma; assembly: GCA_963921195.1. NCBI lineage: Eukaryota > Metazoa > Arthropoda > Insecta > Diptera > Anthomyiidae > Pegoplata > Pegoplata infirma. Next base: position 881 of record CAWUER010000532.1, read on the forward strand.
GTCTGATTTGGCTCAAATTAAGTTTAAGTGAAAGTTTGTCCAATCTCTATGGAATAGTTAATTGAACAAATATTTGAGATTTGTAAAATTACAAAAAAAAAAACAAGTGAGAGTGTTAAGTTCGGCTGTGCCGAATCTTTTATACCCTCCAAAATGTAAAAAAATTAAAAAAAAAAAAAATGTCAGGGGCGTTTGTTTTTTTTGGGGGGGGGGGGTGATGGGGGTCATTTGGGGACGTTTATAGCACCTTCCCATCCCGATAAATTAAACAAATGTGTCATTTATTTAACAAAAATACAAAAACATGTAAAAAAGTGTATTTTTTCAGAGGTTGGTTCAGTTCTTCAAGGGGGAACTTTTTCCCCCCTGAGCCGATTTTGCCCATTTACGAACTTACCCTGCCTAGGACCATAAGACATATACATGCCAAATTGCAGGAGGCTAGCTCTTTTATTTTGGACTGTATCGTGCCATCTACAGACAGACGGACGGACGGACATTCACAGAATGTCTTAGATTCGATCATGGATCAATAATATATAAACTTTATGGGGTCCCCGACCGATAATTCGATGCGTTACAAACGGAATGACAAAGTGAGTATACCCCCATACTGTGGTTGGAGGGTATAAAAATTGTTGTAAAATAATCTTTTTATACCCTCCACTTACAAGGGAAGTCTCCCTAGTGTCACCCGCGGCTCTTTATGGAATTGGTTTTATTTTGTAGAGCAGAAAAAATAAAGTGACACGTAGTTTTTTTAGTGGCCCAAATGCATATTTTGCGGGTGAAAAGGAGGGGGGAAGAAAAGGAAATTTTTAATTTTTTTCGTTTATCTCCTATATGCAAAGAAACCGAGTCATGTTACATACCAAATGAAAGGTCTTTGGAAAATCTATCTACGTGTGGTAAGAACGTGTCCAAACATGCACAACTTTTCGTCATAATGAGTAAAATACCAAAATTTTAGGACATTTTTGTTAATAAGTCGAAAAATATTAACTTCTTTGTTCCGTTGTTAGCACCGCGAGATAGGTATTTTTAATACCTTTAATCAGATACCACACATGTCTATATTAATTTTGTTTAAATAGGCGTAAATCGTAAAAAACTGAAAAAGGTCAATTTCCCCCGTACAAATTGACCCCCCGTAAAAATGAGTTTGGGCCGCTAAAAAAAATACGTGTCGAAGTAATTTTTGTTCTTAATAACATATCCAAATTTCATGAAGATCGGAGGGTGACACCTGGGAGACTTCCCTTGTTAGTTTAAGCCAAGTTGGATTATTTTAACCCGTGGCGCTTTTCGATTAAAGTTTTGAACTTTTTTAAAAATTTCTTCCCAGAGTGCAATGTTTTTGGTTTTTAGACAATGAGGAGTAAAAATAGAAAAACTTTTTTTTCAAACATGTTGAATTTTTTTACTTTATTTAACTTACCACAATTCTATTTGCTTCTGTTTTATTTCTTTGCCCCAAACATTTGTTTGCTATTACAATGGGTACTTTGGTGGTTGCATTTTAATGGCATTTGCAAAAAAACATAAAACCAAAAAAAAGTAGAAAAGTTAAAATCGACTTGGCCGAATCTATGAATACCCTCCACAATGACCTTTTTAAGTGATAGTAAATTTTCTAACGTGAAAAAAATAAAAATTTTGATTAGAAATATTTTATTTTGTGTAAAAAACTTTGTTTTAGCAATTTTTGGAAAAAAAAAAATAATTTACTTTTTTTTTTGAGTGTAAAATTTTTTTTGAGTGTACTTTTTTTTGTTTTGGTATAAAAATATTTTTGAGTGACAAAAATATTTTTGTGACTTACCAATGTTTTTAAACAGGTTTAACGGGTTTTCAACACGTGAATTTAAGGTGAAGCTAATCTGAAATTCACGGTTTTGCTAATAACTTTTGAACAACTAAACCGATTAGGCTGAAATTCAATACGAACTAGGCTAGAAGAACACAAATATATATGACCAGCTTCAGCACCCTCAGAAACGCCTTTCGAAAGTTATAGTGTTTTTTATCTCGTAAATTCACGAAAAACCCTTGCCGAAATTCAGTATTTTGCTCATAACTTTTGAACCACTGGACCGATTTCGCTGGATTTCAATACCAACCTGACCAGGTAAATGCCCAACATGTAAGCCAAACTTCAGGAGCCTCCGTAAAGTCTTTCAAAAGTTAGCGTATTTTTAACAGACAGACTGACGGACAGACGGACGGACATCGCTAGATTGTCTAAAAATCGATCAAGGATCATGAATATATCGTCACCTTAAATGCAAAAGGCCCTAACTAACAAAAAATTCAAAATTGGTATTTTGATTGATTTTGGTGTATTTTAATAACCAACACGTCCTTACAAAAAATTAGGGTCACATAATAAAAATTAGCGATTTTATAGCCAAAAATTAAAAACATGTGAATTGCGAAATCGCCAATGGACACAACTAGAAATACATTTTCCAATTATTTTGTGATTAATTTTGATACATATTACCAAACGTACGTCCTCAAGAAATTTTAGGCCAACTCAATCAAAACCAACAAAGTTATTAACAAATTTAAAATTTTACTCTTTACTGTTTTTTGCTTCTCCTGTAAAATTAATAAAATGTTAGTTAGGGCCTTTTGCATTTTAGGTGACGATATATACTTTATCGGGTCCTAGACCAATATTTCGAGGTGTTACAAATGGAATGACAAACTTATATATACCCTCTATCACTAGAGTGGAGGGTATAAAAAAGAGAAAACATTTACTATTGAGCTAGAATTAAACAGTATTTAAAATTAATTTTCATTTTATGGTTTAAAAAGTAAATATTGGTAATGAAACCGTTATGTGTAATTAATTTATAATCAATTACATTTTTATTTTTTTTAAATTTTTTTTTTTAAATTATTTGCATATTTATGTATGGGGGCGTATAAGTTATATTTGCATTAAACACGTACATAAATCATACGCAATGGTGAACCACAGTATGCAAACCAGGGTTACAAAATGAGAACATCAAAATTGTACCAACGAGCTGATAAAATTGTACTTTTTCGACCCCAATTGTACCATTTTTTTTTATTTAAAATAAACGTTTAAAAAAATTTTTAAATTTTTTAAAAAAAAATCTCAAACTTTTTTCCTTTCATAGAGCTTGAGACAGCCTTTCGTTTAAACTTAATTTGAGCCAAATCTGATCATTTTAACCAGAAGCACACTTCGATCAAAGTTTCGGACTTTTGGAAAATTTCCAGCAAAATTTTAATTTTTTGGAAATTTTATACTTAACAAGTAAAAAAGTTAAATTCAGCCTTGCCGAATGTAGTGATACTCTCCAGAAAAGCAAAAAGATTATTGCAAAAAACTTTTTTTAAAAGAAAATTACTTTAAAAAAAAAAAAAAATTTCCGCAAAAAAAAAATTTTGGCAAAAAAAAAAAATCCGCGATTTTTTTTTCTTTTTTGTCAAAAAATATGTTCGTACTTGTTTAAATACCATTTGGTGTTCAATTATGTTCACATATGTCAACCAGCAGTCGAATTAATACATTTTGTATTTTTAGGTTATGTTGAATGTACTAAAATTTTTGAGGTGTCCTTGCATTTTCATTCATAACTTTTTAACCGCTGAACCGATATCGCTCATATGCAATACCAAACTTCTCGGGAGAACTTCCAATGAATATGTTAAGGTTCAGTCATAACCCTGTAGTATTTTGGTCGTGATCACATTTTCCACAGACAGACAGACGGACATCGCTAGAATGTCTTAAAATCGATCGGGCATCATGAATATATATACTTTATGGGGTCCCAGACCGATATTTCGATGAGTTACAAATGGAATGACAAACTTATATATACCCTCTGTCACAAAGTGGAGGGTATAAAAAAATATCTTACGATACATTAATTTTAATTTTATTACTGTAAATTTCGAGATAGCGCCATTTTAAATTTCAAAAATGGCGGTTTTTTCTAGGTTCAGGAAATTAAAAAAAAAATCTTGAAATTTTTTCTATTGACTATTTCACAGAGCTAAAGACAAACTTTCATTTAAACCTAATTTAAGCCTAATCAGATTATTTTAACTCATGGCGCTCTTCGATCAAAGTTTAGAGTTTTTGGTGAAAATGTTCCAAAAAATCAAAACTTTGATCGAAGGGCACCACGCTCTATGAAAGGGTAAAGAAAAAATATTAAGATTTTTTTACTTTCTTGACCGCAGAAAAAGCCACCATTTTTTGTTCAGCTCATCAAAATAATTGATAATGTATCACAAGACAATTTTTTTAATTTTCAAAAATCAAAAATTTGGTCGCCGGCGCCACTGGTTAATTGAACCCGATTGTCCTCAAATTTGTACCACATGATTATTAAGTTTAAAATTTGACCGGACACTTAGGAAAATCAAAAGTTGTAAAAAAATGCCACTCTAATTCCCCATTATCAATAATTGTAAGTGTGGGTTTAAAAAAACGTTAACAGAGAAAGTTTTAAAATTGTACCAAATGAGTCATTGGTGTACCATTGTACTTTTGAGCTTCGAATTGTACCAAAAAAAGTACAATTGTACCAACTTTTGCAACCCTGATGCAAACAACAATTTAAAACATTTTGTTGCATATATTTGGGTACTAATGTATTTATATATGTCCATTAAACTTTAACTTTGTCCGAGCAAATTTTTATTCTACTGGAACTTAAAATTATGTGGTAAAAATTCGAGGCTAATCGGATTAAATTAATCCATGACTCTTGGCGATCAAAGTTTTAGACTTTTAAAAATTAAAAAATAAAATAAAAATTTTAAAAAATATATGTCTTGCGATACATAACATTTATTAATTTTGATGCGCTAAACACGAATATAAAAAAAAAAATCAGTCGAACGGTTTTCGCGATATGAAAGAATATCTACTTACATTTGTATGGGAGTGTCGCGGAAGGTAATGAGTTAAGAGCTGAATATCAACTTTTTATGGAGTAGAAAAGAATGCCTTTGCATTTTTTCCTTGTGTTTTTTGTTATTTTTGTTGTATTTCATTACATTTGTTATAGTTTTAAAGCACTCCAAATAGAAGTACTCCGCACATTTTTTGCTGGGAGGTTTATTCTAGCTCGAGGTCATTATTTCCTTTACTAATTAAAACTATGATATTCTCATAGAATAATTTCCAAGAAAATTATTTTATTTTTCTGTTTTAAATTTATTTATGTTGGTAATTTTTTGCAAGACTTAATCGACACGTGTCTTGCTAAAAAATGAACAACATAAATAAATTAAAAAAACAAGTAGAAAAGTTAAATTCGACTTTGCCGAATCTATGAATACCCTCCACAATGCATTTTTTTAAAGGGTAGTAAATTTTTTAACGTGAAAAAATTAACAATTTTGATTCGAAATATTTTATTTTGAGTAAAAAACTCTTTTTTTGTCATTTTTTAGTGTAAAATTTTTTTCGAGTGTAATGTTTTTTTTACTGTAAACATATTTCTGTGTGAATGCACGTAAGTATGTACACAAAATATTGTCATTTTAAAAAAAAAAACTAAATTTTTTTTTGTATAAATTTTTTTTTGAGTGTAACTTTTTTTTTGAGTGTAAAAATTTTTTTGAGTGTAAAATTTTTTTCGAGAGTAATTTTTAAGTTACCAATGCTTTAAAAGCTAAACAAGTTTAAAAAGCATTGCTGTAAAATTTAACAAGTTCGAAAAGCATTGTTTAGTTACCACCAATGCTTTTAAAACTTGTTAAAACACGTGGCATTTTAGATGAAACTAATCTGAAATTCAGGGTTTCGCTTATAACTTTTGAACCACTGGACCGATTGAGCTGAAATTTAAAACCAAACAGACCCGGGGAACGGCAAAGATACATGTCAAGCTTCAGTAGTCTCATTATTGTCTTTCGAAAGTAATCGTGTTTTTTATCTCGTAAATTCCTGAAACACCCTTGCCGAAATTTACTCTTTTGCTCATAACTTTTGAACCACTGGACCGATTTGGCTGGATTGCAATACCAACCTGACCAGGTAAATGACAAACATATATGCCAAACTTCAGTAGCCTCTGTAAAGTCTTTCAAAAGTTAGCGTGTTTTCTACGGACAGACAGACAGACGGACGGACGGACGGACGGACGGACGGACGGACATCGCTAGATCGACTTAAAATCGATCGAGGATCATAAATATATATACTTTATGGGGTCCTAGACCAATATTTCGATGTGTTACAAACGGAATGACAAACTTATATATACCCTCTATCACTAGAGTGGAGGGTATAAAAAACTAATTTTCTTAAAAACTATTCTATGAGAATGTCATAGTTTTAATTAGTAAAGGAAATAATGACCTCGAGCTAGAATAAACCTACTCAAAATATAATATTTTAAGGGTCGAATAAAACAATTTTTATTTGATTTTTTCTGTAAGTACAGATCGAGCACGGGCTCTAATTATATTTGTTATAAGGGTTCAAGTTGAAAAAATGCAGAAGAAAAATTGAATTTCTAAAAATTATAGACATTTCTGGTATTTCCTATACCGGTTTCAAACACACCAGTTAGTGTCATCATCAGTAGGATTTTAAATGTCGGTTTGTCTTGTTAATGAAAACTGTTTTTTATATATGTGAATATTTATAGTTTCTACAGAATAAATTTTGACAGTTTCCAACACTACAATTCTATTTCTAGCAATCTCAACCTCACTTCATACTTCCTTTCAACTTTTTTGTCTCTTACATTATTTCGCAAGGGTTACCAACATGATCTGGAATTGCAGACACAAATGAAGGAATTTGCATTTTCTGTTTCGGAGACGTGCCTAATGGCGACATATTTTGTCAGTAATTTTATTTGATTTTTTCTGTAAGTACAGACCGAGCACGGGCTCTAATTATATTTGTTATAAGGGTTCAAGTTGATTTATTTTTTAATAAAAATTATTTTTTAATAAAAATTAATCAGAAATTACAAAAAAAAAAATTTCTACTAATTTGACAAGTTTCTTTTTGAGTGTACCACACAAGTTTGAAAAAAAAAAACAAGTGAGAGTGTTAAATTCGACTGTGCCGAATCTTTTATACCCTCCAACACGTTAAAAAAAAACAGGAGCGCCTTTTTTTTTTTTGGGGTGGGGGGGGGGGGGGGGTGGGGTTTACGTCAGTGGGAGACAACCTTCTAGATCCAACGGCAAGACTTTAAACTTCTTTTGGCATAAAAATGTTTCGTTTGCTAAGCAAAAGTACAAAAAACCTATAAAAAAGTGTTTTTTTTTTGAGGTTTGTTTAGTTCCTAAGAGGGAAACTTTTTTCCCTCTGATCCGATTTTGCCCATGTTCGAACTTAACCAGCCCAATACCATAAGACATATTCGTGCCAAATTTCAGCTCTTTTACTTTGGACTGTATCGTGACTTCCACAGACGGACAGACGGACGGACAGACGGACGGACATAGCTAGAATGTCTTAGAATGGATCACTTATCAATAACATATATACTTTATGGGGTCCTAGACCGATATTTCGATGCGTTACACACGGAATGACAAAGTGAGTATACCCCCATACTGTGGTTGGAGGGTATAAAAAATCCGTTGAGAATTATAAAAGTTCGAGTAAAAATGTAGAAATTCAGTTTTATACAAATACAGTTATTAGGGTGGCACAAATAATGATGATTACAATGATTATGGTTTATTTTGATTAAAAAACTCTATATTTAAATTTTGACATAAATCGGACCATATTAACCTGTGCCGCTGGTGCGTTAAAGTTTGGCCTCCAAACAAATTTTTTGGTTTCTGCTTATATTTCAGGGCCAAAATTAAGCTGTGACACAATTTAGGGTCATTTCTTAGGGCCTCAACCGAACCAAGACAATTTGAAAGTACTTGTGTGTAGTAGTAAAACCCCCAATTGGTTTTGCTCTGTAACGTCTCAATTTTTTTTTATAGCCCATTAAAATTTTACATTTTATTTTAATGGCGTTTGAAAAAAGTCGAAAAAATAATGTAACTGTTCTTTTGAGCTTAAAATAGTGTTTGGATGTCTTCAATAGAATTTTATTGGGGAATTTTTTTTAGAACATATTAACCCTCTATCTGCCGTATTTATTGGTCATTTAAGTATTTTTTTTTTTAAGAAATGGCTCAAAAGTCTACTAAGACTTGTGTTTAAAGGGTTAAAATGTTCTACGAATATGTTTTGTAAAATTACAAGAAAAATTTGTTACGTTTTTTGCTATATCATATACCTCCTATTTGACGAAAATTCCTAGTAATTTTACAAGCTTTTTGCTTAAAATTTTTGTAATTTTACAAGGGTTTCGCCAATAAAATTGTAAATTTACAATTTTTTTGATGCGATAAAATTTACAAGCCATTCTCGTAACTTTACTAGATTTTTTGACACATCCTATTTTACGAGAATTCCTATTAAAAACTACTTTTTTTGTAATTTTAATTTTGGACTTCATTTTTGGATTCAGCGCGAGATTTTACATAGAAAATAAATGCAAAATGTCGTGGTTTAAAATCTCTGTAAACTAGTGTTATAAAATCAAACTTCTCATCTACATATTTATTGAATTTTTAAATTACATTCATAATTACATTTTATTTTCCTACATTTATCCTTACTGCTAAGCAACCTTGATGTAGCCTTGATGTTAAAGTGAGATTAAACACTTTAATTTCAAATTGAAAATTTCTAAAACTATCATATTTTAATTTTTACTTTGCAACTTGATGCCGTATTATAACATTGTAAATCAATTTCGTCAAAACTTTAGGAAAATTGTCAAGCCATTATAGCAAATGAAAGTGCTGCTAAAAACTAAAACGATAATATTTGTAATTTTCTACAGGAAATTATAATACTTATAAACAGGGAGATGACTATTTTCATGCAAATGCATGTTTTTTTTCGTTAGTCTAAGAATAACATAAATAAAATATCTTAGCAAATCAAAGAATTGGCTTTAAAATGACATCGATTCGTTAGTGCATAGTTTTTGCATATTTTGCTGAAAATGCATATTTTTGCATATTTTGCTATTAATGCATATTTTTTAGGGTAGTGTTCTGCTATGAATGATTATTTTTGGGTCATATTTTGTATAAATTTTTAGTTTTGGCTTTTTTTCGATTTTTAATGAAATTTTTTTTGGACATCGTTATTTTTTCGAGGTCAATTTCGGAACCAAAATACTTGCCCGACCAAAATTATTTTTTTTTCGTTAATAAGCAAAGTAACAAGTTATTAAAAAAAATATTAATATAATAAATCGAAATTTTTGGATAATGTGGAGATTTTTGTTCATAAAAGTAAAAATGCACTTTTTTATAATTTTTAGGGCATATTTATAAAGTTTTTTTTTGTGCAAATTTTAAGGGTTTTTAATGCATGTTTAAGGCGCCAGGACTTTCATGCAAATGCGTGTCGAAAATGGCATCGATTCGTTAATGCATGCATAGCTTTGCATATTTGCTGAAAATGCAGATTTTTGCATATTTCGCTATTAATGTATATTTTTAGGGCATATTTTGCTATAAATGTATATTTTTAGACGATATTTTCTATTAAATTTTAATTTTGTGTTTGTTTTATTAATTTTTATGAACTTTGTTTCTTAAACATCGTAAGTTGCTGCCCAGATGGCATGATTTTTTTTTAGCGAAATAATTAATTTTTTTCTAAAATACTAAATTAAAAATCGAAACCAAAAATTTGAATATATAAAGAATTTTTTTTTCATAATTTTTAGTGCATATTTTTTTTTTTAAGCATGAAGGTTCTGTCCCTGCTTAAAATCAAGGCGAGGACTTTCATGCCAATACGTGTTTTTTCCCATTAGTCTTAGAACCACATGAACCAAATATCTTTGCAAATCAAAAAACTTGCTTTAAAATGACATCGATTAGTTAGTACACAGTTTTGCATATTTTTCTGAAAATGCATATTTTTGCATAGTTTGCTTTTAATGCATATTTTTAGGGCATATTTTGCTATAAATGTATATTTTAGGGCATATTTTCTATTAAATTTAAATTTTAGTTTTTATACCCTCCAACCACAGTATGGGGGTATACTCACTTTGTCATTCCGTTTGTAACGCATCGAAATATCGATCGGGGACCCCATAAAATATATATATTATTGATCTATGATCGATTCTAAGACTTTTCTAGAATGTCCGTATGTCCGTCCGCCCGTCCGTCTGTATAAGACACGATGCAGTCCAAAATAAAAGGGATAGACTCGTTAAGTTTGGCAGGAATATGTCTTTTGGTCCTAGGCAGTTTAAGTTCGTAAATGGGCAAAATCAGACCAGGGGGAAAAAAGTTTCCCTCTGAAGGACTTAACTAACCCAGCAAAACTTTGGTAATGGGTAGTGATTATATAACACATTACCAGGTAATGTATATACCTTATTTGTAGCATTATTTTAGGATGTCTTACCGAACATTTGTTCCACAACGTATTATTTTCAAGTGAAAAATAATGAATTACTAATAATTTGCTACGTAATGCATGATAATTGGAAAAAATGTATTTCATATTTATTATTTCTAAACATTAAATCATGGATGACTTATATTTGGTTACATTATGTATTATTTGAAAGTTTGAAATAATGCATTATTTTTAATTGGATGCATAATGCATTACAATAACATAAAAAATAATTATTTTATAAAAAAATGCATAAGTTTAAACTAGAGATGGGCTCACGACAGGAAATTTCTAACGACACACACTCATGAGCATATTTAATCTACTTACACTCACTTACAATCACGTGAGTAAATTTAATACAAAATTACTTTTTCACTACTCGTAACACCTTATATATTATCTTCTGGTATGCTATAAAATATAACTTATAAAATATCATATATTTTACACCTTACTCGTATTCTTCGTTATAAATTTATGACTTATTTTATACCTTACTGGTATTCTTTGTGATAATGTGGATGCATTACTTTGAGTCTCATCGCCTGTTAAAATCATCAATGCTGCAATGTATAAAATAAGAGATCCTATACCTTATTTTATACCTTATTTGGTAATCTAAGTTTTGCTGGGAACCTCTGAAAACGCCATATTTTCTTAGGTTTTTTGTATTTTTGTTAAGCAAATGAAACAATTTGATGCCAGAAAAAGTTCAAGGTCCTGCACTTGGACTTGGGAAATAAAAAAATATTTTTTTTTTGCCCGCCCCCCTTTTGTGGGCGTGGATTTTAAAAATGTTTTTAAATAATGATAAAATTGTATTACTTTAGCTCAAAAAGCATAATAAATCAATTTTTAATCATTTATCGCATTGGTTTATGTGTCCCCCAATGACACCTTCTGACCCCCCCCCCCCAAAAACGTCCATGTAATTTTTTTGTTTTGTTTTATCTGTTGGAGGGTATTATAGATTCGGCACAGCCGAATTTAACCCTCTCACTTGTTTTAATTAATTTTTATAAACATTTTTTAAACATCATAAGTTTATTTTTTGTACAAAATTATCAAAACAAAAATGAAAAATCTAAACAAAAAATTTAAATGTATGAAGAATTTTTTTCATAAATATTACAAATGAACCTTTTTAAATTTATTTTTAGTGCATATTTACATAGTTTTTAGTGCATATTTTAGGATTTTTAGTGCATATTTTAGGAATTTTAGTGCATATTTAAGGTGCCTAAAACATCTGTTATAGTGCATTGAGGCCCTGTCCCTGCTTATAATCAAGTAGAGGACTTTACAAATGCATGTTTTTTCCCTTTAGTCTTAGAACAGCTAAACCAAATATCTTAGCAAATCAAAGAATTTGATTTAAAATGGCATCGATTCGTTAGTGCATAGTTTTGCATATTTTGCTGAAAATGCATATTTTTGCATATTTTGCCTTTAATGCATATTTTTAGGGTATATTTTGCTATAAATGTATATTTTTAGGGCATATTTTCTATTAAATTTGCATTTTAGTTTGTTTCATTAATTTTTATGAACTTTATTTTTTAAACATCGTAAGTTACTGCGCAGCTGGCATAATTTTTTTTTACCGAAATAGTTTATTTCTTTAAATACAAAAAATTTAAATGTATAAAGAATTATTTTTATAAAAAGTAAAAATGCACTATTTTTATTAGTTTTTATAATTTTTAGTGCCTTTATATATTTTTTTCGTAAGTTACTGCCCAGCTGGCATAATGTTTTTTTTTTTACTGAAATAATTTTTTTTTTTGGAAACAAAAAATTTAAATGTACTTTATAGAATTTTTTTTTTTTTATAAAAAGTTAAAATGCACAATTTTTTTTAAATTAATTTTTATAATTGTTAGTGCATATTTTTTTTAGTGCATGAAGGTCCTGTCCCTGCTTATAATCAAGGAGAGGACTTTCATGCATGTTTTTCCCGTTAGTCTTAGAACATCAACCAAGTATCTTTGGAAATCAAAGAACTTGCTTCAAAATGGCATCTATTTAATAATGCATAGTTTTGCATATTTTGCTGAAAATTCATATTTCTGCATATTTTCTTAGTATTCTGCTATAAATGCATATATTTGGGCCATAGTTTGTATAAAATTTTAGTTTTAGGCTATTTTTTTCCGAGCTTTAAGCTAACAAAGTAAACAATTAAATACCCGAGTAAAAAAGTTTATATATATTTATATATAATTTGATAAAATTATATAAAATTATATATAATTATATAAGATTATATATAAAGGTTTCAGTTTTCAGAAAATCCCTTTATGCAATTATATATAATTATATCTAATTATATATGCCTTATATAATCAGATATAATTACATATAATGTTAACGTTGTAAACATTTGCTGAAAAAAAAATCTTTTAAGCATTTTTAATATTCCACTATTGCAATTTTTATTAAACAATGATATTTTTCATTGATTTTGTTAAAAGTTAGCAAATAATATTGGTTATTTTTATAATAAGATTGTTGGTTTAAAATTAACTTTTTGCAAGTTTGACCCTTTTAAAAATCGCAAAGAAAAATTAATTACAAGAAAAACGCATAAAAAAGATCTACTTTTACTCGTCGCTGCTCCGAGGAAACCCCCTAAGTGTTTTTTTTATCTTATTAAGAAACCCAGAAGGGGCATTATTTTGTCCTTTTGCGTTTCGCAATATTGTTTATATGCATATTTATACAAATTTAAGTTTGAAAGAGTGCCACGAAAAAATAACACTAAGCTGTTTCCTGGGTTTCCTTAAAAAAAATTAAAACCAAATATGGAGATATTTTCGTCGGTGCAGTGACAATATGTATGTTGTAAATAACCGCAATTTGTCAAAGACACTAATACCAATAGTAATGTCCTATACTTAAAATTTGCTAACTTTTGTTTCCTTTTTCATGAAACTACAATTTTGTTTTTAAAAACTTTACAAATCACATAATTTCTATTTGTGAAAATTGTCAAAATTAACTTTCAAAATAAAAAAATATAAATAAAAAATTAGAAAAAAAAAAATTCATAAAATTATAATTTTGTCATTCCTCTCGCTTTTTTGCGTTTTATATCTGTATTTTTAATTTAATTGTTTCCAACCGGACAAATATATCGGAATAGGTAATGTTAAATATTAAAAAAAGTGTTAAAATAAAGTTTGATTCAGGATATGTATCATTTTTTTCGTTATTAGCTTCCAAGATTTCAAACATATCAAGAAATTCAAATATAATCGAAATGACCGCAAGCTTCCCTTTCTTTGGACAATGATTACTTTTTGGACTATCAAATAAAGGGATTTAACAAATCACCATCAATTTTAATGCCCAACGATTTTTTCAAGCCTGCAGTTTTTAGCTTTTATGCTTGCGAATGGGATTACAAAAGGTACAGCAGAATATTTTTTAAAAAATTTGTTTCCCTCTCCCATGGGTGACAGAGCGATGTGCCAAGTTGAAGCTTTATAGTTATCAATAGAGATGTCCGGAAATCGGTGCCGTGCCAAATAATAGAAAATTGTTTTGGGTTCTGTTTTAACCAGTTCCTGTCTGGTCCAGACGTCGTGTAAAGAAGAATACTACAATTTTTTTTTGTCTTTTGATGCTATTTCCTACTGTAATTTGTTGTTATTTGAATAAGTGCATTTTATTTTTTATGTCGATATTTGATTATTTTATATTAATTTTCTCCATGTTATTTTTAGTTGTGTAAATGTTTTTAATATTTTATTTTGAGTTAGAATAAATAAAAAATAAAATTAATTGCTGAAATTTTAATTAAAAAAACCAAAAAATCATAGGGGTCTTTCATATCTAATAATATAAAATAATATCTTTTATTATAAAATTATATAAAATTGTATGAAATTAGATAAAAAACTTTTTCGGATATAATTTTATCAAATTATATATAATTTTATCAAATTATATATAATTTGATATAATTTTATCTAATTTTATAAAATTAGATCCACCAATTACTGGATAGAATTATATATAATTTTATCAAATTATATATAATTTGATAAAAGTGCGTTATATCAATTTATATATAATTATATATAAATTTTTTTACTCGGGTATAATTTTTTTTAATAAATGTGAAAATGCAAAATTTTTATAATTTTAATAGGGAGCTTAAAACATATTTTTTTAGTGCATAAAGTCCTGACCCTGCTTATAATTATGTTTTTATGTAGATACAAAAATTTCTGAAAATTTCTGCCTTTAAATTTTAATGATAACTTCCCGGTAGAAGCAGCACTATATGCAAGTACAAATATAAATCAGTATAACTTCCTTCTAACAGCACATTAATTTGGAAAAATATTTTCAAACAGCATTCATTAGCTTAAATAACGCATAAATTATATAACTCCATGTATGTATGTGTGCGTGAGATCATTGCTTTTAATTGCCAACACACTACGGGACGTATAAGTATTTTTTTTTATTTTTTTTTAGAATAATTTAAATCACTTATACCACCCAAGGTCTTTTTAGTATTCCACATGTATTCATACATACAGTGACTCAAAGTAATAATGGAACAGCATATATTTGTTAGCAGTTCTTTTAAGGAAAAGTTATCAATACTAAACCTGATTATTATCAATCGACTATTTTTGAAAAAAGTGCTATATAGGAAATTTTCCAAGCATTAATTTAAGCTTGATAGCATCCAGATTGAGCAAATATTAAATAAGATACGAGGGTCGCACTGGAAAATTAAATTATTTGTAGATGTTTTTTTGAAATTTTTTTAAAAATATTTCTAAGTCGATTTTTTCCAAGTTCAAACATTAGAAATTTAAAAAATTATCTAATAATTTTTATTTAGTTATCAGCTAGTTTTTCCAACAACACAAACAAAAAATGAAAATTTTTAAATACAGTGGAAGAAATCCGCATTTTTTGACCTCCAACTCGTTTAACCACCAATTTTTTGTAAACAAAGAAAAATTTGAATTATTCTTATATCTCATTACTATACACTTAGATGTACTCAAATTTATATACAATAAAATATTTTCTTTGTTTACAACAAATTGGTGGTCAAATGAGTTGGAGGTAAAAAAATGCGGATTTCTTCTATTGTATTTAAAAAATTTCATTTTTTGTTTGGATTGTTGGAAAAACAAGCTGATGACTAAATAAAAATTATTAGATAATTTTTTAAATTTTTAATGTTTGAACTTGGAAAAAATCGACTTAGAAATATTTTTAAAAAAATTTCAAAAAAGTATCTACAAATAATTTCATTTTCCATTGCGACCCTTGTATCTCATTTAATATTTGCTCAATCTAGACGCCATCAAGTTTAAATTCAAGCTTGGAAAATTTCCTATGTAGCACTTTTTTCAAAAATAGTCGATTGATAATAATCAGGGGTAGTATTGATAACTTTGCCTTTAAAGAACTGCTAACAAATATATGCTGTTCCATTATTACTTTGAGTCACTGTATTCTCGTTTCTCCGGCAATAAAATTTAATTAACTCTGTGTTGTTATCGTACAGTAATGATTTTATTATTTTTTTTATTTTTTATTATATTTTTTTTTTGTTGTTCAAAGATATGAAAGCTTAATTAAAAATTCTAATAATTTCAGCAAGTGAATATGTATTTGTTAAACAAATTTCTTTTTTATTTGTTTTAAAGTTACATACATTCATAATTTTTTTTATAATTTAACTAACTTCTAAACATTTTCATGCTTGTTAGATTAAAGTGGCATATTTTTTTTAAATTTAAATTTTGCCAAGTGTCCGAGAAAATTTGTATTCTACTAGACCTAAAATTTAGGTGGTACAAATTTAAGGACAATCCGAATAAAATTGTCCGGGGTTGTCCTACTTTTTGGACTTTTCCCCATAACTTTTTTATTGCTTCTAAACATTTAAATTATTGGCATCGCTTTAATTAAGCTTATCAGCTAAAATGTAAACTTTTGGAGAGCAAAACGCGAACAAAAATGAAAAAAAGCTAAAAATTTCGTATATTTCGTGTAAGAAATCTCTTTATGTGGTGCAAAAATCACTACGTCTAATCAGCTGTTGTGTGTCTTAAGGTTTGCTCTCCGAAAAAAGATTTGTAGATCAAAAATTTTTATTTTCATTTCAAAATTTTCAAATAATTTTAAGAAAATTGCTTTTTAAGTTTCTAAAAATTCTATTTGTATTTCAGAAATTTGCAATTGCGTTTAAAAGTTTCCATTTGTATTTTAAAATTTTCTTAATGCTTTTCAGAAAATTCCATTTCATAAAAACCCTATAAAAATATTAATACATATTCAACTCTACATTCATTGGGGATTAGAAGAAAAAAATTGTAGTCTCTAAGTAAGATCACGATCGTGTTGGTTATTTGACGATCGCGATTTGCGATTGCACAATGTGTTTGCATTTGCAACAATGCACTCAAAAAAATAAAACTGTAAAGTTAACAAATTTTTTTTTGTTAACTCAAGTTTACTTGCTTTTTAGCAAATTTTTAGTTAAAATCAGCGTTTTAACTACTTTTTTTAGTTAAGTTCAATTTACTAAAATACTAGTTTTGCACAAATTTTGAATTAATTTTTTTTGTTGACTTCAAAACTGAGTTTACGAATTTTTACTAATTAATTTGCTGATTTTTCGTATCAAATTTGTTAAGTGAAATTTCTTGTGTAGCCTCCTATGCAAATCTCATAAGTTCTACTTAAGCTGATGAAAAAACAGAAAAAATAAACTTATCATTTTTTACGAAATATTTTGTAAATTTTAGTTTACGAAAAGTAACAAAAAGTTTAGCTGAATTCAACTAATTTTTTTGTTAATATATGTACATAAAAACGTTACGAAATTTCAGCTAAATTTTTAGTTAAAGTTACGGTTTTTTTTGCTACATTCATTCTACGAAAAGTTAGCTAAATATTTTTAGTTAAATTAACTAAAAATTTAGTAGGCCCAAAATCAGGTGCTTTTTTAGTTAAATTTAACTAAATTTTTTGCTAACTACAGTTTTTTTTTTTTTGAGTGTGCGATTGCAACAATGTGTTTCTTCTAATTCTCAATGAATGCAGAGCTGAATATGTAGGGTTGCCAGATACTAAAAGTCAAATAACTGGACAACGGAAAATTTTTAACTGGATTTTGAAAAAAAAAAACTGGATCCATACATATTTTTATACCCTCCACTCTAGTGATAGAGGGTATATGAGCAATTGTCATTAACTTTTAATATTTAAGAAAAAAAAAATTGCGATTTTTTTTTTCGTGGCACATTGATAAGACTTTGTAGGTAAATAACATTATAAATAAGTAATTCAAATCCGTCCGCGTGCATTAATTTGAGCGATCGCACCCAAAACTATGACGGTTTAAAGTTAAAATTTTTAAAAAAATTGTCAAAATTACATTTTTTATCCGAAGTTAACCAAACGTACCATTTTGTATTATGCTTACCCAGAGCTAAAATACACATTCAAACATGCATAAAATCTTTGCTAAATATCGAGATATTTGCATTTAAGCAATTTTTTTTCGGCACATTTTTCCAATATTTTGGAAATAAAAATGTTTCCATCGGTTTTATTTTTTTTTAGAAAAATATTACCAAATGCATTAACAAAATCTCAACAAATTCTTAGTTAACACCATTATTCTATCTCTAATAGGTAAGAAACAGCAGTGGTTTAAAGGGAACATTTTTGAAAAAAAAAAATTTATAATTTTGAATTAATTTTTTTTTTAATATTAAATGTCTGATTTTGCAGTGTTGTCCTTCACTGAATATTGAAACTATTCAAAGTATGATTAATAATGATAATATTAAGGTTATTATAAAATATTTAAACGTTATTACTA
The DNA here is from genome assembly GCA_963921195.1 of Pegoplata infirma. NCBI lineage: Eukaryota > Metazoa > Arthropoda > Insecta > Diptera > Anthomyiidae > Pegoplata > Pegoplata infirma. The sequence goes on from CAWUER010000532.1 coordinate 19,219, forward strand.
ATTTTATCAAGGTTATAAAAATTTTAGCGATTTTTCGCGATTTTCGCGACTGCAAAAATCAATGGACTAATTTTGAAATATTATTTGAATAAAACATGTCAAAATCTATCAAAATATATTTCTTTTCTACTTTATTTAAGTAATGTAAGATTTTATATAACCATTAAATTTAAAGGTATCAAAAATTTAAAACCACCGAAAAACCGTTTAAACGTTAAATTTTTTCGGGTGCGAATTAATTGAAGATAGAGAATTAAAAAGACTACCAAACGCGCCTTTCACCGACCAATTTCTATAAGCGGCCTGGATGTGCCTTACTAAAAAGTGAAAACTGAAAAACAACGCGGAATTCGCCAATATAACCTTTTGAGCAATGTTGCTTTCCATGATTTATTATATTTGCACATACCATTGTTTCTACATGTTCAACTTTCAGCCATGCACATTTGGCTGTCAAATAATGCAAAACTAAAATATCGAAATTTTGCAAAAAATTTAAAAAGTTCATAAAATTTTTGCAATTGAATATTTTTTGGGTGCGTTTGTAAATCAAGTGGGAAATGGTAAATTATAAAGTTCACAAAGCATTCGGAAGCATTCGGAATAAAACTGGGAGTGTGCCTCGCAAAAAACAGACTTTTTAAAAAATTCACGTTTTTTCTTCCCATCTTTGGAGAGCTGCAGCTTCGTAACCATTGCGAGCACATCACTCGAATCAGTCTCATATTGTGCATATTTACAAGGGCTTTTACCATGTGTATTTGAATTTTAAAATTACAGTTTGCACCAAAAGCTACAATCAAAAAACCTCGAAAAATTGAAAATTTAAAAAAATTGGTATCAAAGATTTAGGTCAATGTAACTTTTTTCTTATTGATGGCACATCCACTGAACCTACACCAAATAATTGCCTAAGTCTACTGATTAAACGATATTAAATTTGGAGCAATAGCTTTAACGCACCCAACAATATGGAACTTTGAACGAAAAATTTTATGAGAGTATCAACTATTTGTGCTGTGCCTTTGCAGAATTACTCATTATGGTTCCCTTAACATATCTACATTCACAGGTACCACCTAGTTTACAAATAAACAAGTAGAAAAATTAAGTTCGACTTGGTCGAATCTATGAATACCCTCCACAATGTTATCTGATAGTAATTTTCTAAAAAAATTTCAAAAAATTGCATTACAAATTTTTTATTAGAAATATATTATTTTGAGTAAAACTTTTTTTTTAATCAATCAAATTTTTTTGAGTGTAAAATTTTTTTGACTGTCAGCATTTTTTTGAGTGTGCCATTTCATTAAAAAAAATGAATGTATACATTTTTTTTTTTTGTGTGTAACATTTTTTTTTGAGTGTAACATTTTTTTTAGTGTAAATATATTTTTTAGTGTACAATATCTTTGAGTAACTAAATTACTTTGTAAAATATTTTTGTTGTTTTATACCTATACATTAGGGTGCACCAAAGTTGTATGGGTAAAAAAAAAATTATGCTAGAGATCGTTTTTATATCAAAATACACTATGCAAAAAATTATGGCGATCGCTTGAGGGGAAAGGGTGCCTCAAACGCCTTGAAAATGGAGAAATATGTCAAATTTGACCATTAGATGAAAAAAAAATTTTTTTTTTTTTTTGTTATTCAATTTCGCCAAAAAAAATTTTTTTGTATTAGGTTTAATAAGAACTACTTACAAAAAAAAGGGCAGTTATTTTTAGGGGTACCCAAAAGTAACATTTTTACATATTTGAAAATTTTATTAAAAAAAAAATTTAAAAATTAAAATCGCTCTCCACCAGTTTTTTATATATATTATAAAGATAAAAAATGTGAAATATTATAAATATCCGTTCGGCAGTTTTTCTTTTATAGCGACTTGAAGTTAGCGGATTTCAAGGAAAATTGATTTTTTGCTGTATTTTCTTTAATTTTGAACTTATTACTACGTTTTAAACGAAATTGACGATATTGGCTTTGTAAATAATTAAATTGGATCATAAATTTTAGTTAGTTAGTAATTTTTACAGTTTAGCTTTAACCCATGTAAACCCGGGTCAATTATGTCCCACTTTGGAAATATTATTCTTTAAGCTATTATTCTTAAAGCTATTTTACTATTTCATGAAATTAGTAAATGGAAATAGTTTTAGCTATTCATCGTGTATGCACTTAAAGAATTTAACCCTTTTTATGAAGTTTTTGTATATTTAATGAAGCTTTTCATAAATATGATGAAATATTTTTTGATTGTATCAAACACATTAAGCATTCATGATTTCTTCTACTTAATTTAAAAAATTTAATTTTTTGTTTGGGTTGTTGAAAAAATTAGTTGATGACTAAAGAAAAGCTAATGGACAATTTTTTCTTTTTTTTTCTTTGAATTTAGAAAAAATCGACTTCAAAATATTCTTAAATAATTTTCTAAAAAAAAATGTGTATAAATAATTTCATTTTCCAGCGCGACACGCGTATTTCATTTAATATTTGCTCAATCTGCACGCTATTTAACTTAAAGTAAAGCTTTATAAATTACATTAATAACATTTTTAAAATAATACTCACTTTAAAATAATAACGTTTAATTTGTTTTTAACAAATTGGATCTACTTTAGAAAAGTTTCATTGTATTGTCACCCACCGAATATAACAAATGCGCTATAATTTAAAAACATTGTTTTTTCACAAGTAGATTTAAATAAACTTGGACTAAAACATTTATTTTTACAGATTAATTTTATTATATTTAATAAAAATATAAAAGCCGCCATACAATGGGGAATATTTGCCCTGTGGGTCATCTTCGACCCGGGTTTACAAGGGTTAATGCTGTCCTGCAAAAATTATTTACTTACTAAAATTTATGATCCAATTAAATCAATTGCAAAGCCAATTTCGTCAATTTTGTTTAAAACATAATAATAAGTTCAAAATTAAAGGAAATACAGCAAAAAATCAATTTTCCTTGAAATCCGCTAACTTCAAGTCGCTATAAAAGAAAAACTGCCGAACGGATATTTATAATATTTCACATTTTTTATCTTTATAATATATATAAAAAACTGGTGGAGAGCGATTTTAATTTTTAAAATTTTTTTTTAATAAAATTTTCAAAAATGTAAAAATGTTACTTTTGGGTACCCCTAAAAATAACTGCCCTTTTTTGTATCGCAAGTTAAAATGGGTAAGCGATGTAGTGGAGAGCTTATATTTTTTTTGTAAGTAGTTCTTATTAAACCTACTTAATACAAAAAATTTTTTTTTGGCGAAATTGAATAACAACAAAAAAATTTTTTTTTTTTTTATCTAATGGTCAAATTTGACATATTTCTCCATTTTCAAGGCGTTTGAGGCACCCTTTCCCCTTAAGCGATCGCCATAATTTTTTGCATAGTGTATTTTGATACCAAAACGAATATTTCTAGGGGGAGTGACGGTATAAAATCGAAAGTTGACATTTTTGGCGCACCCTACTATACATATGTAATACAAAAAAAACTATTTCACATATTTTCCTCTTTTTATTTTACCATCCTTTTCTTTAAAAACCAAAAACAAACTAACATTGTATCATATAAAACCCACTTCAATTGATTTTTTCCAAAAAAAATACCTACTATACACCGTTACATACAGTTACAAATAATATATAACAATAACAAACCAATAACAAATATTTACTTGTCTAACAACTAAACTTCACCCCACGACAAGAAAACAAACAACAACAAGTTTTAGAAAAACTGGTATTTCACCATGCTCTTGTTTAACGAGTTTTCAACAGTTTAAGGTGAAACTAATTTAAAATTCAGAGCTTTGCTTATAACTTTTGAACCACTGAACCGATTTTGCTGAAATTCAAAACCAAACAGACTTGGTGAACGACAAAAATATATGATAAGCCCCAGCCCCCTCAGAATTGTCTTTCGAAAGTTAGAGGGGTTTTAATCTTGTAAATTCGCAAAATACCCTTGCCGAAATTTACTCTTTTGCTCATAACTTTTGAACCACTTGACCGATTTCGCTGGATTGCAATACCAACCTGACCCGGTAAATGGAGAACATATATGTCAATCTTCAGGAGCCTCCGTAAAGTCTTTCAAAAGTTAGCGTGTTTTCAACGGACAGACAGACAGACGGACGGACGGACGGACGGACGGACGGACGGACGGACGGACGGACGGACATCGCTAGATCGACTTAAAATCGATCAAGGATCATGAATATATATACTTTATGGGGTCCTAGACCAATATTTCGATGTGTTACAAACGGAATGACAAACTTATATATACCCTCTATCACTAGAGTGGAGGGTATAAAAAGTTATTGCGAAATTAGTAAAATATCACAAGCGTTAAAAGTTAATGACAAAAGTCCATATATAAGTTTGTCATTCCGTTTGTAACACATCGAAATATTGGTCCAGGACCCCATAAAGTATATATATTCATGATCCTTGATCGATTTTAAGTCGATCTAGCGATGTCCGTCCGTCCGTCCGTCCGTCCGTCCGTCCGTCTGTCTGTCTGTCTGTCCGTTGAAAACACGCTAACTTTTGAAAGACTTTACGGAGGCTCCTGAAGTTTGACATATATGTTCTCCATTTACCGGGTCAGGTTGGTATTGCAATCCAGCGAAATCGGTCCAGTGGTTCAAAAGTTATGAGCAAAAGAGTAAATTTAGGCAAGGGCATTTTTCGAATTTACAAGATTAAAACCACTTTAACTTTCGAAAGACAATTCTGAGGGGGCTGAAGCTTAGCATATATATTTGTCGTTCCTCATGGCTGTTTGGTTTTGAATTTCAGCAAAATCGGTTCAGTGTTTCAAAAGTTATAAGCAAAGCACTGAATTTCAGATTTGTTTCACCTTAAACTGTTGAAAACTCGTTAAACAAGTTTTAAAAGCATGATGAAATACCAGTTTTGTAAAACTTGTTGTTGTTTGTTTTCTTGCCGTGGGGTGCAGTTTAGTTGTTAGACAAGTAAATATTTGTTATTGTTTTGTTATTGTTAGTGTAACTGTATGTAACGGGAAAAAATCAAATAAAGTATGAGTATGATTGAATGTTAATTTGTTTTTGGTTTTTAAAGAAGAGGATGGTAATATAAAAAAAAGAGGAAAATATGTGAAATAGTTTTTTTTGGTATTACATATAGGTATAAAACAACAAAAATATTTTACAAAGTAATTTGTTACTCAAAGAAATTGTACACTAAAAAAATATATACACTCAAAAAAAAATGTTACACTCAAAAAAAAAAATGTACACATTATAATTTTTTTTTTTTATGAAATGGCAGACTCAAAAAAATGTTGACAGTCAAAAAAATTTTACACTCAAAAAAATTTGATTGATTAAAAGAAAGTTTGACTCAAAATTTTTTATTAAAAATATGTATTTTTAATAAAAAATTTGTAATGCAATTTTTTGAAATTTTTTTTAGAAAATTACAATCAGATAACATTGTGGAGGGTATTCATAGATTCGGCCAAGTCGAATTTAATTTTTCTACTTGTTTTTATATGTAATTTAAAAAATCAATCGATTTTCATACGTGAGATACACGTTGAAACTGGAAAAAATCGGTCCTTGTTTTGACCTAGCCCCCATACAAACGTCCTATTTTAATTTTCCTCAAATGACTCTAACAACGGTTTTATGAAATGTATCATTTCGAAATTTCGTACGTAATCGTGTTTTGTATTCACAAATCATCATGCCGAGTATTAAAGAAATCGGACCAGTTCTTCTTGCAGCCCTAGAGTTGCCAGATACTAAAAGTCAAATAACTGGACAACGAAAAGTTTTCAACTGGATTTTGAAAAAATAACTGGATCCATACATATTTTTGTTTAATATGTAATTTAAAAAAATCAATCGATTTTCATACGTGAGATACATATTTTTATTTAAGACTATTTTTCAAATATAATATCAATTAAATGGCCGTATCTATTGGCCACGGCAAAATGAGCCTTTTTTAATTACTTTTTCGAACATCCCCAGCAGAAATTTTGCTGAACTGGCAGCAGCTTTTGGAAAGGCAACTCGAGTCAAGGAGCGCTTCCAAACCTGCTGAATTCATGCATGATTCTCTAAGGCGATGTCACACTTTAGAGCGCTAGTTGGATACACCGAAAAAGCGCTCTTAAGATGCTCTGAATTCACATCTCTTTAGAGCGCTGAAAAAATCGCTATACAGATGCAGTGAATTCATGTATCTTTTTAGAGCTGATTTAAGCAGAATAAAGATGAAGCACATTTGACTATTTCTGAAATACAAATTACAAAATCTGAAATACAATTGACTATTTCTGAATACAATTGGAAAATCTTAAATACAATTGACTAATTCTGAAAATCAGTTGACTCCCTGCAAGCATTTGGAAGAAATATCGCATAAGAGATCCAATTACATTTAAACAATTTCCAATTATATTTCGAACATTTTAAATTATATTTCAGAAACTTCCATTTATATTTCAGATATTACCATTTATAACCCAAACATTTTTAATTACATTTCAAAAATTTTCAATTATATTGGAAATTTTTGAAATATAATTGGTAATTTTTAAATATAATTGGAGATTCTAAAATATGATTGGACATTTTTTGTAATATAATTTGTATTTTCTGAAACTAAAGAAGATGGTGTACTATTTTTTTTTTCATTCAAAATATGTTAAAGGTGTTATGATTAAAGCACTCTTTGCAGCGCTGATTAATGCGCAATAATGATGCAGTGAAATCATGTGTATCTGTCCAAAACTCATGTTTTTTTTATTCAAAAAGTGTTAAATATATTTAAAAGGAAAGCATGTTTGAAATTTTATCAAAATATAATTTTATGTGTTAAGTTTTATATAAAAAATCTTAACAAACAATTTTAATTTTTTCCCCTTACTTTTACTGCATCCTCAAGAGCGCTCCTTGGATGCGCTTCGGTATGCTATAAAAAGATGCTGTGTCGCCAAAATCTCGATTTATTTTTGCTGGGTCTCGAAATTTTGATGGTGGGCTAGTCAAAGGTCTACTGATTGTTGGCGTAGATTTTTCTTCTCAAATAACCCCACAAAAATAAGTCCGGAGTGGTTAAATCTGTAAATCTAGATGCCCAGTTAAATTTCCCTAGACGTGCGATACCAAAAATGGGTGACAATGACTGCCCCTAGTTTGCAGATTTGATCCCTCCAGACTTGTTATTTTGGGGTGATTTAAAAATCAAAATGTACGAAACAATCCTCAGATCATCGACGAGACGAGCTCAATGAAAACATTCGTGCCGAATCAACGCTAGTCGGCTCGAGATGTTCAAAAAAGTAATGAAAAAAGGAGTAAAAATACAGCAAAAATAAATAAAGAGCACATTTTGACGTTGCCAAAAGAGACATTTATGTTTTATTTATGATTTATTCAAAAAGTAGTCCAAAAAAACTGTAAAATATATTTAATAAAAAAAAATAATTGTTAAAGTTTTTTTTTTAACTGGACAAATTATCTTTTAACTGGAAACTGGACCAGACCAAAAATAACTGGAAAATCCAGGCCATTCCAGGGCGTCTGGTTTTGTTTTTTGTTTTAACATTAGCGATTTATCATTTAAATTCCCTTTGCTAAATGTAGTATATAGATTTTATATTTGCTAAATAGTCTTGGCAATGGAATCTGACAAATTCCGAAACATGTGTCGAATAACTCCTGCAAAAATGACCAACATAAATATATTTAAAACAGAAAAATAATTTTCTTGAAAATTATTCTATGAGAATATCATAGCTTTAATTAGTAAAGGAAATAATGACCTCGAGCTAGAATAAACCTACTCTAAATATAATATTTTAAAGGTCGAAGTTTTATTTTTTAATAAAAATTAATCAGAATTTCCATTTATATTTCAAAAATTTCTGAATACTTTTCAGAAAATTCCAAATATATTTCAAAAATTTATATTTTTATATAAAAATTTTCCAAATGCTTTTTAAAAAACTTTGATAAACAAATGGAATTTTTTGAATAGCATGTAGATAATTTAGAAATGAAAATGGAAATTTTTGAAATGATTTTTTTGATAAGCATTTAGAAAATTTTTAAATATGTACACTAGGGATATAACCATTTGCGTTTTTTTGCAAATATCGAAAAGAACCTATCATATTGAGAATGTAGATGAAAAATCAAGAAGAAATGTGTGTTCTTTTTTTCGCGAATGTTAAAAAAGGTTCGGCACCGATCGCGATGAAGTTTTCGCTAATATTTTTTTTTATTATTCGGAAAACCCGTATTTCTAGTGTCGAAATCCATTTTATAAATTTGTTATTGTTTTATTTTTGTTGTAAAACGACAAAAAGCCAAAAAACGGTGGATGGGAAGGAATCCCACCATAAAACATAAAAAAATGTAAATTTATGGTGTTTTAGAAATTGCAATCGGTGCCGAAGGTTTTTGGACCAAAATGTCCCCGGATAACGTTTTTTGTTATCAGTATAAAATTGCCCATACGATTATGATAGGTTCCTATTTTTGTTATATCCCTAATGTACACTCATAGAAATATCTTAGTAGAAAAATTAGTAAACCCATTGTAGATCAAGTTTTACAGAATTTAACAAAAATAAATGTTGATATTACAAAATTCAATAGTTGAAAAATACATAGTTGGAAAAAATTGCATAAAACATAATTACATGAAATATGTAACACTATTTTTGCTGACCGCCATTTGTAAATTTTTGTTGTCTTGTACAGAAGGGATGTTTCTCATAAAATTATATTTTATTACAAAATTAAAAGAAAATATTTGGTGAGTAATTAAATATATATTTTACATTTTATGCATTAATACAGCAAATTTTATTATTTTTTTTAGAAATTTGTGATTTGGTACACTCAAAATAAATTCTCTGTCCAATCAGCAGAAGAATCTGCTGAAAATACACCCATTTTGAGCCATATGAGAAATCTGCTGATTTTAGCAGACACGGTTTGCTAAATATCTGTCATAAGAGGTGAATAAATATAACAAGAAAAAAAAAAACATACGCCGCCAGCGAGCATCGAACTCGCCACCTTCCGATTTGAAAGTACACTTCTTAACCACTACGCTACGGAAGCTTATACTTTTATCTGGCGTTTTAGTTATTTAACATGTGTGTTGTTCGACAGCAGAGAAATCTGTTTTTAGCAGAAATATCTGCTGATTTTAGCAGAAAAATCTGCTGATTTTAGCAGAACAATCTGCTGATTTGAGCAGAATAATCTGCTGATTTCAGCAGAACAATCTGTTCTGCTTTTTTTTTATATAAAAAATTTCTTGAAAAAATAATGAAATTCAGCAAACAAAATCAGTATAAACATAGTAAAATGTCTGTTATTTTCTTAAACTGAATGACAGAGATTTTAGTACAAATATCCTTCTCAGCAGAACAATCTGCTAAAAGATTGCTAATTCAAATTGAAAGCCGTTTTACAGATTTTTTGAGAGAGTTTTTGAGTGTATCGTTGGAAAAATTCCAGAAGCTATATAAAACAATAGAGGATAGAAAAACAACAGCAAAATACACCACAGTCCAAGAAAACAAAAGACAAAAAAATCATATAAAAAATTAGTTTGTGTGAAAATCATTAGTAAATGAAAACCATCAAAAAATATTGTGAAAAATATTTAATTACATAGAATAATATTTACAACACTAATAAGCATTTCATTTTAATAAATAAAATTGCATAAATTTAAAAAAAACAAATTTGATTAACAAAAATACGAATAGAACTAACAAAAATACGAGTTGATCAGCTTTTACAAAAACAATTCATGTTGAAATCAACATAAATATTTGTAGGGTCAAAATCAACAATGATTTCTGTTGAATTTACTACGATTTTCTTTGGGAATACAATGATTTTTGGTTGAGTGTATAAATAAAACATTCTGATATAAAATTAAAAAATTTTGAATTTTATGTAGAAATTTTTGAAATATAATTCAAAATAATTGAGAATAGAATAATCTTCTATCAAAATATAATTGAAAATATTTGAATTATAAGTGGAAATAATTTTTTTTTCCTAATAAAAATACAATTTGTTTGTATATTGTATCGCGTTGTTGGTTTTTGTTAAGTTAATTTATAAAAAAAAAAAAATTGTCCTCTTTTTTGGGACAAATGTCCTCCTTTTTTGAGGTTGACGTCGTCTTTTTCTTAAAAAGGAAATGGCAACCCTAGTTACAATAGAGCCAAAAAATATAATTATGAGAGGGAGTTAGAGGATTAATATGTTTCACAAAAATATTTGCCATAATATTTTCTACAAAGTTGACGAACATATGTACCTTAAAAAAAACATAGTTTTATGTACTGATATGCTGCAAGAACACGCCAGAGCTGGTAAATTTTAACCACATCTAAATTAAAATTCCGATGTGATCTTTTAAAATGCCGACACACGTATATATTTTTTTGATCTCCTCTACACAAAAAAAAAAACGAATTGTTATATTGACCCGATATTTGTGAATTCAATTATTTTTTTCACTGAAAGTGCTCCTATACGGAAATTTGTAATATCAGAAAACGTTTGATAAATTTTGAATGTTGAAAAAAGAATTTTGTTTTTTTTTTCAACAAACAAATTCAACAAACACAAACACAATGTGTTGATATGACAAAAGTAAAAAAATCTTAATTTTTTTTTCAACAAAGAAATTCAACAAACACAAACACAGTTTGTTGATCTGACAAATGAATTTTGTTTTTCAACAAAGAAATTTAACAAACACTATTTATTGACATGATAAAAGAGTTTTGAAATAGAATTACTTGACTGAGTTTGTTGAAAACAAAATCAAAGTTTTTTATTATGGACTAACAGGCGGACGTTTTCACTAAATGTTTTGTTGATATCATGTTTGGTTGATTTACAATTAATGTTTGTTGATTTTAATTTGAAGATTTTATTTTCTGTGCAATGTGCTACATGTTCTCTTTGAGTTTTAAATAGAACATAAACATTGAAAACTAAATTACGAACATCCCTCTGCTTATTCAGTGAATATTCTTTTATTTTTTTTATAGATGAAAACATGTTCATTTGAAATTTGTTAAATAAATGGATGTAACTTTAAAACAAATGTTTTGTATGAGTTGAACGTGTATTCAACTATTTTCATGGTATGTGTGTGTTTAGCATGTGTTTTATCCCTGTAGGAAATGCCGATAGTAAAACTGTACTGATTCACTATTGATTTCGTCACCAGTACTACTGACCAGTTATATGACAGACAATGCTTTCCACTGTAGACATTTACATGTGCTTGTCATTGAGAATCCACTAGTGCCCTTAGTACTATTGACTTACTATTGACTAGGTGGTTCTTATAGAACCACATGTAGACATTGGAACCAGAGATTCAGTAGTACATTTTAATAATTCTAGTCCACATTTTTGGATTTTTTTATTAGAATTCCGCATTAGTAATAGTGCCTTTAGAATCATTGACTATGTAGTTTGTATGAGATCATATGGAGACATTGGAACGTTTAACTAGATTAGTGTGAAAGTCCATTTTAAGTTGTATTTCAAAATTTTCCAAATGTATTAAAAAGGTGTAGACTCTTCGTTGACAATGTCACCAAAAAGTCACCCAAAATAGTAGACAAAAGTGTTGACTTGGAGACACTTGACCCCAGGCTTCCTACAGGGATGTTTAGCATGTGATATGTATGTGTGTGCGTAGATAAACGCGAATATAATATTCTATTTGTTTTTACCCTTGCAAGTTAAAATGATGCTTCTGGGATAACACTTAATGAAATATATACATAATAATATTGCAGTTTTACTCATAGTTGTTGTTAGTACACTTAAATAAAAAAATTACTCTTTAAAAATTAATATATACTCAATTTGACAGATTTGTTACCAAGATAAAAAATAAAATTATATACATTGACTTTAAGCTTATTACTTATAAATTTTTTCAAGACAAAGTTAACAATAATAGACCTAATTTTTTATCAAACATATATTTTTTAAAAAAAAGTGTTGTGTAAGTAATTTATCAGACTTTAATTTAAGTTTAATGGTGTTCAGATTGAGTAAATATTAAATGTGCTACGAGGGTCGAGCGGGAAAATTAAATTGTTTATATGTTTTTTTTTTTAGAAAATTTTTAAAAAATATCACTGTGCTACAAAAGACCAAAAATAATTTATGCAGGGGTTCTCATATGATAATTCGGGTTGGTTGGAGTCCATAGAGTACTGATATACTCATAGTTTTTCTGGATCACTTCGTTAAGTACGTTTTTTATTGGCAAATGTGTTGAAAAACGGAAATTCTTAAACTACAATTTTAAAAAAATATTACTTTGTTAGTTTGCAACCGATTTTCGATTTTATGGATTTGTTTTAAAGGTATAGGTCTTACCTTTCAAACAAAACAAAAATATTAAAAATCGATCAAGAATTGGCTGAGCTACGATCGCTTAAGTAAAAAAAAAACGTATTTTTTGAAAAATTTTTCATATTCTTTACACTCTAAGTTGAAAGTGCATCATTAAACAATTTTTTTGAATTTTTTGTAAAAAAGTATAGTAAAGTAGCTTTCCAAAACACCAAGAAACATAACAATCGATTTAAAAATGAATGAGTTATGCTAAGTTTTGTGATAGGGCATTTTTAAATTTTTTCAGAAACGCTTGTAATTCAAGCATTATTCATAAATCTTGTTACTAGTAGTAATTTTATGCGCATAGAGATGGAAACGTAATTAGATTTGTGCGTGATTCGCAGAAGTGAGCGTGATTGAAAATTAATTTTACTCACGTGGTTGTTAGTGAGTGTCAGTGTGAGTGGAATAAAAAAATGGGCGTGTCAGTTACTTCCAAATCCTATTTATAATTTTTTGGGTTTGTTTAAAAAATATCAGTGTTACTTCTTAAACAAAAAAATATTGTGAATCGGTTGGCTAAGGTGCGCTTGTTTAAGTAAAATTCCTTTTTTGAAGAGTTATACCTGCAACATTTTTATGACAAAAAACATTTGACATTTTTGAAACGAAATTGGTAAAATTGTGGGATCATTTGATGGAAATTTTACCTGTTTATAAATATACGTATGAGGCATTCCACACCAAATGTTCAGCGAAAAAAAAACATGTGAACCGTAAATTTTTAAATGGGTTGTATGGATAGCCATGTGAGGCATTCCACACCAACTGTTCCACTACAGAAAAACCATAGTGGTTTCAATGGGATATCATTTGCAAAGTATTCGCTCTTAGGGTACTAATAAATAACAAAAATAAAATGTAAGTTTTTTTTCAAAAAGTGGGCCTTGTAGGCGTGGTCAAATATTAAAAATATCAAACTTTTTTGCCAGAGTATTTATTCACGATCACGCACGCTAAAGAAAGAAAAAAAAATTTAAGCACGATATTTTATTTTACTCACGCTCACGTGAACATCGTGACCGTAACTTATTTTTTTCTACTCACGTGTGCATGAATGAGCGTGAGCAAAATAAAATATTGTGCGTGACTAATTTTTTTCTTTCATAAGCGTGCGTAATCGTTATTAAAAACTCACTCACGCTACCATCGCCTCTTAAAATATTTTTTAAGTATTGATATTACTCATACGCACACGTTTTAAATACCATTATTGTATAAAATAAGCGTGTTGCAATTTTTGAATTTTGATTTTTCGAAAACAAGGCAAAACACATCTCTAAAAATTTCAGATCAGATAGAAAATTCCTTTAACTTTTTTTAAAAAAATAAAAAACAAATAAAATTGCGGCATGTTTTTTGATAAATAAAGTTTAAGTTTAAATTTAAAAAATTCAGAACTTCTTCTGAAAATGTTCCAATTTTTATTTTTTTTAATTGATAGCCCATTCAAAAATCTATAAACAGCTTTTGTCTTTAAGACTTTACTGTGTTTCATTTAATTTGCATAAATATTGAAGTAAAGATGCTCAGGCAAAAAAGTTAGATATTTTCAATTTTTGACCACGCTTACAAGACCCACTTTTTGAAAAAACTTAAATTTTATTTTTGTTATTTAATAGTACCCTAAGAGCGAATACTTTGAAAATGATTTCATATTGACACGACACAACTTTTTTTTTTTTTGCTGAACATTTGGTGTGGAATGCCTCATATATGGAGCTAAGAAAATTACGTTTTTGGTTGTTCAATTTTTCAAAAACTGGGCTTAGGAGGCGTGGTCAAATATTGGAAAAATGGTCAAGTTTGTGTCAAGTTGCCTTGTTTAAATATATATCAAATAAAAACGAAATGCACCAACATCTCAAAAATTTACATTCTTGTATAGTTTTGTATTGGCTATCAATAAAATTTTTTTGGAAAATTTTCAGAACCCGTTCTGAAATTTTCCATTTTTTAAAAAAGTCAATTTATAAAAAATCCGGCCACTTTTGTTTTTTTTTTGTAATTTTTTTTTTTAAAGATTAGATGTTTGTCTAGCAAGATTTTTTTAAAAATTAAGAAAATCTATAAAAAAAAAATTAAGAAGAAAAAAGTAATTTTTCTGATTTTCAAAATAAATTTTTAAAATTTAAAATAGTTTTTGAAAAAAAATTAATTTCAATTTGTGTTTTTGCTAATTTATGCCAAAATATGCAATAATATGCACTTAAAAGTTCGAAATATGCACAATATATGCATTTAAAATCAAAATATGCAAAAATATGTATTTTCACCAAAATATGCAAAATATGCGAAAACAAATCGATGCCATTTAATGCAAATCTCTTGATTCGGAAAGATAATTGGTCGATATCGTTTTTAGGCTTTCGACAAAAAACATGCATTTGCATGGAAATCTCACCCTAGTTATATAAAAAACTTTTTTACCCGGGACCCTTTGAACAAATTTTGGTACACAATTTTTTTCTCACTGAACATTTGGTGTGGAATGCCTCACATGTATATTTATAAACAGGTAAAATTTCCATCAAATGATCCCACAATTTTAGCAATTTCGTTTTAAAAAAACATGTTTGCAAGCGCACAGCTTTTTCTGTCATAAAAATGTTGCAGGTATAACTCTTCAAAAAAGGGTTTTTACTTAAACAAGCGCACCTTAGCCTGTTTTTAACCTATTCTCAATATTTTTTTGTTTAAGAAGTAACACTGATATTTTTTTAAACAAACCCAAAAAATTATAAATAGGATTTGGAAGTAAATGACACGCCCATTTTTTTATTCCACTCACACTGACACTCAATAACAACCACGTGAGTAAAATTAATTTTCAATCACGCTCACTTCTCATCATGTGTGAATCACGCACAAATCTAATTACGTTCCCATCTCTAGTTTATATGCATATGCGCATAAAATTACTACTAGTAACAAGATTTATGAATAATGCTTGAATTACAAGCGTTTCTGAAAAAATTTAAAAATGCCCTATCACAAAACTTAGCATAACTCATTCATTTTTAAACCGATTGTTATGTTTTTTGGTGTTTTGGAAAGCTACTTTACTATACTTTTTTGCAAAAAATTCAAAATAATTGTATAATGACGCACTTTCAACTTAGAGTGTAAAGAATATGACAAATTTTTCAAAAAATACGTTTTTTTTTACTTAAGCGATCGTAGCTCAGCCAATTCTTGATCGATTTTTAATATTTTTGTTTTGTTTGAAAGGTAAGAAATATACCTTTAAAACAAATCCATAAAATCGAAAATCGGTTGCAAACTAACAAAGTAATAATTTTTTAAAATTGTAATTTAAGAATTTCCGTTTTTCAACACATTTGCCAATAAAAAACGTACTTAACGAAGTGATCCAGAAAAACTATGAGTATATCAGTACTCTATGGACTCCAACCAACCCGAATTTTTATATGAGAACCCCTGCATATTTTTGGTGTAGCACAGTGTATTTCTAACTTGAGTTTGTCCAAGTTCAAACATTAAAAATTTATATTTTGAGTAGGTTTATTCTAAAATTAAAACTTAATATTCTCATAGAATAATTTGCAAGAAAATTATTTTTCTGTTTTAAATTTATTTATGTATGTTAATTTTTGCTAGACTTAATCGACACGTGTTCCAGAATTTGTCCGATTCCATTGTGAAGATTATTTAGCACATACTGTAAAAACAAAAGTCGCATAACGCTTGTTTTTGTCAACACAAGTTTATTTTTTCATTCAACAAATTATTCTTATAAATTTAAATTTGAATTTAACGGAAAATTTTAAGACAACTGAACACAGCTCATCACAAAAGCTGATATGTACACAGTTGATATCTGTCATCGGACACACTACCTCTGCCAACGTCATAAGCAGAACGATGAAAGAAAAATGATATAAAAGCAGAGCAACAATGAAGAAATGATCAGTCGGTCGGTAACCGGCAAAGTGAATAGTGCTCGTAGTGATTAGTGCACGTAGTGAAGAGGAGTTCCGTCGTTAGATACCTCTAGTGTTGAGTCGTGTTATTAAGAGGTGTTCCGTCGTTCGGTACCTCTAGTGATTCAGTGCGTGTTTGAAGGGAGTTCCGTCGAAGGTTCCCTACTGTGCTCTTTGGTTTTAAGGGAGTTCCGTCGTAGGTACCCTTTTGTGCTCTTTGGTTTTAAGGGAGTTCCGACGCAGGTTCCCTATTGTGCTCTTTGGTTTTAAGGGAGATCCGTCGCAGGTTCCCTATTGTGATCTTTGGTTTTAAGGGAGATCCGTCGTAGGTTCCCTTCAGTGCTCTTTGGTTTTAAGGGAGATCCGTCGTAGGTTCCCTTCAGTGCTCTTTGGTTTTAAGGGAGTTCCGTCGTAGGTACCCTTTTGTGCTCTTTGGTTTTAAGGGAGTTCCGTAGCAGGTTCCCTATTGTGCTCTTTGGTTTTAAGGGAGATCCGTCGCAGGTTCCCTACTGTGCTCTTTGGTTTTAAGGGAGATCCGTCGCAGGTTCCCTATTGTGATCTTTGGTTTTAAGGGAGATCCGTCGTATGTACCCTTTTGGTGCTCTTTGGTTTTAAGGGAGATCCATCGTATGTACCCTTTTGTGCTTTTTGGTTTTAAGGGAGTTCCGTCGTAGGTACCCTTTTGTGCTCTTTGGTTTTATGAGAGTTCCGTCGTAGGTACACTTTTGTGCTCTTTGGTTTTAAGGGAGATCCGTCGTAGGTACCCTTTTGTGCTCTTTGGTTTTAAGGGAGATCCGTCGCAGGTACCCTTTTGTGCTCTTTGGTTTTAAGGGAGTTCCGTCGCAGGTTCCCATTTGCGCTCTTGGATTTGTTAATAGAATTACTCATCGTTTACTTTGGATTCTCATAGTAACACTGTAGTTTAACTCTCTTCAATTGTAAGCAGAATTGCCATATCAACACTTGGTTCCAATCCAGCTAACCCGTCATCGGCTGTCCAGTGGGAAGCAAACCATATTTTAATTTATTTAGTATACAATGCCATTTATCATTTTTTACTAGTTTTAAGTAATGAATTAATAAAAGAATTATATTAATTTTCAAAAGAAAATAAACAACTCGTTTCATTTTTCATTCTCTGTCACTGCAAATATAAATTTCTGTGACGAACCTGGCCCCCGTGAGCTATACCCCAGCAACCGGAGGAAACTCGTCGGTACAATACAAAAAGAAGTAGCAAAGGGATTTAAATGACAAATCGTTAATGATCAAGCTGAAATATTAATACATATTCGACTCTACTCCCATTGAGAATTAGAAGACGAAAAATGTACCATCGTAGTAAGATCACGATCGTCAAACAACCAAGAAACTAATATTAAAAACAGACTTACATATGATTACCCTAAGTAATACTATATGATTTTTTGTTGTTGCAAATGTTTTTATTTGCAAATGTAATACCATATATGGGGTATTCACCATGTCGGGCTAAAATTTTGGTTCAAATTCTGATTAGTTTTTATTAAAAAAATAAAAATTGTTTTATTCGACCTTTCCCAGCAAAAAAAATGCGGAGTACTTCTATTTGGAGTGCTTTAAAACTATAACAAATGCAATGAAATACAACAAAAATAACAAAAAACACAAGAAAAAATCACACAAACAGTTTTTTCTACTCCATAAAAAGTTGTTATTCAGCACTTAACTCATTACCTTCCGCGATACTCCCATACAAAAGTAAGTAGATATTCAGTAGATAAGAAGTACTCCGAGCTTTCAAACAACTTCCAACTACTTCCACGGAGTAGTTCTTATATACTGACAGGGGCGTATCCAGGATTTAATTTCGGTGGGGGCCCACCATTTTTTTTCATTTTTTTTAACAAAATCAGATTCTTCAGTTTTGTGTAAGTTTAAAACTGTTGAAAAAAAAAAAAAAAAAATTTTTTAATATTTCAATTTTTTTAAGAGACTTAAGCCATTTTTTAAAGTGTGAATTGTTTCAGATGCTGATACATTTTTACAAAGACGATTATCAGAATCTGATTTTTTTTTTAAAGAAAAGTCTAAGATTTTATTACAATTTCCAGTTAAGACAGTTTGTGTTATAGAAAAAGTCAAAGACTCTAAATCATATTTCCAATGAAAAACGTCACATTAGAAAATGATTGTATAAACATATTCATAAAATACTTTTCCAAAAGAAAAGACTCCGATTGTAAGACATTTTCCGATTGTAAGACATTTACTCAGATTCTGAAACATTCTACACAAAAAGGTTTGCATTCTGAGAAAATCTTCGCTTTTTCTGTAAGAATAATAATTTAGATTCTGAGACCTTTTTCAAAAGAAAACAGTATAAAAATGTCTTATATTATAAAACCTTTTTCCTAAAGACAAATTCTATAGAAAAAGTCTCAGATTCTTAGACATTTTTCCCATAGAAAAATTTTCAAATTCTGAGGCATTTTTCCTATAGAAAAAGTCTCAGATTCTTCGACATTTTTCCTATAAAAAATGTCTCACATTCTCAGACATTTTTTCTACAGAAAATTTCTTAGATTCTGAGACATTTTTCTTATCGAAAAAGTCTAAGAAGCTTAAACACTTTTCCTATAGAAAAAGTCTCAAATTCTTAGACATTTTCCTATAGAACAAGTCTCAGATTCTGAGACATTTTGCCTATAGGAAATTGTCAGATTCTGAAACATTTTTCATATAAAAAAAACCTCAGATTCTAAGATATTTTTCCTAAAGAAAAAGTCTCCGATTCTGAAATATTTTTACCATAGAAAAATACTCAGATTCTGAAACATTATTCTTATAGAAAAATATATTTTTACAATAGAAAAAGTCTCAGATTTTGAGAATTTTTCTATACAAAGAGTCTTTCCTTAAGAAAAATTCGTTGATTCTGAGACATTTTCCTAGATTATAAGAAAAATTCAGAGAAATTTTCCTATAGAAAATTTTCAGATTCTAAAACATTTTTCATATAGAAAAGCCTCAGATTCTAAGATTTTTTTAAAGAAAAAATCTCAGATTTTGAGACATTATTCCTATAGAGAGTTCTCAGATTCTGAAACATTTTTCATATAGAAAAGCCTCAGATTCTGAGAATTCTTTATAGAAAAAGTCTCATATTCTGAGACATTTTTCCTATAGAAAAAGTCATAGATTCTGAAAAAAAGGCCAATATTTTAAGACATTATTGCTATAGAAAAAGTCTTAGAGTCTCAGACATTTTGCTTGTAGAAAGTTTTAGATTCTGAGACATTTTTTTAAAAAAAGTGTAAGATTCTGAGACATTTTTTTAAGAAATAGTCTCGTTCTGAGACATTTTTCTAAAAGACAAAGTCGCATTTTAAGATTTGACTACATTTTACTTACAATTAGGTCCATTTTTTGTGTACATAAAACTTCAGGTTTTAAGAAATTTTTAATTAGAATCTTAAGTTGAAAAGTTTCATATTCTAAGAAAAAATTTACAGATTTTAAGATTTTTTTTAACAGAAAAATTTTAAGTTTAAAAACATTTTTATTCAAAAAATTTTAGATTACACAGCTCAACAAGAAAATGCGTATTGGATTCTGTTTAGTGATTTGGATAGTGTCTGTTGCGCTGATTTCAAATCCTGAGCCCAAATTTGTCTATCACATCAGGATTTTGAGTAATTCGCGGTTAAAGTGCCGAAAAAGGACATTTTTGACCATTTTTAAAAGCTTATAAAATTTTATCCTGACATGCAAATGACTTGGTATCAGGCTCGTTCGAAAGCTTGTAATTTTCTCTTAAAGATAAGATAAAATGTTATAAAAATTTAATTTTCTAAAATGGTAAAAAAATCATAAGCAAGAAACCTTCCATTTTTTCAATATTTAGTTTATTTACACAGTGTATTTGAACAAATTTCCATACAAATTCATATGTAAATTTAAGATTTAAAGCACTTGTGGCTAATGATTTTTTTACCACTTTAGAAAATTAAATTCCACGAAGATTTGATCTTGTCTGGAAGAGAAAATTACACACTTTCGAATGAGCTTGATACCAAATCATTTGCATGTCAGGATCTTATTTTATAGGCGTTCAAAAATGGTCAAAATGGGAATTTTTTGAGACTTTAACCGCGATTTTCTCAAAATTGTGACGTGATAGAAAAATTTGAGTGACCGTTTTGGAATCGGGGCACCAAGCCCTATCAACTTTTTTTGGTTTCATCCAAAACGCAGCGACAAACCTCAGATTTGTAGAGCGGTGTTATTAATGTTTTTCCATTTTTTAAGCAGTTTTTTAATATTGTACTTGTTATTTGATACCAAATCCTGAAGTTTGTGAAATCATTTCGGGGGGGCCCGGGGGCCCCTGTATACGCCACTGTCTACTGAATATCTACTTACATTTGTATGGAGGTGTCGCGATAGGTAATGAGTTATGTGCTGCATATCTATGTATTCTGGAGTAGAAAAAACTGTTTGTGTGTTTTTGTCTTGTGTTTTTTGTTATTTTTGTTGTATTTCATTACATTTGTTATAGTTTTAAAGCACTCCACTGAGAAGTGGTAATGACTTTTTTTGCAGGGTTATATCATGATATCATAGTTTTAATAAGAAAAAGAAATAATGACCTCGAGCTAGAATAAACGTACTCAAAATATAATATTTTAAAAGTCGAATAAAACAATTTTTAGATTTTATAATACAGAATCGGATTAAAAGTATATATTCATTTATCAATTAATTTTTTCAACGACGCATACAAAAATTAAAACTTTTAAATACAGTAGAACAAATCCACGTTTGTCGACCTATTATTTTTTTGACCACCAATTTTTTGTAATGTTTAAACTTGGAAAAATCAGGTCAGGAATATTTTTTAAAAATTTTCTAAAAATATGTCTATAAAAAATTTTATTTTCCAGTTCGACCCTCATAGCAAATTTAGTATTTGATAAATTACCTACACAGCACTATTTTTATACACTCAAAAAAATTTTTACACTAAAAAAAAACTTTGTATTTTTTTTGTTCTCAAAAATTATTAAAAAAAAGGTTTTTACTTGAAATAAAATATTTTTAATCAAAATTGTTATTTTTTTTTACTTTAGAAAATTTGTTACCACTTCAGAAGGGCATTATGAAGGATATTCGTGAATTTGAATACCCTCCACAATTTAACTTTTCTACTTGCTAAATTTTAATTGAATTTCCTAAGTTTTAAACTGATCTTTTGTGAATTTCAATAGCCAACGGTGTATTAAAGCTACACAGGGTCGACCGTAATAAGTTTTATACACATTAGAGTGTCCCTTATTTTGGAAATGTTGGAAATCTTGAGACGGTACCCGCTCATTTTTTTCCTTTTGACTTAAAAATAACTCAGGAAAAATTTTACGCCCCTAGGACCACGCCTTCCCTACGCGACGGGCCCTTAAAGAGCGGGGCCTAAAAAATCATTTTTCCATACAAACCAAAAAATTTTTTTTTTGATTTTTAATTTTTTTGTTATTATTTATTATATTACTTGGTTTGCTTATTCACAACAAAAAATTTGATTTTGGTGGGATAAGTCTTTCAGCGCTAAAAAATTTTTCGCAAAAAAAAATTTTGAGCCGCCGGGGTCCTACAGTAAAAAATTTTTAAAAAATATTTTTTTTTAGTTTTGACCAGCAACGGTTTTAGCTGCTATGTTGCTTTAAATGATATATATTCATAAAAAAATATTTTTTGTATCTGTGACATCTTAATCGTGTTCTAAAAAAGGGTAAAAAATGCATTGATGATTTTTTTCGATACACGATAAAAATGTCACAAATATGAATAATATTTTTTTTGGAATATATATCATTAAAAACAACATAAAAACTAAAACCATTGCTTTTCAAAACTAAAAAAAAATATTTTTTAAAAATTTTTTACCGTAGGATTCCTACGGCTCAAAATTTTTTTTTTCGAAAAAGATAAAGATGTCACAGATATGAATAATTTTTTTTTTGGAATATATATCATTTAAAGCAACATAGCAGCTAAAACCGTTGCTGGTCAAAACTAAAAAAAAATATTTTTTAAAAAATTTTTACTGTAGGACCCCGGCCGCCCAAATTTTTTTTTTGCGAAAAATTTTTTAGCGCTGAAAGACTTATCCCTCCAAAATCAAATTTTTTGTCGTGAATAAGCAAACCAAGTAATATAATAATTAATAACAAAAAAATTAAAAATCAAAAAAAAATTTTTTTGGTTTGTATGGAAAAATGATTTTTTAGGCCCCGCTCTTTAAGGCCCCGTCGCGTAGGGAAGGCGTGGTCCTAGGGGCGTAAAATTTTTCCTGAGTTATTTTTAAGTCAAAAGGAAAAAAATGAGCGGGTACCGTCTCAAGATTTCCAACATTTCCAAAATAAGGGACACTCTAATACACATGTATTATTTTACTAACATATGAGATATTCCACAACAAATGTTCCGCTTCAGGAAAAACAGGTGTCTTATGAATTTCTGAATAGGTCGTGTGTTGAACAATGAAAATTGTTTTTTTGGTTTTTAAATTTTTTAAAAAACTGGGTTAAGGAGGCGTAGTTAAAAATTGGAAAATTTGTGTCGAGTTCCCTTGATTAAATATTTATCAAATTTAAAAGAAATGCACTACACTCTCAAAAATTAACATTCTTGTATATTTTTTTATTTTTAAAATTTTTATTGTGGAAAATTTTCAGAACCCGTCCGGAAATTTTCCATTTGTTAAAAAAATAAATGTTTAAAAATTCCGGCCACTTTCTTCTTTTTTTTTTAAGTTAAGATGTTTTTTCTATCACACAAAGAACAAATTTAGAAATGCGTTTGTCGTTTTTTCGAAAAAATTGAATTTGAATATTGAATTTCATAACAATTTTGTAATTTTCTTATATTTTATTATTTCAACATAGCGTATGACTAACATTTTCGCAAATATTTGTTACTCATGCGCTATGTTGAAACTAGAAAATACAAGCAAATTACAAAATTGTTTTGAAATTCAGTATTCAAATGCGATTTTCTCAAAAGATTAAAAACTCATTTCCGATTTTTTTTGTGTGGAAAGACAAACATCTAAACTTTACAAAATTGACTTCTTTAAAAAATTTAAAATTTCAGAACGGATTCTGAAAATTTTTTCCAAAAAAATTTTATCGATAACCCACAAATTCCGTTTTAATTTGATAAATATTTAATTTGATAAATATTTAAACCCTACGCAAATTTAACAATTTTTTACTATTTTCGGCCACGCCTCTTCCGCCCGGGGTTTAAAAATCAAAAACGCAAAATTCTTAGTTCCATATAGGGCTATTGAGATAACCTATTTAGAAATTTATGGGACACTTTTTTTCGCTAGACATTTGGTGTGAAATGCCACATATTTTATTATGTATTAGTTATGGACAATATTGTATGTGCAGTACTAATAGTGCGTGTATGTCAGGCACGTAGTTAGAACAATTTTTTTGCTCGAAATCTAGAATTTTATTAACATAAAAAATTAATCAAGCTCTGATAGAATGTTCAGATTAGGCTCACAACCGCGTTTAGCCAGGTTTCGTGCCTAACCTCATTTCAAAAAACATGCTTCCCTCACAAATTGAAATTAAGAAATATGAGAATTTTCCTATACAAAAAATGTCTTAGAATCTGAGAATTTTTCTATACGGAAAATATTTTAGAATCTCAGAAACTGAGAATTTTTCTATACGAAATATGTCTCAGAATCTAAGAATTTTTCAATACGAAAATTGTCTCAGAATCTGAGAATTTTTCTATACGGAAAATTTTTCAGAATCTTAGTATTTTTCTATACTAAAAATGTCTAATAATCTAAATCTGAATTTTTCTTTACGAAAAATGTCTCAGACTCTGAGAATTTTTCTATACTAAAATTATCTCAGAATCTAAAAATTATTCTATCAGAAAAATGTCTTAGAATCTGAAAATTTTTCTTTACGAAAAATGTGTCAGAATCTGAGAATTATTCTATCCGAAAAATGTCTCAGAATCTAAGAATTTTTCTATACGAAAAATATGTCAGAATCTGATATTTTTTCTATACGTAAAATGTAGCAGAATCTGAGAATTTTTCTATACGAAAAATATCTTAGAATCTGAGAACTTTTCTGCACGGAAAATTTCTCAGAATCTTAGTATCTGAAGTTTTCTATACGAAAAATGTCTCAGAATCTGAGAATTTTTCTATACGAAAAATTTTTCAGAATCTGTTAATTTTTCTACACAAAATATGTCTCAGAATCTGAGATTCTGAGAATTTTTCCTTACGAAAAATGTCTCAGAATCTGAGAATTTTTCTATAAGAAAAATGTGTCAGAATCTAAACATTTTTCTATACGAAAAGTGTCTCAGAATCTGAGAATATTTAAATTCGTAATATGTCTCAGAATTTGAAAATTTTTCCATACAAAAAATGTCTTAGATTTTGAGAATTTTTCTATACGAAAAATTTCTCAGAATCTGTTAATTTTTCTACATGAACTATGTCTCAGAATCTGAGAACTGTTCCATAAGAAAAATGTCTCAGATTCTGAGAATTTTTCTTTCAGAATCTGAAATATTTTCTATACGAAAAATGTCTCAGAATCTCAGAATCTTAGAACTTTTCTATTCGAAAAATGTGTCAGAATCTAAACATTTTTCTATACGAAAAGTGTCTCTGAATCTGAGAATATTTAAATTCGTAATATGTCTCAGAATTTGAAAATTTTTCAATACCAAAAATGTCTTAAAATCTGAGAATTTTTCTATACGAAAAATGTCGCAGAATCTGTGAATTTTTCTTCTTAATAGAAAACTGTCTCAGAATCTGAGAATTTTTCTATACGAAAAATGTCTCAAAATCTAAGAATTCGAATTAAAAAAAAAAAAATGTTCTCCCCCTTGAAATAAATTCCTGGCTACGTGCCTGGTGTATGTTGTTTACATACAAGGGTATTCAAACAATTTATCTACTTAACAAAATAATGTCATGCAAAGTGCACATTATTTTGTAATATTATTAAAAATAATTATATTGTAAATAATGTTTATATTAAAGCAGCTTTAGCATACCAAATTGTATTTTATATACTAAAATATGCAATGCAAAGTCAATTTGTATAAACGATTTCACATACAGTGCCGGACAAAAGTATTCACACAGAATCAAACGATTATTATTTTTAAATCTGTTTTGTAGGTAATTCATTAAGGTTTTTTTAAGCTTTATAGCGTCCAGATTAAGTTATTAATAAGTAAGCTACGAGGGTTGAACTGGAAAATTAAATTATTTTTAGACATTTTTTTAACATAATTACACTGCGTTACAAAACTAACCACTATTTTAGAAAACAAGAGGTACGACCATCATTTCTATATATTTCGGACATGCTGAATCGAATGGCGTATTCCGTTTTTCGATGTATGGTACAGTTTTCTTGCAAAATGTCATTGAAGATTGGCTGATTTTCAGCTGCTTTTTTAACAAAAAAATTTCCAAAGCTACTGATTTTTAAATTTTATGGCATGGAAAACAAAGATATAACTTGTAGCAATATTTCTAATGTAAATTTGGTTTAAAGCTTTTCATCTTAAGCCCTTAAATTCGCGGATTTCTTCGTTTTTTCAAGTTTTCGCGAAATTAACCCCTAAATTGGTCTCTGATAAAAATCTTGCATTTTGTGGATCATAAAGGTATCCATAGCACTACGAATACTGGACAAAAAACATCTATGTTATATAGACCATCATGATGAAAATCGCGAAAAACCGATTTTTTGTATATGGCAGCATCACTTTACGAGATGATTTAAGGCTCCATCTTTTAGTATATAATGTGGGAACCTGAAACAATGAACTGACCCAAAATTTGTCCAAAAAAGTTTTCATTTGCAAAAGTTATCTTAACAAAAACTATAAATATTGTATCGCAAACACTGAAATAATAGTTTTTGTTAAGATAACTTTTGCAAATGGAAACTTTTTTTTGGCCGAATTTTTGGTCAGTTAGTTGTTTAAGGTTCCCACATTATATACTAAAAGATGGAACCTTAAATCATCTCGTAAAGTGATGGTCCATATAACATAGCTGTTTTTTGTCCACTATTCGTATTGTTAGGGATGCATTTTTGATTCATTAAAAGCAAGTTTTTTATCAATGACCAATTTGGCTGTTAATTTCGCGAAAACCTTAAAAAATGAAGAAATTCGCGAATTTAAGGGCTTAAATTGAAAAGCTTTATACCAAATTTGCATAAGAAATTTTGCTACAAGTCATATATTTGTTTTCCATGTCGTAAAATTTATAAACCATTTACTTTGTAAATTTTTTTGTTAAAAAACTGGCTCGAAATCAGCAAATCTTTAACGACATTTTGCAAGAAAACTGTACCATACATCGAAAAACGGAGTACGCCATACGAATCAGGATGTCCGAAATATATGGAAATGATGATCGTAACTCTTGTCTATTTTTTAGTGTTCCGCAGTGTTATAAGTCGAATTTTTACAAGTTCAAACCCTAAAAAAATTAAAAATTGTCCAGCAGTTTATATTAAGTTATAAACTAATTTTTTCATCGACCCAAAAAAAAATAAAAAAAATAAATTTAATACAGTAGAGGAAATTCGCATTTTCAACCTCCAATTTTGTTATAAGTATATACTTTATATACTAAAATCAATAAACAATAAATTCTTTTCTTTGTTTAATAAAATGCGGATTTCTTCTATTGTATTTAAAAAAAAAATAATTTTTGTTTGGGTCGTAAAAAAATTAATTAAAAACTAGTTTTAAGTGTTTAAACTTGTAAAATATCAAAAAAATGTCTATAAATAATTTAATTTGTCCAGTTTAACCCTCGTAGCACATTTATTATTATCTCAATCTGGACGCTATAAAGCTTAAATAAAAGCTTAAAAAATTACCTACAAGACACTCTTTAGAATAATACTCGTTTGATAATAAAGTTGCTATTTGGTTGGTATTTTTAGCTTTGTCTTTAACAAATTGCATCTACACTCAAAATAATCACTCTGTTAAATTACAGAGATACTCTGCTGAGCCAGCAGAAAATACCATAGATTTCCAACCAGCAAGATTTTTTGTTATTTTACGAAGAAAACTCTGTAAAATGATTTCGATAATTAAAACTGTAAATTTACAGAATTATCTGTAAAATATTGATAAAACAAAAAAGAATTTTACCAAAAAAACTCTGTAAATTTACAAAGTTTTAGTTAAATGCATTTTATGAGTTCAAAATTTTACAAAAAAAAACTGTAAATTTACAAAGTTTTAGTTAAATCCATTTTATGAGTAAAACTTCTATGCATCAAAAACATTAATTAAAATTAAAAAGAAAAAATATTTAAAATTAAAATTTTAATGCTTCCAAATTGTAAATTTACTTTTTAATTTTTGTGAATATTACGAGTTTATAACGAGTAACTCCAATTTTACACGTCATCTTCGTAAAATTTACCAGTTTTTATTGTAATTTAAGACACTTTTTAAAGAGCGGTTTATCGGTCATATTTGGAAGTTTTTTGAAGTGATTTTTATTTAAAAACTGTATTACAGAGCAATAAGTAAAATTACAAATGAAATTTAGTATTTTGGTTACGAGAATAAAACAAAGTATTTTTCTAAAATCCGTAT
Organism: Pegoplata infirma; assembly: GCA_963921195.1. Classification (NCBI taxonomy): domain Eukaryota; kingdom Metazoa; phylum Arthropoda; class Insecta; order Diptera; family Anthomyiidae; genus Pegoplata; species Pegoplata infirma. Next base: position 47,307 of record CAWUER010000532.1, read on the forward strand.
TTTAACAAAAAAAAAAAACTCTGCTTATTATCTATAAAATAGAGATTACAAAGTAAAAAGTAAAATTACAGATAAAATTTTGTTTTTCGGTCACAAGAAAACAAAGTATTTTCTTAAAATCTGTATTTCGACAGATAACTCTGTAAAATATCTGTCGAATTGAGATTACAGTCATTTTACAGAGTATTTAACAGAGTAATTATTTTGAGTGTACTTTAGCTCTGTGTGAATACTTATTTTAATTGAATTTTTAAGACAAAAAGAACAGATACTTTAAAAACTTGATTGTTTTGCTTAACCACCAAATTTTTTCGTTTCCAGAAATCGGTCCCAGAAATTATTATGTATATAATTCTGCAATCGGTTCTACTTGACATTCTTGAATCAATGATTTTTATACAATCCAAATCCAACCACACTATGGGTACTCACTTTGTAATTCAGTGTGTAACACGAAATATACAGTGAGCGTCAAAAGAAAGTGTACGGGTCTAAAGTAGATGTAATTCGTTAACGACAAAGGTGACAATAAAACCTCTTATTATTATCAATCGACTTTCATTTAAAAAAAATGCTATAAAGGAAATTTTCCAAGCTTTAATTAAAGCTTGATAGCGTCCAGATTGAACAAATTTTCAATGGGGTACGAGGGTCGCGCTAGAAAATAAAATTATTTGTTGAGGTTTTTTAGAAAATTTTTAAAAAATATTTCTAAGTTGATTTTTTTTTTAAGTTGAAACATTAAAAATTTAAAAAATAGTGCAATAGTTTAATTTCAGTTATTAATTCATTTTTCCAACGACCCAAACAAAATTTTTTGAATTCAGTAAAAAAGTATGCATTTTTTTACCTCCAATTTTTTTGACCACAAATTTTTTGTAAACAAAGAAAATTTTTAATTATTTTAAATCTCATTACTAGCGATGAGATTTTCATGCACTAAAAAAATATGTCGACTAAGTACTAATGACCGGACCGATTTTTTTATGTTAATTTCTAGTTTTACTTAGGTTTTTAAGGAAATGTAAATAAGAAAGTGTCCCGAAAAAATTGAAAATTCGGACAAACTTTAAAGAAGTTTTAAATTTGTACAGTTCGCAAAGTCGAAGACATGGTAATTTTAGTTCCTAAAATAAAATTCAAAGATGATTATCGGCCTAATCGAGTCTTTAAAACCATGCCCACAAATTTTTCTAAGCCAAGAAATTCATTGCAGGGCTATACTTATATTTGAAGAGAGACGAAATATAGCACTAATCTTATGTTTGGTCCAGCAACGCGGACCGGGCCAGCTAGTTTAAAATAGTTTTTGTAACAAATAAATTTCAAGTTGTTGTTTTGCTTAAATATGCCAAAATATGCAAGAATATGCACTTAAAAGTTGGAAATATGCACAAAATATGCATTTAAACCCAAAATATGCATTTTCACCAAAATATGCAAAAACAAATAGATGCCATTTTAACGCAAATTTCTTGATTCGGAAAAATAACACCGTTCGACAATCATAAAAAAAAAGTTGTTGAACACGAACTGGATAATAAACTCTTGAAACTAGATACTTAATGTAGTAAAACTGCATTTACAGTTTTTCTTTTCGTGATCATGTTTCCTTTTGAAAGGACTTCAAAGTTTAAAAGGATTAAATTTTATAAAATATTTTTTTAATATTTGTACTTGTCCTAGGATGCCAATACACTAAAAAAAAACCTTGTAAAATTACAAGAAAAACTTGTAACTTTTATTTGTTTGCTACCTCCTATTTGATAAAAATTCCTAGTAATTTTAAAAGATTTTTACCAATAATTTTGTAATTTTACAAGCTTTTTACCAATAAAATTGTTAATTTAAAGTTTTTTGGTGCAATTAAAATTACAAGGAATTCTCATGAATTTACTAGATTTTTTTTTGTAAAATTATGTTGATAATTTGTAAAATTACAAAAAAATTATAAAATTACAAAAAAAATGTAAATTTCGATTTGTTAAATAACAAGGAAAATTGTCAAATATTGGTAAAATGGGATTACGAGACTTTTCCTAGTAATTCCTAGCAAATGAAAGAGGAGGATCTCCCCTAATTTTCCTATTTAATTATTTTTACATATCAGGAAAAAGGAGTTAAGCTACGTCTAGAGTTTTTCTTTTCCCGGACTTTTTCATTTCCCGGGAAAGCGGGATGCATTTTTAAATTTCCCGGAATCCCGGGAATTCCCGCAAAAACTAAAAACCCAATTTTTTTTGTCAAACAAATATATGAAAACCTTATGAATGCGATTGCACTATTTTTAATGTTTATTTACACCATAAAAATCTTATTTAGAACCTTTAAAACAAAAAAAAAAAAAAATAAGTTTCGAGAAAAAAAGAACAATTTTTGTTACCCAGTTTTTATAAAAAAAAAAAATTTTGAAATATGTCGAAGTCATTTAAAAGTATTTTTAAAGGAATATGTTATTTCTCATCGCAATTGGTTCTCAACGCTTTGCCTTTAAAACATAATCATACTGCAAATTTTTATAATGCAGGCTTTAGAAAGAAAATTTCTTAGTTTCTGAAAAAAGGTATCAGGTTCTGATAACACAGTGCAACAACCAAAATCGGAATGGTACGAAAAAACAGAAAATGAAAGCATTACAAAACCCCCGATACTTTTTTATTAGTTCAGCGCTAGATTTTTGGTCAACTTTTATTATAATTATGAAAATAATTGGTTGAAAATTGTTTATGGCGTATGATTAATTTCGTAATTGCCTTTAAATAACAATCACGCAACGGTGAACAGTGGATGCAGCGAAATTCACACCGGTTATAGCTAACGTAATTTCGAACTTAAGTTTAGACGCAGCACACCATATGTCCAATATGTGAACCATTAGGGGCCCCTAATGTAGGACATGTTTAGTACATAAATGCTTTAAAATCACCAGCTTTAAATGCGTGTAAAAAATAATCTATCGCTGAACTAAAACCGTCTTTCATCCCATTCCGTTTCGGAAAGTTCGATTTTGTATCACTGTGTTATTATATCCTATCAAAGATTAAGATATTGTGAGACTTTTTTCATTTCGTAAGTCTCAGATTTTATGGCATTTTAAAGTTAGAAGGTCTCTCTTGAAATACTTTTTGGGCGCTTCTGGTCCCTGCGTACGTTTCTGTCATCAATTATCAAGAATTTTAATAAAATCTCTTAAAAATCATATACAAAATAATCAATAGAAATTAAAAAAATCAAAAATTTCAAAGAAACTAAAATTCACGAGAATTCTCGCTCTATTTCCCGGGATTTCGGGATCGAAAATTTACGGGAATTCCTGGGAAATCCCGTCCCGGGAATTCCCGTGAAAAACTCTAGTTACGTCCTTTCAAAAATTTATCATTCAAAATTTTCAACAAAATATTTTGATAAAGTTTTCAAATGACTTTATTCACATCCTTTAATCCTGACATGGCAAAATAAAAAATGGAAAATTTAGGGGAGATCCTCCTCTTTCATTTGACATTACCCGTGTCATCCTAAGACAAGTACAAATATTTCAAAAATATTTTACAAAATGTATCCTTTAAAATTTTAAAGTCCTTTTAAAAGGAAACGGGATCACGAAATGAAAAAATGGAAATGCACTTTTACTCCATTTTAACTCTACTTTCAGATGTATATCATCCGGTTCATGTTTAATATTGGCTGTCGGTGTAATTAGTCTAATTTGTTTTAGACTATCGACAAAACACATGCATTTGCATGGAAATCACGTCCCTACTCATTACTATACACTTAGATGAACTTAAATTAATAAACAATGAAATCTCCACTTGCTGAGGCTGCTAAAGTTTGACATATATGTTGGCCATTTTCCTGGTCAGGTTAGTATTGCAATTCAGCGAAATCAGTCCAGTGATTCAAAAGTTATAAACAAAAGAGTGAATTTCGGCAAGGGGGTTTTCGCGAATTTACGAGATATAAAAGACGCTAAGTTGCAACGGACAATTCTGAGGCTCCTGAACCGTGTCATATATATTTATCGTTCCCCTGGTCTAATTGGTGTTGAATTTCAGCAAAATCGGTTTAATGGTTCATAAGTTATTGGCAAAATCGTAAATTTCAGGTTAGTTTCACCTTAAATTCACGTGTTGAAAAACCGTTAAGCAACTTTAAAAAACATTGGTAATTCACAAAAATATTTTATAACGTATTTTTGTCACTCAAAAATATTTGTACACTCAAATAAATTTTACACTCGAAAAAAAATTTTACACTCAAAAAAATTAGTATTTTTTTTCAAAAATTACTAAAAAAAAGTTGTTTAAACAAAATTAAATATTTTTAATCAAAATTGTTATTTTTTCATGTTAGAAATTTTACTATCACTTGACGAATTTAACTTTTCCACTTGTGTTTCTTTAATGTTCATTAGTGTTATTTGATATTAAAAATTTTGTTGTGATTACCGAATTTGTTCCAAAAATGTTTCCTGGGCACTAACGTTAAACTCCTGTATGACCCTGCACAAAAAAGAACAAATTACATCATATTTCCATTTTATGAGCTTTATTAGTTGAATTTGTTACAACATTTCCTGTGGCTTTATTTATGCTAAAATGGTTTTTGGTTTTTAGTACCACAAAGGAAACGGATATAGCAAATTAAAAGGCATCAGTAATTGCGATAAGTGCTTAGACATAAAACTTTAACTGACAGATTCCTTTTTTTCCTTAATTTTTTTTTCCTGCCTGACGTTTTTTAGTGTCAATAAGAAAAACACAAAGTTGGTTTTACAAAAGCAACACAAGAAAAATTAAACATTTAACGAAAGGAGATTGTTATAAAAACAGAAGAAACACAGAAAAAGGAAACAAATTAAGTAACCATATTATAAAAGAGAAAACATAACACAAAAGAAAATGAGTCCTAAAAAAAAAAATAAAAATATATAAAAGAAAGTAAAATTTCTTTTTTAAATCATCAAAAAGTTATAAACTTCATTTAGGTTTTAAATAATTCTACACAAACTCTTATACAAGAAGTTTCTTCGAAGTTCAAACATTATAAATGGTCCTATAGTTTTTATTTAGTGATCAACTTATTTTTTAACAAAAAATTTAATTTTTTTAATACAGTAGAGATAATCAGCATTTTTGACCTCCAATTCTTTTGATCACCAATTTTTTGTAAACAAAGAAAAATTGAATTATTTTAATATCACATCAAAATAATTCGAGATAAAAAAATGCGGATTTTTTTTCACTCTATTTAAAAATTTTTATTTTTTATTTAGGTTGTTGGAAAAATAAGTTGATCATTGAAGAAAAACTATTGGACCATTTTTTAATTTTTAATGTTTAAACATACAAAAAATCGACTTAAAAATATTTTTAAAAAATTTCAAATAAATGTCCATAAATAATTTAATTTTCCAGATCGACCCTCGTAGCACATTAATTATTTGCTGATTCTGAACGCTATCAAATTTAAATTAAACCTTGAAAAATTTGCTATATACACTTAAAATTATAACTCTGTTAAATTACAGAAAACTCTTTTAATTTAACAGAGCATACCATACTTTTCCAGCTAGCAACATTTCTTGGTAATTTTACTAAAAAACTCTGTAAAATGATTATGTCAAAAAAAAAACTGTTAATTTACAGAGTTTCTAGTAAAATATTGGTTAAATAAAACACCAATTAGCAAAGAAAAACTCTGTAAATTTACATATATTTGTAAAATGCATTTGATGCAACCAAAATTTTACAGAAAAACACTCAGTAAATTTACAGAGTTTAGTAAAATACATGTTATTTTGTAAAATTTTTATAAGATTTTTGGTACTGTAGCAGGCCGTATTTATTATATTATTGTTTTTATGTTTTATATGTTATTTATATGTCATTGTTTTATTTTGCCCTTATGGTCACCCTAACATTTGATTTGATGAATAACTGATAACCATTACCTGTTTGTTATTATCACTAGAAGAGATCATAACTTAACGTACTCTCACTCTCACTGTTAATTTTGTATATATTTGTTATTGTTTTTATCATTTCTTTTCATACTAGACGATAGTAATGATTTTACGAAAGGCTAGTTAGTTAAGAACCTTATTTAATTTTGTCATTCTTGAAACTGCATTCAAATAACAAAGACGACTTAAAAATAAAAGCGCATGTCTTATTATTAAAAATATAAATCAGTAAATGCTAAGAAGCAATAAGACCTTCGTGGACTATTGCGACTAGCATATTTATGAGGAAGAATACTGGCGTTAATTCTGCCTTATTCGACCCATAAAAATAACTAAATACAAGAATCATTAATAAAGGAAAGCCTTTATTACCACCATTGGCTCCCAACGAGAACTCCTTTATTACAGTACTTTTTTAAAATTTTCTCAAAAAAAATACAGATAAAATTTTGGTGTTTTTACAGAAAATTCTGTTGTTAACTATTAAATTAAGATTACATAGAAAGAAGTAAAAACACAGATAAAACTTCGTTTTTTGGTTATAAAAAATACAGAGTATTTCATACAAATCTGTATTTTAGCAGAAAACTCTGTTAATTATCTGTAAAATTAAGATTACAAAGTTAAAAGTAATAAAACAGATGAAACTGGTTTTTTTGTCACAACAAAATACAAAGTATTTTCTTTAAATCTGTATTTTGACAGAAAACTCTGCCAAATATCTGTTTAATTTAGATAAGAGTCATTTTACCGAGTATTTTACAGAGTTATTATTTTGAGTGCAAAAAACTAAGTTTTATCTATATTTTTAGTTATTTCTACACTCAAAATAATAACTCTGTAAAATACTCTGTAAAATGACTGTAATCTCAATTCAACAGATATTTGACAGAGTTTTCTGTCAAAATACAGATTTAAAGAAAATACTTTGTATTTTGTTGTGACAAAAAAACAAAGTTTCCTCTGTTATATTACTTTTTACTTTGTAATCTTAATTTTATTAACAGAGTTTTCTGCTAAAATACAGAGTTTTCTGCTAAAATACAGATTTAAGCAAAATACTTCGTATTTTTTATAACCAAAAAAGTTTTCTGTTTTAAGTAGTTCTTGTTTTTGTTACTAAACATCAAAATTTTATCTGTATATTTTTTTTTTTTGAGAAAAAGTTGAAAAAGTAGCAAAAAAAAGTTATAAAAAAAAAAAATCTTTTCAGAAATTTTATAAAAATTTTACAAAGTTACATGCATTTAACTAAACTCTATAAATTTACAGATTTTTTTCTGTAATTTTTTTTTGCATCAAATGCATTTTACAAATATATGTAAATTTACATAAGTAGGAGGCATTCCAAGCCAAATCACTCACTTTTAGACCCGACCCCTTTCGATTTATTTTATTTTTGGATATGTTTTAGTCCTTATTAAATGCAACTTGGACACCAATTTTCAGCCTTTTATTCCAAGATGGTGTTGAGTAATCAATTTTTCAAAATGGCGATTTTCTCCAAAAAATTAAAAAATTAAAATTTTTAATTAAATTTGACCATTAAATAATATAGATATTTTAAAAAAAGTTGGACAACGTTTTGTTGGTATTTAAATGTAGTTTTAGAAAAAAAATATGAAAAAATTATTCGAAGTAATTATCACTTATTTTTTGATGTTTAAAAATTAAAATCGACTTTTTGAAAAAGTCCGAAACCTTCGATTTTTTTGTAAAAAACTATAAAAATTCTACTCTAAATTACGCAACTTTTAAGCCATAACTCGAGATGTGATCACAATTCTTTCTATTTTTCTTTAATTTTTAAAATTGCTCCTTTTATGTTTTGGGTCTGATTTATTTTATATGGATCTCCAAAAAAAAAAAAAATTGGTAGATACTGACCCTAACTTACCCAAAATATATTTATTTGGAGGTAAATATACGTCTCACAAAAATTTAGGACGATCGGACATGTGTAAGGCGTTTAGCATGGTCCTTGAAGTTTAAAAAACGGATTACAAGGAAAAATATGAATTTTTCTCTGTTTTTGCAATTTTTTTGGTATTTTAAGTTAAGTTTTAATTCAAGTGATTACAGAATTATGATGTGGAGTAAAATGCCTTTCTAATAAGGTACTAAAAACTAAAATCGGTTGAAAATCAGCCAAGTTATTACAACTTCCCCAGGCATCTAGCGTGTGCCATACAACTTGATTAAAAAATACGAGTCCCTTTTTTTAAATTTATTGAAATTTTCTACTGTAATAACATTTTTTCATTATTCATGTTTCAGTGTAATATTTTTTTGGCTTTTCCAAATTTTAAAACAAAAAAAAGATTTTTTTTTTTTAAATAGAGATTTCAAAAGGGTGTTGAAAATGCAGGCATTTTTAGCACTAATTTAAAAAATGTTAGCAAAACACAATATGAAAAATACTTGTCATCTAATTACATTTGAACTTGAAGAATAAAAAAATGTTATTACAGTAGAAAATTTCAATGAATTTCCAAAATCGTATTATATTGCTTAATCAAGTGTTCTGCCATACGTTAGATGCCTGGGGAAGTTGTAATAACTTGGCTGATTTTCAACCGATTTCAGTCTTTGGTACCTTATTAGAGAGGCATTTTACTCCGTATTATAATTATGTAACCACTTGAATTAAAACTTAACTTAAAATACCAAAAAAATTGAGAAAACAGAAAAAAAATCATAGTTTTCCTTGTAATCCGTTTTCTAAATTTCAAGGCCCATACTTAAGTTCTTATTTGTTTAATAAATTGTAGTGTATTGGGAACAATAATTAGACACGTGTTCTCAGTTGAGAATTAAGTAAGCGAGTGTTCATTTATTCTTTTGTTTCTTTTTAAAACAATATAATACAAACTTAACAATAACCGTAATTCAAATAAGGTGACCATAGAAATTATGATATTAATGAAAACTAAAATACTCTACACGCTCCTTCTTGAGCTGGATAATAATCAAAATGTTTAATTAATTGCCAATACAAATTTTTGAATTTTAATTAAACATCTTACATTTCATTTAATATATTCTTACATGTTATTAAATTGTATTCATAAACAATATGTGTGTGTATTTATATTCATATATTTAAAATTCATAAACAAAATTATTATTATATTTGATTAATTAATAAATTCAGAGATTTCATTTAATTCACTTTAATGCATATTAAATCTGTGTTTTTTTTACTACTCTACCCTCTTCTCTAGGCCTCAATACTCTTTCTGATGCTTGTGGTGTTGTAGTTTGTAAGTTACTAGAGATGTCGATGTCTGATGCTGTAGTTTGTGACTCTGGAAAAGATGTGTCATTAACTATAATTTCATCAGAAACATTTTTTTGTTGTGAATCTATGTTTCTTATTTGATCAGTGTGTCGTTTTATTTCACGGCTGTTGTGTGAGATGATGCAACAATATGATCGTGGTCCTAACCGTTCTTTGACTATGGCTTTCTGCCAGCTTGGTTTGTTGACGTTTCTATAATCACGAATAAGAACTTCTTGCCCCTTACAAAATTCAATGTTTCTTTTGCCCTTGTAATCGAAAATATTTTTAGTTTGAGACTGAACAATAATATCTCTAGTCATAGGGGGTTTGAGCCTGCTAAAGCGCGTCTTCAAAGTACGACCAAAAAATAGTTTTGCTGGGGGTTGTCCGGTACAACAGTGATCAGTGTTACGATAATCGATAAGAAATCTGTTAATTACCGTGTTTAAATTGGTTTCGCTTTTTAAATTTGCATAAATTGATTTTTTTAACGTTTTTATGAAGTTTTCGGCCTGACCATTGGTGGCAGGGTGGCCAGGAGATGTTAAAACGTGTTTAATTCCGTTTTCTTTTAAAAATAAACTAAAGTTGTCAGACGTAAATTGTCTACCATTATCAGTGACGACAACATCCACAAGACCATAACGACAAAACGTTTCCCTCAATTTGTCAATAGTAAAGTTGCTCGTTATCTCTTTTGTTTTAAACACCTCTACCCACTTTGAAAAAGAATCAACAATAACTAAGAGATAAAAACCACTAATAGGGCCAGCAAAATCTAAATGAATTCTGCTCCAAGCCGTACTTGACGGATTCCATGGAATTAGAGTACTTTTTTCAGGGCTACTCTGAAGTTCCTGACACGCACTACAATTACGAACAAGGTTCTCAATATCACTATCTAATTTGGGCCACCATACGTATGATCGCGCTAATGCTTTCGTCTTCACGATACCCAAATGAGACTTATGTAGTTCATGTAAAATCATTGGTCTCAAATTTGATGGCACTAGTACTCTATAACCCCACAGAATGCAATTATATTCAACTGATAACTCAGAGTGCTTATTACGGAATGGTATGAATTCGTCATCACCTAACTGTGAAACTACACCTTTTTGAACTGCATCACATAATTTAGATAAAATTTTGTCCTTTCGTGTTTCACGAGCTATATCCTTGAAATTTAAATTTAATCCATTATCAGACTCAATCAAATTAACGTATGTGGTATCCTCAAGTGTGTTTCCTATGTTTGCTTGTGGCATTCTGGATAAGCCGTCTGCTATATTTGCAGTTCCTTTTATATACTTTACAGTATAATTAAATCCCGAGAGTGTCAATGCCCATCTCTGCATTCTTGCAGATGCCATAATTGGCAATCCCTTATTTTCACCAAATAAGGCTACTAAGGGTCTGTGATCTGTTTGTAGCAAAAATTTGTTGCCAAGTAAATACTGTTTTAACTTAGTTACACAAAATATTATTGCTAGAGCTTCTTTTTCTAGTGTGCTATAGTTATTTTCGCTTTTACTTAATGATCTAGAAATGAACGCTATTGGCTTAAGACCATCTGAAAATTGATGAGATAACACACCAGCTACTGCATGACTACTCGCATCTGTTGATAAAACAATTGGCAAATTTGGATTGAAGTGAACCAACGTTTGATCAGATGTTATTTCCCTTTTTACTGTTTCATATGATTCTTGGCACTCTTTGTTCCATTTAAATGGAACTCCCTTTTGTAAGAGATTGTATAAAGGTGACATGATTTGAGCAAAATTCTTTATAAATTTAGAGTAATAATTTACCATTCCTGTGAATGCTCTTACCTCTGATACGTTTTCTGGTATTGGGGCAGAAAGAACACTAGCAATTCTTTCTGAGTTCTTTTTTAAACCATGTTTATCAATGGTAAATCCTAAGTAAGAAATTTTTTCTTGAAAGAAAGCACATTTTTGTATGTTTAACTTTAAACCTGCTGTTCTTAATTTATTTAAAACAATTTTTAAAGTGTTAACATGCTGTTGCATATTCATACCAGTAACGGTTATGTCATCTTGATAAACAACTACATTAGAAATGCCCTGCAATAAACTTTCCATAGTTTTTTGGAATATTGCAGCAGCAGTTTTTATGCCAAATGGCAAACGTTTGACTTTAAATATGCCAATGTGAGTACTCCATGTACAAAGAAGTTGTGATTCATCATCTAACATTATTTGATTGTACGCATTGGATAAATCAAGTTTTGTGAACAACTCACCACCTTGGAGAGAAGAAAATATTTCCTCTATTCTAGGCAATGGGTATTTAAAGTCTTCTAGGTGCTTATTTATTGTGACTTTATAGTCACCGCAAATTCGAATTTCCCCGTTTGGTTTTAGAATTGGTACTAGTGGCGTGGCCCAGTCAGAATTGTCAGTTTGTTCTAAAACTCCTATTTTGATTAAATTATTTAACTGATTTTCTACTTTTGATTTCCAAGCAAATGGTATAGGTCGCGGTTTGAAGAACACTGGTTTAGCATTATCATTTAATTTAAGAGAAATCTTTGCCTCATTATACGTCCCAAGATTCTCTTCAAAAATTTCTTTAAATTCTCTCTTAAACTCTTCAACTAAAACGGAAAACGGCTTATGCTCTTTTGCAAAATTCACTTGAACCAAATCAAACTTAAATGTTCTTAAAAAAGAACGACCAAGTAAAGGGGGACTATTTGAATTAGAAACAACAACAACAACTTTTTTTGTAACACCACGATAATTAACTGAAGCATCATACTCACCCAACACACAAATTCGTTTACCGTTGTAGTCAACGTAAGGAATCTTACAAGGTCTTAAAAGCTTAAAAATGATTTTTTCTTTATAAAATGAAATAGGAATCAGTGTACATGGAGCTCCAGTGTCACAAGCAGCATCTAGCTCAACTCCATCAATGGTAACTGAAACAAAGTATAGATCAGAAGATGTATTACTCATTAAACTAAATATCGATTTTTGAAATAAATACTCAGATGACTCTTCACTGTCTGAATCATTTGCTACATAGTTAACGTTGCTTCGGTTTTTGCTGCGACAAACTGCAGACAAATGTCCAGTCTTACCACAAGTATGGCATTTGCTATCTTTAAACTTGCAGTTTTGACTCTCATGATTACGCCAACCACAATGCTTGCATGGACTTTGTCTCTTCTTTTCCACAACATGATGCCCCGACTGTTTGTTGGAGTATTTGTTTTTTTGCATGTAATTTACAACATCTACACTTTTTGTTTTTGAGGAAATTTTAGTTTCAAGAATCATGGCTTTTCTTAGAGCATCTTGAAGAGAAAGTTTTTCATCTTCATCACATAATTTTTCGAAGACGATTTCTGGTAAGCCCATTATGAACTGGTCTAGTACAAACGCATCTAAATGTTCACCATATTTACAATTAAGTGCCAGTTGCTTCACCCTAGCAAACCATTCAGCCACAGTTTCTGTTTCAGTCTTTTTAGATGAGTGAAATTGTTTCCTTTCCTTAAAGACTATTGTAGGCGGAGTGTAGTGCATGCGAAGGGTATTACATAATTCCTTATATGTTTTATTTACTGGAGAAGTTGGACTGCAGAGACTATGCAGAATACTGTATGCTGCACCTCCAATAGATTTTAACAATATCGCTTTTTTTTTGTTGTCCTCTGTGCAATTAATTTCACAGAAATGGATGTCTAGCCTTTCTTTCCAGACATGCCATGGCTCAATGCTGGGAGTGAATTCAGGAACATTCGATGTTTGAAAAACAGTCACTGGCTCAGTCATTGTTGGTTTTTTTTTTTATTTTTTTTTTTTATTAATAATAAAATAATTACTTTTAACTTTACAAAATTATTGATCTTACATAATTTATAAAATTTTTTTTTTTTGTTTCTCTCGTCGCCAATTTATGTAGTGTATTGGGAACAATAATTAGACACGTGTTCTCAGTTGAGAATTAAGTAAGCGAGTGTTCATTTATTCTTTTGTTTCTTTTTAAAACAATATAATACAAACTTAACAATAACCGTAATTCAAATAAGGTGACCATAGAAATTATGATATTAATGAAAACTAAAATACTCTACATAAATAATTAAACAATTAAATATTTAAATAGTTAAAACGTTAAATAAAACAAAAGATTTTTATATTTTCCGATTAGAGATATTTACTTGTTTATTGATTCTCATTTACTTTTTGACTGAAACTTATTCTCTAAAAACAAATCTTACAAACCTTAAAATAATAATAAAACTTTGAAATAGTGTTAAATATAAAAAGGTAATAAACAGAGCGGAAATGGAAACAGAGTTTAATAATCATTAACATAAGTTAGACAGAGACAGATATATAGTATATAAGTTGAGAATGAGAGTGTGAGAGAGTTTGAGTGTAAAATAGAGGAAGTATCTAAGAGGAAAGGGAAACTCATTAGCTAGATACTTGATTGTAAATATTTAATGAGTATAAGATAGTGAGAGATTAAGAATTAAGAGATCTAAAGAGATATAGCTTATTAATATAATTAAAGAGATATTTAAAGAAAATAAATAATAATGGTGGGTTTCACTATTATTATGTGACTCCCCCACCCTATGAAGGCACAGTACCCCTGGAATGTGATTTACAAATTATTTTAATATAAAGGAACAAAAATTTATAAATTATTTTTCATTAACTATTAAATTAAAAGTACAAAAAAAACAAATATAATAATAATATAGTAATAATAATGTATATAATAACAATTAAAAAAAAAGGAACAGGAATTTTTGGTTACGTACTAATGAGAAAAAATTTTGAGTTATTATTATTTTTTTTTTTCCTTTTTTATATACATTTATTTTTTTTTTTTTTATTTTCTATACATGTTCATAATGTTTTATAACAACAAATAAAAATAATATAAATAAATAAAAATTATTGTAATAATTAATTTAAAAGTAGGTACACTGTCACATTTTTTCATTTAACAAAAATTATACTGAATTTAAATTAAAAATAATTTAGGTACATATACATATGTACATAAAATTAAACTCAAAAAAAAAAAAAAATGTTTCTTACATTTTCCGTCTCATCCTCTGGTCAAAGTTTAAAATATTTTTTTCCCTTTTCATCAATAATACTTGTTCACAGTTTAATAATATTATGCTTTCAAAAATTATATTTAAAGTTTTCCCTTTTCCCGGAATTAAATTTACTTTCCCGTCCTCGAATAATTTCTCCCAGTAATTTTCCTATCAAATTTAACATCCGGTAATTCACTCTGATATTTATAAGCCCTTTTAACAATTTGTCTATCTCGTTTACAATCCTTGTCGTCTTTAAAATGTATTTTATTCTTTTCCTTGACTTCTTTAATAATGTATTTTGGTTTCTGTTTCAAATTTTGAAAACCTAGATTTTTTACAAGTTCTCTTTCCCGAAACTTATGACAATCTTCCCTATTTTCATTTAATTTCATAACTCTTTTTTCCTTTAATATCCGTGTCCTATCATGTAATTTATCCCATACAGATTTGTCAACTTTGTTGTGCAATAGATCATTTGGTTTATACCCAGTTGCCGAATGATGGCTGTCATTATAAATTTGAAGAGCCTTGAAAACTAATGATTTGTCATCAAAGTCCCTGTTTTTCTCATCAAGTTTAAATAACCGGATATGTTCATTTAAGGTTAGATGAAAACGTTCAATGTCCGAGTTACCTGTATGTGTATTTGGGGACGTAAAGTGATATTCTATATTTTCCGAATCAAAAAAATTACGAATATATGCGGTATTTAACTCATTATCCGCAACTACCTTCCCCGGTTTCCCCAATACAGCAAACCTTTCAGTAAGCATATCTACTATTGTCAAAGAATTTTTGTCCGCTAAATAGTGAGCTGAAACGTGTTTCGTTAGTTTGTCTATACATGTTAAAAAAGTCATGTTCTTATTTAAAAACCAGATATCAATATGGATAATTTCATTAGATTTTCCTGGAGTTTCCGTAACGCAAAATTTTGTTCTAATAGGATGTCTGTCATATTTACACATATTACAAATTATACAATTATTTACAAATTTATGAATTTCATTCTTCAATTTAGGGAAAAAAATTATATTTTTCAATTCTATGAAAGTCTCATTAATACCTCTGTGGTTTTTCTCGCTGTGATATTTGTCGATTATTTCCATTAAATGCTCCTTATCAAATATATCCTTAACAAACCTAGAACATTTAATGAATCGCATTTCCGGTGAGTTGGAAAAATAATGTACAACCGTTTGTTGAAAATATTTAAAAATATCAAAATCTTGACAAAAAATTGCAACTTTTCCCTTTATGGGAAAAAATTGTCTAAGAAAGTCCAAAACCTTTTGCTCATTATATTCTCTTAAACTTATAATATGCCTTATTTTCCTCCCATACAAAATCTTCTTGGTGTATTTATCAGAATTTCCAATCTCAATAATAAGTTGGTTTTTATAAATATTTACCGGAGATTCAGTAATTCCAATATGGTCGTTAAGGTTTTCTATTCCACTGTGAATCGTGGCTAAATCAGAAGCTATTGTCCCACCATCTTCATGTAAATTATTTATATCTATACGACTTAAAAAATCTGCAACCTGATTTGTCCTTCCCTTAACGTACTCAATATCGAAGTCAAATTCATTAAGTTTTAATTTCCATCTTTGAAGTTTCATATTCGGCTCCTTTAAGGAATTAAGCCAAACAAGTGGACGATGGTCAGTCTGAATCTTAAATTTTCTTCCAAACAGATATGGCCTAAAATATTTCGTAGCCCAAACGATTGCAAGTAACTCCTTTTCTATGGTACTGTAATTAAGTTCATGTTTATTCAGAGTTCTTGAAGTAAAGGCTAAGGGATGTCCATTTTGAGACAAAACGGCACCTAAGGCCTCATTACTCGCATCAGTAGTCAAAACAAATACTCTTTCGAAATTGGGATAAGCCAAAACTGGACTAGTACATATAAGTTTCTTTAACTTGTTAAAGGAATCAATGTACCTTTGGTCCCCTACATCTATTCTTGAACCTTTTTTAAGCTTGGATATCATCGGCAAAGCAACTCTACTATAATCTTTTATAAATTTGCGGTAAAATCCTGTTAGTCCTAAAAATGATCGAATTTCCTTAACCGTTTTTGGAAGTGGTATCTTCTGAATAACATCAATTTTACCAGGATTCGGTTTTATTCATTTTGGGTAATAACATGCCCCAAATATTCGGATTCGCGCTTAAAAAAATTACACTTATCGATTTGTACCTTAAGATTATATTCCGATAACCGTGTAAATATTTTCCTAAGAGATAAAATGTGCTCATCAAGTGATGTAGAAAAAACTAAAATATCATCGAGATATACCACACAAATATTGTTAATAAAATCATGCAGTACCTCGTTCATCATCCTCTGAAAGGATGCAGGAGCATTTTTTAAGCCAAATGGCATACGAGTAAACTCATAATGTCCTGTTGGTGTAGAAAAGGCAGTTTTGTGCCTGTCATCAGGTAAAATTGGTATCTGGTGAAACCCCTTTGCGAGATCCAGAGTCGTAAAGTATTGCGAATTTCCCAATTTAGAGAAAAGATCCTCCATATTCGGAATAGGAAATTTATCCTCCACAGTCACATCATTCAATTTCCTATAATCAACTACTACTCTCCACTTTTGTTCGCCTGAATTATCCAACTTTTTCGGAACGATCCATATTGGAGCATTGTATGGACTTGACGACTTAGTGACAATCCCTGATTCTAACATTTCCCTAATCTGTTTTTCCACTTCAACTTTGTGAACCTCTGGAAAACGGTATGTCCTAGAGTAAACCGGGATTTCATTAATTGTCGGGATACGATGCTGGTATTTACCTACTGCTGATAATCTGTCCCCTTCTACATAAAAAGCGGATCTAAAATCCTTAATTAAAGTTAAAAGAGAAGTTATTTCCTCATCGTTCAAATTGTCGACTTTCAATCTTTCCGTTAAAAAGTCTATTTGAGGTTCGTGAAAATTTATATCAATAATTATAGAATCAAAATATGCTTCATCGTCCTCTGTAAATTCCCTGGGCGGTTCATCAAAAATTAATGGACGTGTTGCATTTGAAGTTATTAACAACTTATTCCCAAAATCAATCTTGGCACCTAAAGGCGTCAAGATATTACAACCTATTATCCCATCAAATTCGCTAAATATTTCAGTCTCTAATAATTCTATTGTCGTATTAGGTCTATTGAATTCCCTAAAAAGCGGAATAGTAACTTTTGTATTTGCAAAAGTTTTTGAACAAATTGTGTTAAGTATTATAGGACGATCGAGATTTGTTCTAAACGAACTGTGAAAAAGACCTCTTCTTATAAGTGAGGTTCCTGAACCGGAATCTATTAAAAGTTTTATCGTAGAAGTCTTTGTTTCCACTATTATACAGGGAAGTGCTCTTCGGCTACTAATTGAAAATTTGATGTTTGGATACTATCTACTTCCATAGGAACCTGTCGATTATTGTTTGACCGTTGCATAATTCCACTAACTTGATTACGATTATTCTGATATCCGTTTATACCACCTAAATTTCTATTCTCTCCTCTAAAGTTTCCCGAGTTTGGGTTGGAATTTACATTTGAGTTAACAACATTACCATTAGCATTAACTAAATTCCGGGTTCCATTATTAAAATTCTGTGATCCATTGTCATTAAAAACATTTCCTGAATTCCTATTGTAATTTGAAAAATTGTTTGAATTACGATTGTAATTATCACTAAAGTTCCGTGACCCATTGTTATTAAAAGAATTTGAAAAATTGTATGGGTTGCGATTATTATTGTCATTAAAATTGTCATAAAAGTTTTGTGATTGAGAACTATTAAACATCTGATTATTATTATTATACGAATTTCTTTTATTTCCATTCGAATTAAAAAATTTATTAGGATTTCCATTAAAACGCGAAGATTGTAAATTTGATTTTCCGATATTAAAATTTTTATAAAAATATTCTGTTTCTATCAAAATTTCCTTTGCCTTTAACAAAGAACATGGATTTCTGGCGTTACAAATTAATTTCGGCTCACTTGGTAGTTTACCGATAAAAATTTTTAACACCATGCGCTCATTGTTCTCGCAACTATACCAATGTTCGTCCCCATCTATACTATTTCTCAAATTTAATTTTGTCAAATTCCCTAATAAATATTCAAAAAAATCATCTATGTTGCCATTAAACTCAGCAGTCTTAATTCTGTTAACCAGTGACTCAACACTCTCTGAGACGTTAAAATTGACTCTTAAAACTATCTTAATCTCTTCCCACGTTGAGGGATTGGAATTATTAATTAAAGTAACATTAGCCCTATCTATTAACTTATTTCTAACTCTCAAATCAAATAGAGGTAACTGCGCTGCTTCCGCATGTCTGCGTATTTCATCTACATGTAGTATAAATAAGTTTAGCTCTTCAGGCTTACCACAGAAAGCTGGAACATCTGCTAGTAGATCGAAAACACTTGTCATCGCCATGTTGAACTTCCTTCTCTTAGATTGTTGTTGTAGTAGGTTGTTTAATATACTACGTTGTTTAATATGTTGTTGTTATCCAAAATATAAAGTTGCTGCTTTGCTTTTTTTCTGTTCGTCGTTAAGCAGTTTTTGTCTCTGTTGTTGTTGTTATTGTTTCGCACTAAACTCCCCTTTTATTCTGTGGAGTTTCTATATATTTTTTCATTTGTTATTGTTGTATTTGGTTTTTCTGTAGTTTTTGATATTTTTGTATTTTTCTTTCTTACAAAATTTCAAGGTCGTTATTTTCAGCACATATATTAGACTGGGTCGAAATCCTACAAAGTCTAAGGATCGATTGTCCTTAGTGCGGGAAAGTGGTAATGGGGTAATATAAGCATTTTATGGAAGACAACTTTTTAATCGATCAAAAACTCTATTAGCGCATCGGTAGTCAAAATTGAGATTTTGTTCAAAATGGCCAAATTTTAAAAAAAAATTTAAAAATATAAATTTCATTTTCTTGCTTACTAAAAAAATTTTTTTTTATTGCATTTGGTACTAATAACTTATGTATTAAATATTGGAATTTTATGCCATCATTAACATATTTTTATTTAAGATACAAAAAAAAACATATTTTTGACGCGGTTCTAAAAACCACTTTTTTTTAATATAATTTTTATTTTTTATTAAAATTGCAAAATATATCGATTTTATTACTCAATGTTATTGAACACATCATAAAGACTAAAGATTTAAATTTTTGCGAAAATCCGTTCGGTAGTTTTTTGTGGGGAGCGGTTTCAATTGAGCGGATTTCAAGGAAATCGTATTTTTTGCAATTTTTTTGAGTTTTTATTTTTTATAAACTACATTATTGTACAAATTGACCAATATTATGCTCTATCTTGTTCCATTTGATCATGGTAACTTAGTTTTGAAACGATAGATTTATAGGACATCTTTAACCCTAATCGGTCAGCGGCCAAAAGTGTCCCGTACTGAGTTTTTTTAGGTTTTAACTACTGTTTAATGAAGTTGATGGTTGCAAAATCATGTTTTTGTTGAATATTGTGTTGTATAACCTTTTTTTTAATCATATTGACTTAATTTCGAAACATACATATTTTTGGACATCTTTAACCCTTATGTGCATGCAACCAAAAATGTCCCCTACCAAAATTTTCATGTTTTTCACAAATAAAAAAAAATAAAAAAATTTTATATTCAAAATAGTCATAAAAATTAAATTGAATAATTTTGATATTGCCGAAAGCGTTAACCCTTCTGAAATAAAGGTCAAAAGTGGCCCACTAACAGATTTTTAAGCCGAAATGATAACATTGAATTAGGATTACGTGCGGACTAATTTTGTTTTAATAAAACTAAAATTTTTTGAAATTATATCACACGCAACCATTCATTTCATATACATATTTATTAATGTCAAAAAAGCCATAAAACAAATAATCTCTAAATCAAACTTTTAAGACTACACACAAAAAAAAAACTTTGTCAAATTACAAGGAAAAGTCTCGTAATCCCAATTTACCAATATTTGACAGTTTTCCTTGTTTTTTAACAACTCGAAATTAACATTCTTTTTTGTAATTTTACAATTTTTTTTTTGTAATTTTACAAATCCAAGATAATTTTACAAAAAAAAAATCTACTAAATTCACGAGAATTCCTTGTAATTTTAGTTGCGCCAAAAACTGTTAATATACCAAATTATTGGTAACAAGCTTGTAAAATAACTAGGAATTCTAGTTAAATGGGAGGCAGCAAAAAATCTAGTAAAATTACGAAACAAAAAATCTTGTAAAATTACTAGGAATTTTTGTGAAAAAAAAGTTACACGTTTTTCTTGTAATTTTACAAGGTTTTTTTAGTGTATTTATATGTATTTTTTTGTGTTTTTATATATTTTTTTATGTACAGTAGGGTTATGACTCATTTTTGACAAAATTTTTACCTATCACCACGTGATAGACCATACAAAATTAATATTAACAAGTAAGAGTGTTACATTCGGCTGTGCCGAATCTTTTATACCCTCCAACAAGCAAATAAATAAAAAAAAAAATTGCAGGGGCGTCTCTTTTTTTTTTTTGGGGGGGGGGGGGGTCGGTAGTGGTAATTGGGGGGCACAATTCCTCTCGAATAAGTGTTAAAACAAAATAATTCTTATGCTTTTTGCACTAAAGAAATACAAATTTAGCATTATATAAAAAAAAAAAAATATTCCACGCCCATTGAAGGGGGGCGGACCGTAAAACGATTTTTTCTAATTTTGTGGGTCCAAATGCAGGATCTTGAACTTCTTGTAGTATAAAAATGTTGGATTTGTTAAACAAAAACACAAAAAATCATGTAAAAATATGGTATTTTCAGAGGTTTTTTTAGTTCTTCAAGGGGGAACTTTTTCCCCCCTGGTCCGATTTTGCCCATCTCCGAACTTAACCAGCCTATGAACATAAGACATATATGTGCCAAATTTCAGGAGTCTATCACTTTTATTTTGGACTGTATCGTGTCTTCCACAGACGGACGGACAGACGGACGGACGGACGGACAGACGGACATCGCTAGAATGTCTTAGAATCGATCACTGTTCAATAATATATATACTTTATGGGGTCCTAGACCGATATTTCGATGCGTTACACACGGAATGACAAAGTGAGTATACCCCCATACTGTAGTTGGAGGGTATAAAAATCGTATTTGCGGGTCATTTTGGAAAAAAAACCTTCCGCACCAAACGCAATTTCTAAAAAGTCACAGATATTTTTTTTTTTGTTTTAAGTCCTATTTTTAAAAAAAATAAGGTAATTTTAACCCTTCCAATAAATGAATTATATAAAAAAAATCTTGTAAACAATTAAGAATAAAAATAATGCCAGACGGACTTTTACTTTTGGAGCTACATGCTGCCAAAATTGACGTTATAAATTGTTAACTTTATGCAGTTAAGGATTAAACCGCCAAATTTGAATCTTGAAGAAGTCAAAAAAGTCCCTCCATAAAGCATTCGTCATTTTGACCCTAAATAGCTTTTCCTACGCATCGTTTGGGTCTCATATTTTCTTAGTTCCAATTAAATTAAGAAAATATAGACCAAATTTCATCTGGTTTGGTGCATTTTTGAAAATGCAATTCTTAATATTTTTTATGGCCTTTTTGGCTAGGGCAGGTAAATTTTGATATTTGCAAAAAAATGCAAAAAGTCATAACCCTAATGTACAGGCTTATGCCTTAATCTTTAATTTTAAATTGCGATTTTCACTCAAGTGAGGTTAAATTAGAGCGAGACAATAAAGTAGATCTTATATAACTATCTCTGTTTTTAAAATAAAAATAAAACATAAAATAAATAAAAAAATAAACATAAAATTACTCAAAATGGGGTCATTTATTTCACTACTTCCTCGTCGTTGATCGGGGGTAAATCTAAGTGTGAAAATGGGCACTTATTGTTAGTCTAGTCTTTAAATTTTAATTTTAAGGATAATTTGTTTAATGGCTTTTCTTGACATTAAGAAATATATGAAATGAATGATTGCGTGTGATATAATATCAAAAAATTTTAGTTTTATTCAAACAAAATTAATCCGCACATAATCCTAATTCTTAAAAATCTGTTAGTGGGCCACTTTTGACCTTTATTTCAGAAGGGTTAACGCTTTCGGCAATATCAAAATTATTCAATTAATAATTTATGACTATTTTGAATACAAAAATGTGTGTTTTTTTTTATTTGTGAAAAACATAAAAATTTTGGTAGGGGACATTTTTGGTTGCATGCACATAAGGGTTAAAGATGTCCAAAAATATGTATGTTTCAAAATTAAGTCAATATGATTAAATAAAAGATTATACAACACAATATTCAACACAAACATGATTTTGCAACCATTAACTTCATTAAACAGTAGTTAAAACCTAAAAAAACTCAGTACGGGACACTTTTGGCCGCTGACCGATTAGGGTTAAAGATGTCCTATAAATCTATCGTTTCAAAACTAAGTTACCATGATCAAATGGAACAAGATAGAGCATAATATTGGTCAATTTGTACAATAATGTAGTTTATAAAAAATAAAAACTCAAAAAAATGGCAAAAAATACGATTTCCTTGAAATCCGCTCAATTGAAACCGCTCCCCACAAAAAACTACCGAACGGATTTTCGCAAAAATTTAAATCTTTAGTCTTTATGATGTTTTCAATAACATTGAGTAATAAAATCGATATATTTTGCAATTTTAATAAAAAATAAAAATTAAATTAAAAAAAGTGGTTTTTAGAACCCCGTCAAAAATATGATTTTTTTTGTATCTTAAATAAGAATATGTTAATGATGGCATAAAATTCCAATATTTAATACATAAGTTATTAGTACCAAATGCAATAAAAAAATTTTTTTTAGTAAGCAAGAAAATGAAATTTATATTTTTAATTTTTATACCCTCCAACCACAGTATGGGGGTATACTCACTTTGTCATTCCGTTTGTAACGCATAAAAATATCGGTCGGAGACCCTATAAAGTATATATATTATTGATCTATGATCGAATCTAAGTCGTTCTATGAATGTCCGTCCGTCCGTCCGTCCGTCCGTCCGTCTGTATAAAACACGATTCAGTCCAAAATAAAAGAGCTAGACCCCTGAAAATTGGTCAGAATATGTATAATGTTCATAGGCCGGTTAAGTTCGGAAATGGGTAAAATCGGGGCAGGGGGAAAAAAGTTCCCCCTTAACAAACTAAAAAAACCACTTAAAAAACGTAATTTTTACATCTTTTTTTGCCATTATTGTTAAACAAGTGAAATCTTTTTATGTCAGAAGGGGTTTAAACTCCTGAACTTAGACCCAGGCGGCCGAAAAATTTAGTTTTTTTCTACCCGCCCCCTTTTGTGGGCGTGGATTTAAAAAAACCATTAAAATAATTAGAAAATGGTTTTACTAAATTGGCAAAAGCATAATAAATAAATTAGTTAACATTTATCGTGATGGGGAAAGTATCCCTCATCACCCCCACCAAGCCCCCCCCACAAAAAAACGACCCTGGATTTTTTATATGTTTTTACATGTTGGAGGGTATCATAGATTCGGCATAGCCGAATTTAACACTCTCACTTGTTTTTTTTAAATTTGTCCATTTTGACCAAAATCTCAATTTTGACCACCGATGCGCTAATAGAGTTTTTGATCGATTAAAAAGTTGTCTTCCATAAAATGCTTATATTACCCCATTACCACTTTCCCGCACTAAGGACAATCGATCCTTAGACTTTGTAGGATTTCGACCCAGTCTAACATATATGTATGTGACCTTGATTCGGTTGAAAATTTATTTAACGTATCCAACCAAATTTGTACAGTTAGATCACTTTTGTGTAGTTTATTGTTCTAGATAATTAATATATATTTTTTTTTATATCTAATTTTATAAAGTTTATACTTTTTCTTTTTATAATCACATTAAAAATTGTTCAAAATTATATTATTTTTATAAATCAAATTTCACTCTTTGCATATATTAATTAAATTTTATCGATTTACTATTTAGTTTTATCGATTATTGTTAAAAAACACTTTGTAAAAAGTCACTTTCACTACGTATTTTTTTTAGGGTTCGCTTGTCCGACTGCGCCACTTAAGTTCTTATTTGTTTAATAAATAATTAAACAATTAAATATTTAAATAGTTAAAACGTTAAATAAAACAAAAGATTTTTATATTTTCCGATTAGAGATATTTACTTGTTTATTGATTCTCATTTACTTTTTGACTGAAACTTATTCTCTAAAAACAAATCTTACAAACCTTAAAATAATAATAAAACTTTGAAATAGTGTTAAATATAAAAAGGTAATAAACAGAGCGGAAATGGAAACAGAGTTTAATAATCATCATGGACGTATTCAGGGGGGGGGGGCCCAGGGGGCCCGGGCCCCCCCCCCCTTTTGGATTGGAAAATTTTAAAAAATGTTAACACTTTAACACGTGATACAAGTAGTAGTATTGTAAATATTTTGGTTTCTGATGAAAAGTTTTACATATTTTTTTATAAAAACTCTTGATTTTGAGTAAATTTTTGTTTTTAAAAAGTCATTTATATCAAAATATCTCTAAAATATGTATCGAAAACACATTATATTGGTTTTATTTAATGAAAATTATTTCATCAGGATCATAAAAAAAGTTTTCTATAAAAAAAATCAAACTCCTAAGGATCTAAGTCACTTTTTCTACATTAAAAGTCTCAGATTCTGAGATATTATTTATATACAAAATTCTAAGATGCTGAAAAATTTTTTCTAAATAAAAATTTTCTTATTAATTTTTAATTTTCAATCTAGCACTTTTTTCAAAAATCGGGTTTGAATTGAAAAACCGCGGTTTTGAAAATTTAATAATGACTAAGAACAATATTTAAACTGACAAAAAATAAAAAAACTTCGATTAATGACGTATTTCGATTAATGACGTATTAATGACGTATTTGGAATCTAGATTTCCATTTTATAAAAATTCAGTCCTTAAGTCCAAGGCAAAAATATGTAACAGTAGAGCCATAAAATGCGCTCAAGAATTTATTAATTTTGAAGTCCAAATATCTCGATAACGAAATGTTCTTCAAAAATTTAAATGGCAGGTTTGGAATCAGGTCCTTTATAATGGCTGTTACGTGAGAGTGAATATCTCGGAAATGGAACGCGCTAACTTACGAATACGTAACACAGTAACACTACGCCTAAATTAGCTCTTTCGAATTTTTAAACCCCAATATCAGAAAAATTTTAAACGATTAAAATATTTGGTAAGATAATTTTGAATCAGGAGGGCTAATTCTTCTGTATTTGTTTTAACAAATACATACACTGAAAAAAAAGACATAACTAAAATTAAGGAAAAAATGTCTTTGAAAATTTATCATGAATTTTCCTAAAATTTTGTAAAATTTAAATAAAAAATGAGAAATTTTCTTAACTATGAGGAAAAAAGTTTAGTTCATTTACTTATAAGAAGTTCATAGTTTTCTTTAAATGGAATTTTTAAATACAGTCAAACCCGGTTATAACGAACTCCGAGGGACCAGTAAAAATAGTTCGTTATAAGCGAAGTTCGCTATAAGCGGGGTATATTTTATATCAACCTAGTTTAATTTCCAAAAAAATAGCTCCAATTGTGTTTTATTTGACGTTTTTTTGATAAGAAAACATTATTGATAAGAAAACATTAAAAATGTAAATAAATTTTATCAAAATTATAATATTAACCAAAAATTTCTAACCATTTGTGAGTTTGGTAAACATAATTGCCACAAATTTCAAAATATTTATGGGAGTTCGTTATAAAAAGGTAAATATGCATGAAATTGTTTTCGTGGGAGCATAATAAGTAGTTCGTTTTAACCGAGGATTCGTTATAACCGAGTTCGTTATAAAAGAAGTATTTTGTGTGAAAATTGTTGCCAAAACGTCGGGACTTTAGAATTAGTTCGTTATAACCGAGAATTCGTTATAACCGAGTGCGTTATAACCGAGTTCGACTGTATATGGAAAAAAATTCTTACTGCCAAAGAAATTTCCATAAATCTAAGAAACGTATCTTTATTTTTAAGACATATTTCTTAAAAAACAATTTAGTTCAAGTTTTGTTAAAATTTACTAAAAAAAAACATCATCGTATTTCTTCTTTGGATTGAGGAAGTGTACTTCTTAGAATTTAGTTAATAACTTCTGAGAATTTAGTAAATAACTTCATAGAATTTAGTTAAAAATTCAAAATGGCGATATCTCGAAAACTAAGCGAGATAGAGCGAAACGGACGAAATTTTCAAAAGAAACACTGCAAAGAAAAATTTGGAATAGCCTAGCTCTGCATAACTGTCGGGGTCTCAAGACCCTTTTTTTAGATCTAAAATTTGAAATCAATAATTAAGTTCCATTCGCATAAATTTGTTAATAATTATGGATATAAAGGTCATATGCTGCGAAAAAAGTGCAAAATTAAACCAAAAAATATTTTTGACTTTGTTCATACTATGTATGAACAAAATAATTCTGTAAATAAAAAAGTTCTCGGAAAAAAAAGTCATGTCCGATTCATAATATTTATGAAAAAAATTATTCTGAGCATGAACTTTTTTTTTCTGTGTAATATGATTTTTTCCATTTTCTAGTTAAAATTGGCTTAAAATTAATTAACTTTGTTTTCCTTATTTTTGGGAAAATTATGAACTAAAACCAAGGAAAAAAATCTTTGGAGCCAAATTATTCCCTCTTTTTCTTAAAATTAAGTTAATTTTCCCAGATTTTAGTTCACTTTTTTTTTGAGTGTACTTAAAACTTTTTTACTTTTAGGTTACATATTGTTTCTAGGAACGGTTTTTATAAAAAAATACCTAGGAATCTAAGGATTTAAAGACATTTTCGATATAGAAAATTTCAAAGGTTTTGAAAATTTTTTTGTATAAAATATTTTCAGAATATTTTTTATAGCAAAGTTCTCAGACTCTGATACATTTGTTTATAAAAAAATCTTCGATTCTAAGACATATTTTACAATAGGATAATTGTCAAATTCTAAGACTTTTTTTTTATAAAAATGTTCTCAGATTCTGAGATGTTTCAAATTTTTAAGTTTAAAAATGGAGTCTGAGGCATTCTTTCTCTAGAAAAATTCACAAATTCTGACGCATTTTTTATGTTGTTGGTATATTTGTCTGTATATTTTGCTGTAATTTCTAGATTTTTTTTTGGACAGGGGGGGGGGGGGTAGTCCTAGAAAATAGTATTTTACATTGTGATTAAATAAAAATTTTGAGTTGGCCCCCCCCCTTTTCAAATTCCTGGATACGTCGCTGATAATCATTAACATAAGTTAGACAGAGACAGATATATAGTATATAAGTTGAGAATGAGAGTGTGAGAGAGTTTGAGTGTAAAATAGAGGAAGTATCTAAGAGGAAAGGGAAACTCATTAGCTAGATACTTGATTGTAAATATTTAATGAGTATAAGATAGTGAGAGATTAAGAATTAAGAGATCTAAAGAGATATAGCTTATTAATATAATTAAAGAGATATTTAAAGAAAATAAATAATAATGGTGGGTTTCACTATTATTATGTGACTCCATGCGGAACACCTTATCCATGTCCGATCGTTCTTAATTTTTGTGAGGCGTATTTTTGCCTCGAAATGAATATATCTAGGGTAAGTTAGGGTCAGTATCAACCAATTTATTTTTTTTGGAGCACCATATAAAATAAATCAAGAATCAAAAAATAAAAGGTGCAATTTTCAAAATTTGAAAAAAAATAGAACAAATTGCGATCACATCTCGAATTATGGCTTAAAAGTTGCGTAATTAAGAGTAGAACTTTTAGACATTTAAAAAAAAAATCTAAGGTTTCGGACTTTTTCAAAAATCGATTTTAATTTTTAAACGTTAAAAAATAAGTGATAATTACTTCGAATAATTTTTTAAATATTTTTTTCTAAAACTACATTTAAATACCAACAAAACGTTGTCCAACTTTTTTTAAGATATCTATATTTTTAACTGGTCAAAATTAATTGAAAATTTTAATTTTTCCATTTTTTTGAAAAAATCGCCATTTTGGTGTTGATTACTCAACACCATCTTGGAATAAATGGCTGAAAATTGGCGTCCAAGTTACATTTAATAAGAACTAAAATATATCCAAAAATAAAATAAATCGAAAGGGGTCGGGTCTAAAAGTGAGTGATTTGGCCTGGAATGCCCCATAGTTTTCTTTGCTAAATGGTGGTTTATTTAACCAATATTTTACGAGAAAGTCTGTAAATTAACAGTTTTTTTTTGTCGAAATCATTTTACAGAGTTTTAAAGTAAAATTACAGAGTTTTCTCTGTCAAAAAGCTTTCATATTTAACCAATATTTTACTATAAACTCTGTAAATTAACAGTTTTTTTTTTGTCAAAATCATTGTATAGAGTTTTTAGTAAAATTAACAAGAAATGTTGTTAGCTGGAAAAGTATGGTGTACTCTGTTAAATTAGCAGAGTTTTTCTGTAATTTAACAGAGTTATTATTTTGAGTGTATGTTATCTTAATTTCATAGTTAAAAACTGATTTTTTTTTTTGTAAAAATTTTATTTTTTTGAGAAAAAAATTAAGAATTAACAAAAAAAGTTGTCAAAACAAAAAATCTTTTCAGAAATCTTATAAAAATTTTGCAAAATAACTTTAACTAAACTCTGTAAATTAACAGAGTTTTTTTCTGTAAAATTTTGGTTGCATCAAATGCACTTTACAAATATATGTAAATTTACAAAGTTTTTCTTTGCTAAATGGTGTTTTATTTAACCAATATTTTACTAAAAACTCTGTAAATTAGCAGCTTTTTTTTGTCAAAACTATTTTACAGAGTTTTATAATGACATTACCAAGAAATGTTGCTAGCTGGAAAAGTATGGTGTACTCTGTTAAATTAGCAGAGTTTTTCTGTAATTTAACAGAGTTATTATTTTGAGTGCAGTTTTAATTAGTAAAGGAAATAATGACCTCGAGCTAGAATAAACGTACTCAAAATATAATATTTTAATGATCGAATAAAACAATTTTTATTATTTTTTAATAAAAATTAATCAGAATATGTCTTAAAATTTTTCATGAAATAATATACATACTTTATGGGGTCTTCGATGCGTTACATACGGAATGACAAACCCCCATACTGTAGTTGGAGGGTAAAAGAAGAACTTCATGCTTTCTCAAATCCACTTCTTATTTTGCAATTATATATTTATTATATTACAAACGAAATTTATATACATATAAGTTACTGTGATGTTATAATTTGTTGTCCTGTTTTCTTACAACAATCACGTACAGACATTTACATAACTTCGTATATCCCCCAGAGAACTATTGTTATAACATTTTTATAATACCGGGGTACACTCACTAATACATAAACATCAAAGTTGTAAGTGTTTCCGTATTTTTCTTATTTTTTTTTTGATACAAAAATGCTAAACAATTATTTTTTTATGGACATTTGTTAATATTTCTCTTTGTTGTATTTATTTCGTTCATTATACTGTAATCAGGTATTGTCCACTCAAATTAAAATCTCGGTCCAATATACCCATCAAGAACCATATGAGAAAATCTGCTAAGACAGCAGAAAAATCCGATGATTTCAGTTGAAAAATCTGCTGGTTTTGGCAGAAAAATTTGCTGACAATAGTAAAAAAAATATGCTGTTTTCAGATACAGCAGAAACAACTGCTGATTTTGGAAGAAAAATCTGCTGGTTTTGGCAAAAAAATCTGCTGTTTTCAGATACAGCATAAAATCTACTGATTGTAGCTGAAAAATCAGCTGGTGTTGGCAGAAAAATATTGTGATTATAGCAGAAAAATCTGCAAAAACATCTGATATGTATTGTATTTTATTTATGTAAAAAGACATAAAAAATTTTGACCATTATTTTTTTCTAAACCTTATAAAAAAGCGATTGTAACTATTTTGAAGAAAATTGTAAATTTTTTTTTCAAAGTGTTAATTTTTTTAATTATGCAGTTTTTCATTAAAATTATTTTTTTTTTTAATTAATCTTTAAAAAAAACCTAGAAAATGTTCATGAAAACAGAACTAGATATTTTTGTTAAATTAGCTAAATAATCTGCTGATTTTTGATAATTTCTGGTAATTTCTAAAACTAAATGACAGACAATTCTGCTAAAATATCCATTTTAGCAGAAAAATCTGCTAAAAGTTTGCTAATTTAATTTTTTCGCTATGGACCATCCGGTCTATGTGAGGAGTCTTTGACTACGCCACCTCTAACCTTGCTTATTCAAACTGAAAGTTGTTTTACAAATTTATCGACAGAGTTTTTCTTCTGAGTGTTAGTGTGTTGGAGTAAATGTTACAGTGGTTTTCTACACTCAGAGAAAAAGCTTCTTCATATTGATGAAAAGTTACATCAATATGATGAAATGTTACATCATTTTTCGTCCATCAATATGATGAAGAGGTGTCATCAATAACATTTTTTTTTTATTTGAAAAATAAGAAATTTGAAATTTATTTGATTTTCTTTTATTTATTTTTATTTACTTACAATTGTTTGCTATTTTCAATTTTGAAAAACTTACATCTTTTTTTCGTATCCACCAAGGTTTGAACGCCGGACCTCTTGTTCGTTGGGCTTGGGCTCTAGCCTCTGACCTACAGCATAACAATACATGATCGCACACTCAAAATAATAACTCTGTAAAATACTCTGTAAAATGGCTGTAATCTCAATTCAACAGATATTTGACAGAGTTTTCTGTCAAAATACAGATTTAAAGAAAATACTTTGTATTTTGTTGTGACAAAAAACAAAGTTTCCTCTGTTATATTACTTTTTACTTTGTAATCTTAATTTTACAGATAATTGACAGAGTTTTCTGCTAAAATACAGATCTAAGCAAAATACTTCGTATTTTTTATAACCAAAAAAGTTTTTTTTTGAGTAGTTTTTGTTACCAAACATCAAAATTTTATCTGTATATTTTTTTTTTTTAGAAAAATTTGAAAAAGTAGCAAAAAAAGTTATCAAAAATTTTTTTTCAGAAATCTTATAAAAATTTTACAAAATAACATGCATTTAACTGAACTCTGTAAATTTACAGAGTTTTTTCTGTAAATTATTTTTGCATCAAATGTACTTTACAAATAATGTCAATTTACGTAGTTTTCTATTCTATTTTCTATTTTCTAAATGGTGGTTTATTTAACCAATATTTTACTAGAAACTCTGTAAATTAACAGTTTTTTTTGTCCAAATCATTTTACAGAGTTTTATAGTAAAATTACAGAGTTTTCTCTGTGAAAAAGCTTTCATATTTAACCAATATTTTACTATAAACTCTGTAAATTAACAGTTTTTTTCTGTCAAAATCATTTTACAGAGTTTTTTAGTAAAATTACCAAGAAATGTTGCTAGCTGGAAAAGTATGGTGTCCTCTGTTAAATTAGCAGAGTTTTTCTGTAATTTAACAGAGTTATTATTTTGAGTGCACTAAAAAGCCGTTTTGTTGTTGTGTGCTAATAATAACGCTAAAAGTTTGTGTGTAAGTATGCTTTGCTAAAAGCTGTGAGAGGGAAAGAAAGGCATATTGTACAAACAATATTCCCATAAACAAACGTTTAAAAACATGTATATGATACATTGTATTTAACAAAAAATGTTGAGTCTTCACATATACATATTAGAAAACGTTATCTAACTAAGTAGTGGTGTGAGATTTGCGTCTATAGTTGGCTAAACTAGCTAAGGCGTCGACAACAAACACTGCAACTTGGGGACCGTGGGTTCAAGTACCAGCCGGGGCTGGATTTTTTTTTAATTTTTTTTTTTATTGTTTTTTTTTTACTTTTTATATTTTTTTAATATATTTATTTAATATTTTTATTTATTTTAATATTCATTTTATTATTTACAAAAAAAACATTTGAAAGGCATATTGATGACACTTTTTGATGACACTTTTTGATGACATGATGAAATGTGTCATCACTTGTTTTTTCAATTTCGATGACATGTTTCATCATATTGAAGAAAATCTTCATAAATATGACGAAATTTGTCATCAAAATTGATGACAGCAAGTGATGAAACCGTATCTTCAATATGATGAAGCATTTTTCTTTGAGTGTAATCAAAATGTTTGATAAATTACCATTTAAATGTTTTATATTTAATTAGTTTTTCTTAGTAAATATTTAAGTGTTAAAGTTTTTGCACATGTATGTTAATGCGTACTTTTACACTCAAAAAATATGTTAGTAAACAAATTATAAAAACGTGGTGAAATCTAAATAAAATTGAGAACAATTTTTTGTTAAAATTCGATCATAGAAGATTTTATGTTCCACAAAAAATATTTTTCAAAATTTTTTTTTTTTTTTGTTTTTTTTTATAGTCTAACAAACATTTTTTTTGAGTGTATGCGTTTTTCCATTTAACTAATTCTTATCCATAAATATTGTTATTGGCAGCTTTTATTTATATAATAGTTTCGTTGTTAACATTAAATGGTTGCTAAACGAAATTGCTGTTAAAGATTTATGACTCATTTATTTTTATTAAAATAATAATTAAGCTTAATAATAAGTAATAAAAAAAAACAAAAACATTTATGCAGAATTTTGTGTTGTTAGAAAATTCTTTAATAGGATGAGCAAAATTTCGAAGTAGGGACATCAGATAGTTATGCTGCAAAAATAAAAAACAATTTTGCTGCAAAAAAAAGATTATTCTGCAAAAAAAATTATGCTGCAAAAAACAAGAATTTTTTAAAAAATAAAGTTATTAAATTTTTTTTTTAAAAATGCCAAAATTTATAGAATTTTAAGACAAAAATTACAAAAATATTTACTAAAACAAATAAACTCATGAAAAATGGTGAAATTTTTTTTTTCAATTAAAATTTTTTGAAAAAAATTTTTTAACCATTTTTTATTAGTTTATTTGTTTAGTAATTATTTTTGTAATTTTTGTTTTTTAAATTCTCTGAATTTTGTAATTTTTTCATTAAATTTATTATATTCTTAAATTAGATTCTTGTTTTTTGCAGCATATTTTTGATAGTAATTTTCTAACGTCAAAAGAAATTTGTTTTTTTTGTAAAAAAAATTTTTGAGTGTAAAATTTTTTTTGAGTGTAATTTTTTTTTAGTGTAAAATTTGTTCAAGTGTAATTTTTTTTTTCTACAGTAAACCTTTCTTGGAGCTATAAAATTACTTTGTAAAATATTTTTGTAGCATACCAATATTTTTTAAAGAGCATTTAAAATTTTTTTGAACGAGGGAATACAAGGTAAAACCAATCCGAAATTCACGGTTTTGATCATAACTTCTGAAACCCTGGATCGATTTCCTCGAAATTCAATACCAACCTGGCCAGGAAAATAACAAATATATATGCCAAACTTTAGGAGCATCCAAACTGTATTTCAAAAGTAAGAGAATTTTGAACCCTCTATCACTAAACAGAAGGTATAAAAACATGCAAAACAAGTAAAAAAAGTCAAATTCGGCCTTGCCGAATGTAGTGATACCCTCCACAATTTCACAAAGATTATTGCAAAAAACTTTATTTAAAAGGAAATTACTTTTGAAAAAAAAATTTTTGAAAAAAAAAAAAATCCGCGATTTAGTACTTGTTTAAATACCATTTGGTGTTTAATTACACTCAAAAAAAAAAAAACTGTAATGTTAGCAAAAAAAGCTTGTAAACCTACAAGAAAATTTGCTGATTTTGAACCCACAATTTTTTTGCTAAAGTTAGCAAAAATGTTTTGCCAATAATTAGTTAACTAAATATTTTCTTTTTTGAACTAAGTTTATACACATCTGAGGACCCCATTGGGTTCGGACCCGATAGGTCCAGACCCCGATGGGCCTAGACCTAGTTGGGTTCCTTAAAAATCGTCATAGGTTTTGATCCAAAATTTGTGTCCGTTTCGCTCTACCTTGCTTAGTTTTTGAGATACGTGATTATAGGGGACCTTGAGAATTAAAAAACTCGATAACTTCAAAAATATTACTCGGAGAGCTTTTGACTATTTTACGGTCTCGTTCTACGTGTTGAGAGCTACAAAAACACTTTTGGACTTTTTGTTGTGTCGGCAATATTTACCGAGATATGAGCATTTTAAAATTTTCGGGAATTCTAACTTTTTTGGATCCAAAGTTAGGGCCCATTAGGGTCCACACATGTGAAGAGGACCGGCGATACTATGGAGATTCTAAGAACCAAAAATGGCCTCCATTTTGCTCTATCTGGCTTAGATTCCGAGATATCGCCCTTTTAAGTTTTCTGAAAATAAAAAAAAATTTACCATTTATTTTGCTAATATGTATTAGCAAAAAATCTTGTAAAAATGTAGTCAAATCAATTTCAAATTTAGCAAAAGAAATTAGTTCAAAGTTTGTTTAAAATTGCTAATGTGCTAAATGAAGTTTACAAGAATTTTTTGCTAACATGCTAATCTCAACTAAAAATTTGCTAAAAGTTAGCTAACTAGCGTTAGCAAAAAAAAAATTAGTAAATCTACTAACGTATTTTTTTGAGTGTATGTTCACATATGTCAACCAGAAGCCGAATTAAAGCATTTTGTATTTTTAGGTTATGTTGAATGTACTGAAATTTTTGAGGTGTGCTTACATTTTCGTTCATAACTTTTGAACCGCTGAACCGATATCACTCAAATGCAATACCCAACTTCTCGGGAGAACTTCCAATAAATATGTTAAGTTTCAGTCATCTCTGTGCAATATTTTGTTCGTGACAGCATTTTCCACAGACAGACAGACGGACAGACGGACATCGCTAGAATGTCTTAAAATCGATCGGGCATCATGAATATATATACTTTATGGGGTCCCAGATCGATATTTCGATGAGTTACAAACGGAATGACAAACTTATATATATACCCTCTATCACTAAGTGGAGGGTATAAAAATATCCAAATTTGACAAAGTTCTTCATAACTTTTAAACCTGTGAACCGATTTTTCTCATGTTTCGCACATTTTATCTGTTACTACCTGCAAGTATTTCAGCTAAGTTTAAGCTATCACGCTTAACTCTTGCGGGTGCAATCCGTACTTCCCCAAGTGATTGAAACTTGAATATATACAAAATATTAATTTGCTTATAAAACGCGAAAACGGATTGATCTAGAAAAACCGGGAAACACGGGTATCTTTATTTTAGCTCTACTTTCAGAATTTTTTGGTCCCAATCGTGGGTGCAACCAAAAGTGGAATTTTGTCGTACAGTGTAACCATTATTAGTTTGAGTCACTGTATTTAGAATTAGTCAAATTCTTGTATTTTTCAAAAAGTCTTTACACTCAAAATAAT
Source organism: Pegoplata infirma (assembly GCA_963921195.1). Lineage (NCBI taxonomy): Eukaryota > Metazoa > Arthropoda > Insecta > Diptera > Anthomyiidae > Pegoplata > Pegoplata infirma. The sequence goes on from CAWUER010000532.1 coordinate 83,028, forward strand.
AACTCTGTTAAATTACAGAAAAACTCTGCTAATTTAACAGAGTACACCATACTTTTCCAGCTAACAACATTTCTTGGTAATTTTACTAAAAAACTCTGCAAAATGCTTTTGACAAAAAAAACTGTTAATTTACAGAGTTTATAGTAAAGTATTGGTTAAATATGAAAGATTTTTGACAGAGAAAACTCTGTAATTTTACTTTAAAACTCTGTAAAATGATTGGAAAAAAAAACTGTTAATTTAGAGAGTTTGTAGTAAAATATTGGTTAAATAAACCACTATTTAGCAAAAAAAAAACTATGTAAATTTTCATATATTTGTAAAATGCATTTGATGCAAAAAATTTACAAAAAAAAACTCACAAGGGAAGTATCTCAACCCTTATGAGCCGATTTGCCTGAAACTTAAAATATATATAATAGAGATAATTCTAAGGTTGGGGTGTCTCGGCTTATCGGCCATATCGGGGATTAAGGGGTTCAAAACATGGGTCAAAAACGGCGAAAAAATCGTTTTTTGGATTTTTCAGCCATTTCTTTTTAAGAAACTATATAATGTTTTCATATGAGAAGAAAGGTTTTTTTAATGCCTATCCAATGGTGGCATAACCTTGTAAAAAATCGGCTTCTTTAAATATTTTTTTCAGGAAAATGTGTAAATTTTGGGGGGTACTTATGTGAAGACATAGACCTACGATATCCATATGGATAAGAAATAATCTTTATTAAATTTAAGTCGACCCGTATATTTGCCCTAGACGATATTCCTGTTAGTTCGGAAGTTATCAAAATTTTCCCGAAGGTCCATATGGTTTCATAAGGGGACAACGAAATTTTTAAACACCGATATGGCCGATAAGCCGAGACACCCCAACCTTAAAATCGTCTCTTTAATATATATTTTAAGTTTCAGGCAAATCGGTTCATAAGGGTTGAGATACTTCCCTTGTCAGTAAATTTACTGATTTTAGTTAAATGCGTGTTATTTTGTAAAATTTTTATAAGATTTCTGAAAAGATTTTTTTTTATAACTTTTTTTGATACTTTTTCAACTTTTTCTCAAAAAAAAAAAAATATATAGATAAAATTTTGATGTTTGGTAACAAAAACAAAAACTACTCAAAACAGAAAACTTTTTTGGTTATAAAAAAATACGAAGTATTTTGCTTAAATCTGTATTTTAGTAGAAAACTCTGTTAATTATCTGTAAAATTAAGATTACAAAGTAAAAAGTAATCTAACAGAGAAAACTTTGTTTCTTTGTCACAACAAAATACAATGTATTTTCTTTTAATATGTATTTTGACAGAAAACTCTGTCAAATATCTGTTGAATTGAGATAACAGTCATTTTACAGAGTATTTTACAGAGTTATTATTTTGAGTGTATTTGTTGCATAGTGTAGTCAGTGTATCATACTAGATTGTGCTTAAAATAGCAATTTTAAACTATTTTTATTTAATAAAGTTTAACTATATTATCAGTAACAATTTAATATTCCAAAAAATAAAAATTTTCTCTTTTCTTTCAGAAAACCAACAAATTTGTTACAAAACCCGTGTGGAAATTAAAATTTTCTCATAAGCTGCAAAAAAAAAAAAAAAAAACTTAAAAAATTCTTTGCTAAGAAAACCCAAAAAGTTTGTTGAAAATTAAATTTTTTTTCCAGTACTTTTTGGTAAACCTATAAAACAGGCAGAAAAAAAGCGTAGAGTAATTGAAGAAAGAAAGAAACAAAACAAAATAACACAAAAAAACTTTTCTTTGGTTTTAAGAAAAACTCATAAAAAAGCTAAAAAAAAAGTAAATATTAAAAATAAATAAAACGATAAGAGAGAAAAAAAAAACAACAGTGAAAAAGTGAAGTGAAGTGAAACGAGGCATATATCGAGTTTAACAAAAAAAAAGTGTATTGAGCTGTATTCAAATTTACACACACGTCAAATACACCAAACGAATTATAGAACCATACCAATGTATATGAGAGAATTCATAGTAAATGTATAGATTCACATAAAGGTAAGTCATTTAAGTTATATTTTATATCACACATTTATGCAAGTATTTAAGTTAAAAAATGTAGAAGGAAATTTTATTTTTTAAAATAAACCCTGGTATCAGAGTTGCCAGACTTGGGGATTTCACTAGTGAACAAATGACAAGAAATCTCATTTGGGGATTGGGGATATTTATGGGTATTTCAAAAATTATTTTGGGGATTTTTTGGGGATATTAAAAATTGATACAACAAGCTAAATTTAATATAATCAACGATTTTTAACAAGTTTTAATGAAAATAACTCTTTAGTAAGAGATTATGAAGCGCATTCAGTAAATCGTGCATTTATCGGCTGTAAAATGTATGTTAACATTGTCAAAACCCGTTTGGGGATTTTTGGGGATTTTTTATTGCTAAATCTACAAAATAAAATTTAAAAATTACCATCCATAAATTTTTTTTTAAAGTTAACAAAAAAATGTTTGCGGGATTAAAAAAAACTTACTTTTTTATTGTTTGGGGATTTTTGGGGATATTTTGTTTTATTTTTGGGGACAACGAAAAAAAGTACCTGACAACGCTGCCTGGTATTCCCATACTGGTCACGCCCCTCTTTAAGCAAGTTAGTTTGGGTAAAAATGGTAACCAAATCGAGTAATGGCATTTCATTCCTCTTTATTTAAAACTTTAAAAATAGTTATCACGAAAATCCTAGCTGATCTTGTTTTCGAGTTATTGCTAAATAATTACACTGTTCGGCAACACAAACTTCCCATTTTAATTTCTAACTGATTCTTATAGATTTTTCTCTTCTGATTTCAAATCTGCCATCCAAATTTTTCTAGCACGTATCGTTTTTGAGATATTCGCTGGTAAAAAGTCAAAAAAACAATAATTTACGCTATTAAGGGTTTGTGATTGAAGAAGAAAACATTGTATTTGTAAAGATTATTTTTAATGTGGATTTATTCCAGACCATGGTTTCTGTAGCCACCTCTACGTCATCAGTGGAGGAAATTACATTAGATTAAAATTGTTTGATTTTTGTAAGACTGTTTTTTCTGTATGTTTTTTCATCAACAGACTTAACTCTGATTGGAATAGAACCCACGTTCTTCAAATTTTCCATCAGTTTGCAAAGCAAGTACTCTACCATCTGAGCTATCGCCCTGCTTGACAAACTAACAGCAGAAGTTGGTTCGTATTTCATTACAGATGTTAAGTGTGTGACGTCAACAGAAGATTTTTATTTTACACAAACATTATACGATCCTTAGAAACAACAACATTCCTTAATCTCTCTTTGTCTCGTTTTTGCACATAACAATTTTAGCGCTGAATTATTTGTTCATACACGTTAAAGATGAGTGCATATATTTGAGACTACTTGCCGTTACGCTGTTACGTTGCTTCCATGAAATAGGATTTCATTTCATATATACACTGAAAGAATTATTGTTCATAATATCTATGAACAAATTTCATAAAACCATTATTCATAGAATCTATAAAACAATTCATTGGCTGAATGAATATTCATTAGTATTGTGAAATATTTCATAGAATTTTATTCATAGAATTTTATTCATAGATTTTATTAAATTCGTAGAAAAAATTCATAGAATTAATGAATGTCATTCATAGAAGAAAATGTCATCAATATGCCTTTTAATTTTTTTAATAATTAAAATAATGTTACAATAACACTGGAACAAATTCAGGTTAGCAAAAGTTAGGTCGATTCTGAGAGTGAGGGGTAAAAATTGAGGCTAAATTAGAAGACCCGTATCGCGGCGTTTGTTTATGTTAGTTCGAATTTTTTTTTAATCGACCTTCGAACTTTGTATTCAAATGCCGATTTTCAGCATATTGTTTATATGGTTTTTTGGCTATAACTCATCGACTAATTGATATTTTTTCAATCTGTAAAAGCCAAATTATTGCTAGAGACCTGTCCATCAATTAAAATTAAAAAAATTATTTAGAAAATTTATGTGGTGCTTTTAAAGCAAAATGTTGAAAAAATTATTTTTTTTCATGCTTTTTGAAAATATTTTGCTTCATAAGCACCACAAAAATTTTCTAAATCAATTTTTTAAAAAATTTTAATTATTGGACAGGTCCCTAGCAATAATTTAGCTTTTACAGATTGAAAAAAGATCAATTAGTCGACGAGTTATGGCCAATAAACCATATAAACAATATGCTGAAAATCGGCATTTGACTGCAAAGTTCGAAGGTCGATTAAAAAAAAATTCGAACTAACATAAACAAACGCCGCGATACGGGTTTTCTAGTTTAGCCTCTATTTTCACCCCTCACTCTCAGAATCGACCTAACTTTTGCTAACCTGAATTTGTTCCACAGTGTAATTAAAATCTATATAAATAAAAATCAATTGTCGTTCGTTGGTAAGCGCATCAGTTGAGAACGGATGGACCGATTTGCACAATTTTTTTTTTAAATTTTCGTCATAGTCCAACTTAGGTTTTTACGTAAAGAAAAATTGACCATGCCCACTTTTTACGATTTATTTAAAATCAGAAAACGGCTGCACCGATTTGGGAAATTTTTTATTTAAATGTTCGTAGTAATCCAATTTAAGTTTGTACCGAAAGAAAAATCGACCACGCCCACTTTTACGCCCACTTTTTCAATTTATCTAAAACCTAGGAATGGCTGGACCGATTTGACAATTTTTTTTTTAAATGAATTTTCATCATATTCCAACTTTGGTTTTTAAGGAAAAAGAAATTGACCACGCCCGCTTTGGCTAATTTTTGTTGAAAATGTTCGTCATAGTTCAACTAATGTTTTTACAGATAGTAAAATTCCCACACCTACTTTTTTCTATGTAATGGAAGAACTATAACGGCTAGACCGATTTGGGGTTAGTCCGAAAAGATTTTTAAGAAAAGAAAATTGTCCACACCTACTTTAACGCTTACTTTTCCCGATATACATTAAATCATGGAATGGCTGGATCAAATTGCCTAATTTTTTTTAATGTTTGTCAAAGTCCAATTAAGGTTTTTCGGAAAGAACAATTTTCCCTTTCTACGCCCACTTTTGAATGGATGGACCGAGTTGGTTAAATTCAAATTAAGTTTTTACGGTTATCGTATCACTTGAGAACTGACCGATTTAAATAATATTTTTTTAAACATTCGTCTTTTTTTTAAATATTCGTCTTGGGGTTTTTTCGGAAAACAAATAAATCACGCCCACTTTTACGCCTCTTTTTTTTGATATATCTAAAATCGGGTAACGGTTGGATCGATTTGACTAAACCTTAAAATAGAAGAATAGCAGGGCCGATTTGGCTATTAGTAGTATTTGTTGACATTCGTGATGGTACAACTAAGTTTTTTAAGGAAAGAAAAATTGTCCACTCCCACTTTTTTCAATACATCTAAAATCGGAGAACGACTGGCCTGATTTGGTAAATTTTTTCTTAAATGATCATTATAGTCGATGTTACAAAAATAATTATTGTCCTCCCCCACTTCAAAGCCCACATTTTTCAATATTCTTAAAATATGCAACACTTGAGAACGCCTGGACCGATTTGGCAAATTTTTTTGTTTTAATTGTTCGTAATAGTTCGGAAAGAAAAATTGTCCTCGCCCACTTTTTTCGATGTATCTAAAATTCATTTTTACTCTTATTCGATCTATTTAAAAAAACATTTCTTAACAGATTCCGCTTAAACTTGGTACAAATGATTTTAAATCCTCTGGTATTGTTACCCCTGGTATTGTTACCTCTGGTATTGTTACAAGTTTAACTTACCACACAAATTTTACGCCCACTTTTGTCTAAATATGTCGACTACTAATGACCGGACCGATTTTTTATGTTAATTATAGTTCTAATTAGGTTTTTAAGGAAATGTAAATAAGAAAGTGTCCCGGAAAAATGGAAAATTCGGGAAAAATTTAAAGGTTTGTTTAAACTCAAGGCAATAGCTCACGATAAGAACGAAGGATATGCGTTATTTATTTTTGTATTGTTCGTAATGATACTAAAGAAGTTTGCAATTTGTTCAGTTCGCAAAGTTAAGGACATGGTAATTTTTTTTTTAGTTCCTAAAATTAAATTTAAAGATGATTATCTGCCAAATCGGGTCTTTAAAACCACGCCCACAAATTTGTCTAAGCCAACAAATTCATTACATTTTTTGCAGGGCTATACTTATATTTGAAGCGAGACAAAATATAGCACTAATCTTAAATTTGGGCCAGCAACGCGGACCGGGCCAGCTAGTAGAAGAAATATATTAAACAAACATAAAAAAATAAAAAAAACATTAAAAAACATAATTTCTGCCCTGGCCGGGGCTCGACGCTTTAGCTATCAGCGCCACCAAAGGAGGAAAATCTCGCCAACTAACACTTAGTTTTATAACGTTCGCTAATTTTGTTTTTGCAAATACACAAAAATTTTATTTTCTACAAACACTCAGATTTTGACAGAGCATAGATACAAACTCAATATGTTAAACCAGAATATTAAACAAAATGGTTTTTAAGTGTTATTATTTATCTATACACTCAATAAAAAAAATGTAATGTTAGCAAAAAAAGCTTGTAAACCTACAAGAAAATTTGCTAATTTTGAACCCACAATTTTTTTGGTAAAGTTAGCAAATATTTTTTGCCAAAAATTAGTTAACTGAAATTTTTTTATTTCAACTTAGTTCATTCACATTTGAGGACCCCATTGGGTTCGGACTCGATAGGTCCAGACCCCGATGGGCCTAGACCTAGTAGGGTTCCTTAAAAATCGTCATAGTTTTTGATCCAAAATTTGTGTCCGTTTCGCTCTACCTTGCTTAGTTTTTGAGATACGTGATTTTAGGGGACCACTGGGGTTTCGAGAATTACAAAACTGGATAACTTCAAAAATATTACACGGAGAGCTTTTGGTTATTTTGCGGTCTTGTTCTACGTGTTGAGAGCTACAAAAATGCTTTTGGACTTTTTGTTGTGTCGGCATTTACCGATATTTACCAAGATATGCGCATTTTAAAATTTTCGGGAATGCTAACTTTTTTGGATCCAAAGTTAGGGTCCACACATGTGAAGAGGACCGGCGATACTATGGAGAGCCCGAGAACCAAAAATGGCCTCCATTTTGCAAATTGTAAATAAATAAAATAATAAAAAAAATAAATAAAATTGAAATAAAACTAGAATTGAATAATAATTTTTTTTATAGCCTATGAACTTTTTCATAGGTTTCTGGTTTCTATGAATTTTTTATAGATTCTATGAAGGGCATCATTGGCTGACTTCTAATGATTTTTTTCATAGAATCAATGTACGTTTTCATAGTCATAATGAACAAACATCTTTCAGTGTATTGGACCTCCTGATTTCAAAAACTGCACTCCAAATTTTTCTAACATTTTCCGTTTTGAGATATTCGCGTTCGAAATTTTTGCATGAACAAATTTTCAAACACGAAAATCTTGAACACGAAACATTAGACTGGCATTTTTCTGTATGGCCAAAAAAATTTTTCCCCAATTTTCAAAGTCCGGGCATTTTTTTTATTCTACTAGGACTAAAACGGATGTTGTACAAATTTGAGGTCAATCGGATTAAATTAACCCGTGGCACCCGGCGGTCAAAGTTTTGGATTTTTGAAAAATTAAAAAAAAAAAAATAAAAAATTTAATTTTTTTTTCGACAAATCATATTTGTTAATTTTAATGCGGTGAGCACGAATATCACAAAAAAAATTAAAATCGGTCGAACGGTTTTCGAGATATCGCCATTTGAAATTTGCAAAAAATAGCGGTTTTTTCCTACGTTCAAGAATTTTTTTAAAAAACATCACAATTTTTAATAGAGCTTAAGACAATCTTTCATTTAAATCTAATTTGAGCCAAATCCGATCATTTTATCCCGTGGCGCCCTTCGGTCAAAGTTTTGGATTTTTGAAAAATTTCCAAATTTTCTTTGGAAAATTAAGAGGGATGATTGCCAATTTTTGTTATATTGCTCTAGCAGCTTTTGTTAAGTTAAAATTGCAATAAAAGTTCTTTGCAAACAATTATATTGAAATTAATGTTTGAACATTCATAGCGATGATCACCAATGTTTGCTATTTTTGCTTAAGCACCTCTAGCAAAGCCAAAAATTGCAATTAAAGTTTTTTTTAGAAACAAATTGTATAAAAATTAATTTTTGATGTGAGTTTTCTTTTGAAAATTTGGAGGGATGATTATCAATTTTTGTTATTTTGCTCAAGCACCTCTAGTTGAGCCGAAAATTCAACTTAAATTCTTAAAGAAAAAAAAAATTATATAAAAATGGATTTTTAAAAATTTTTAGCCATGATCACCAATATTTGCTTTATTTGATCTAGCACCTCTAGTAAAGTCAAAAAGTGCAATTAAAGGTTTTTTCTAGAAAAAATTATATAAAAATTTATTTTTGGAAATTTAAAGAGATGAAACCTTACAATCTAAGACTTTATCTATATTTAAAATAATACTTTAAAAAATACTATAAATACGAGTGGATTTTTGAAAATTTATGAGCGATGATCCCCAAGTTTTGCTAGTTTTGCTCTCTTTTTTAGAAAAATTCATAGGAATATGAATTTTTATATTTATAGGCTTTTGGAAATTTAGAGGGATGATTACCAATTTTTGTTACTTTGCTCTAGCACTTCTACTTAAAAAAATATAATAATGGTTTTGTAAACACCCAGGCAAAAAAATACGAACGGGAAAGCGCTGGCAAAGTACCTTTTATGGTCGCTTGTGTGCTGGGAAAGCATCACAGTTTAGTACTCCCCCAGCGTCCAAAATGATAACCACGGTAAACGGTATGCCGTTGCTATTTTAAAGCGCTTTGAAAGCGCTTTAAAAACAAAAAATATGGTACTATTATAGCACAACTTTTTTTGGTGTTTATTTGAATAAAGAAATTAATTAAATTACGATAAAAAATTTATTGATTAATTTATTAGGACAAAAAATTTTGGACAAACTTTGAAATATTTTCTAAGTCCCGGAAAAAATTATTTTGCAGTTTTCTTTGCGTTTTGGAATAAAAATTTTATTTAAAATGCTTCTAGGAAAATTTTTGGAAAAGTCCCGAAAAAAAGTGGTGTATTGAAACGAATCGGGTAGTGTTCCAAAGGGATAGGCCCAGTAACATTTCACATGTGATGTATCCGGAGTTTAAGACACTTCCCCACGAAAGAAACAGGTGTTTTTATATAAAAGGTGTCAAGTTTGTAATATGTAGGTCATTGTGTCTAAGTGACATATCACGAGAACTATCAAGGACCGGACACTTATCCTGCAGGGAAATAAAAAATATTCCAATTGTTACGAAAATTAATAAATTTTAATAAAAAATTTATACTTTGAACGGATTTAAATAGAAAAACATTGGCAAAGCGCTGGCAAAGCACTTTTTCGAATTTATACTACCTTTTACACAAAAAATAAAGTGCTTTGCCGAGACTTTTTTTTGGAACGGTTGGCAGTTTCTGCCTGGGCATTTATAGCGATGATCACCAATGTTTGTTATATTTGCTCTATGACCTCTAGTAGAGCGAGAAAGTGTAATTAGAGTTTTTTTTAGAAAAAAATTATTTAAAAATTTATTTTTGGAAATTTATGGATACGAGTTTTCTTTGGGAAATTTTGAGGGATGATTACCAATTTTTGTTTTTTGGCTCTAGCAACTCTTGTTAAGCTAAAAATGCAATTAAAGTTTCTTGTAAAAAAATTATATAGAAATTAATTTTTAAAAATTTATAGCGATAATCACCAAAGTTTGATATTTTTGCTTAAGCACCTCTAGCAAAACCAAAAAGTGCAATTAAAATTTGTTAAAAACAAATTATTTTTTTTTTTTTTTGGAAATTTATAGACTTGAGTTTTTCTTTTGGAAATTTAGAGGGATGATTATCAATTTTTGTTATTTTGCTCAAGCACCTCTAGTTGAGCCGAAAATGCAATTTAAGTTCTTTTAAAAAAATATATAAAAATGGATTTTTAAAAATTTATAGCGATGATCACCAATGTTTGCTATTTTTGCTTAAGTCAAAAAGTTCTATTTTAGTTTTTTTAGAAAAAAAAAATTATATAAAAATTAATTTTTAGAAATTTAAAGCGATGAAACCTCACAATCTAAGACTTTATCTATCTTTAAAATAATACTTTAAAAAAATACTATAAATACGAGTGGATTTTTGGAAATTTATAGCGATGATCCCCAAGTTTTGCTAATTTTGCTCTTTTTTTAGAAAAATTCATAGGAATATGAATTTTTATATTTATAGGCTTTTGGAAATTTAGAGGGATGATTACCAATTTTTGTTACTTTGCTCTAGCACTTCTACTTAAAAAAAAAATATAAGAATGGTTTTGTAAACATTTATAGCGATGATCGCCAATGTTTGTTATATTTGATCTATGACCTCTAGTAGAGATAAAAAGTGCAATTATAGTTTAAAAAAAAAAAAAAAAATAAAATTTAAAAAGTTTTTGGAAAATTTATAGATATGAGTTTTCTTTGGGAAATTTAGAGGGATGATTACCAATTTTTGTTATTTTGCTCTAGCAGCTTTGTTAAGCTAAAAATTCAATTAAAGTTCCTTGTAAAAAAAGTATATAGAAATAAATTTTTTTAAATGTATAGCGATGATCACCAAAGTTTGATATTTTTGCTTAAACACCTCTAGCAAAACCAAAAAGTGCAATTAAAATTTTTTTTAGAAACAAATTGTATAAAAATTAATTTTTGAAAATTTATAGACATTAGTTTTTCTTTTGGAAATTTAAAGGGATGATTACCAATTTTTGTTATTTTGCTCAAGCACCTCTAGTTGAGCCGAAAATGCAACTTAAGCTCTTTAAAAAAATTACATAAAAATGGATTTTTTAAAACTTATAGCTATGCTCATCAATATTTGCTATATTTGATCTAGCACCTCTAGTAAAGCCAAAAAGTGTAATTTAAATTTTTTTTTTAGAAAAATAATTATATAAAAATTAATTTTTAGAAATTTAAAAACATGAAATCTCACAATCTAACACTTTTTCTATAGGAAAATTTTTTAAAATAATACTTTTACTATAAAATGCCTCAAATACAAGTGATTTTATATGTGAGTGTATATAAATGTGTATATTTAAATGTTGTACTATATATAAATTTAAATTTTTTTTAACCAATAACGGAGAGTTTTAATATAAAAAGAGTATAAATATTAAAAAAAACTGTGATAAAAAAACTTTTCAACAACATCAACACAAAAAACAACGTGGTATTGTTGTTAAAAGTTCAATTTCGTTTGAAACAAGAACAAAAAAAAATTAAAAAAATATATAAAATCAAGCAAAAAATATCACAAAAAAATAATAATCTTTCCATTATATTTTCTTTTGTGTTTTTATAAAATACAAGCGGTTTTTACATATTTTTAAAAATAGAGGGATCCTTTTGTGTATCAATATAAATATTGTTATTTATGTAAAATAACAGCAGAAACAACAACAACTACAGTGACAACAGCTAAACCCACAATTTCTATAAAGTATTAGTTTATATTGGTGTTGGTGTCTACATATGTCAAACTAAGCAACACACTTATAAACAAAAAGTTTTTGTTGGTATACCGTAATATATTGACATTTTTTGTTTATTTCCTTTTTTTATACCCTCCACTCTAGTGATAGAGGGTATATAAAAGTTTGTCATTCCGTTTGTAACTCATCGAAATATTGGTCTAGGACCCCATGATCCTCGATCGATTTTAAGAAGATCTAGCGATGGCCGTCCGTCTGTCTGTTTAAAGCACGCTAACTTTTGAAAGAATTTACGGAATCTCTTGAAGTTTGGCATATATGTTGGGCATTTACCTGGTCAGGTTGCTATTACAATCCAGCGAAATCGGTCCAGTGGTTCAAAAGTTATGAGCAAAATACTGAATTTCGGCAAGGGTTTTTCGTGAATTTACGAGATAACGCTAACTTTCGAAAGGCAACTCTGAGGGTGCTGAAGCTTGGCATATATATTTGTTGTTTGCCTTGGCTGGTTCGTATTGAATTTCAGCCAATTCGGTCTAGTGGTTCAAAAGTTATTAGCAAAACCGTGAATTTCAGATTAGTTTCACCTTAAATTCACGTGTTGAAAACCCTTTAAATATGTTTTAAAAACATTGGTAAGTCACAAAAATATTTTACAACGTATTTTTGTCACTCAAATATATTTTTACACTAAAACAAAAAAAAAAAAAATACACTCGAAAAAAATTTTACACTCGAAAAAAATTTTACACTCAAAAAAAATTTAGTAAATTTTTATTTTTTTTTAAATTACTAAAAAATGTTTTTTTTTACACATAATAAAATATTTCTAATCAAAAATGTTATTTTCACGTTAGAAAATTTACTATCACTTAAAATGGCGTTGTGAAGGGTATTCATAGATTCGGCCAAGTCGAATTTAACTTTTTTACTTGTGTTTTTTTTTGTTATTGAGTGTATGTGTGAATTGGTGTTACCAACACCATCACTACCACAACCATCAACAATTTAAGTTTTTATGCAAAACAACAATATCAACAATAAATAACGATATCATCTACTTCGACATGTATTGGGTATTTGAGACTAAAAAAACAAACACCTGTTATAGGTTTTTTTTTGTCACTTGTATACATTACGGTGGTACGAATAATGAATTTTTTCGATTTTTGTCCCGTTTTTTTTTTTGATTTTTATTATTTGGATAGGACTTCAAAAAACCTCTCGATCTGTATTACATCTTCATATAGTTTCTTTTGAAGAAATGTGGAAAAATCCTCAAAAACCAAAAAAATTGCGTTTTCCCACCTTCCATTTGGTAAAAAACAGCTAACTCTTATTTTGCTCCCCTTTTTCCCATATGCAAGTTTCAGGAAAATCAGTGGGTGCCCTGTAAAAGACCTTCCTTGTTAGTGATCACACACCCCTCTTCAAGCAAGTTTAGGTTGTCCTAAAATGGTGACAAAATCGGGTAATGGCATTTCACTCCTATTTTTTTGAACTTTAAAAATCGTTAACACGAAAATCATAGCTGTTTCTGTTTTCGAGTTATTGCTAAATAATTACACTGTTCGACAACAAAAACTTCCCAGTGAAATATCCAACTGATTCTTAAAGATTTTCCTCACTTGAATCCAAATCTGTTATCCAATTTCTATAATGTACCGTTTTTGAGATATTCGCTGTTAAAAAGTCAAAAAACCAATAATTTCGCACTTTTGGCGGTTTACTGTTACAAATTCTTCCAAAAATAGGACCTGATTTCATCAAAATTGGACCTCCTGATTCCAAAACTGCAATCCACACTTTTCTAGAATGTTCCTTTTTTGAGATATTCGCTTTTGAGATTTTCGCGCGGAAAACTTTTGAAACGCGTATTTCTTGAAAACGGAACATGGTAAACAAATTTGGATTGCAGTTTTGGAATCAAGAGATTCATTTTATATAAAATCAAGTCCTAGAAAAAATTTAATGCCAGATTTGAATTCAGGAGACCAAAATCTATAAGAATCAGTTGGATATTTCACTGGGAGGTTTTTGTTGTCTAACAGTGTAATTATTTAGCAATAACCCGAAAACAGGATCAGCTAGGACTTTCGTGTTAACGATTTTTAAAGTTCAAAATAAAGCGGATGGAAATGCCATTACCCGATTTGGTCACCATTTTAACACAACAAGAAAAGTTTTGTAACTTTTTTTTTGCTACCTCCTATTTGACAAAAATTCTTTGTTATTTTACAAGTTTTTTACCAATAATTTTGTAATTTTACAAGCTTTTTACGAAAAAAAAAAAAATTAAATTTACCATTTTTTTGACGCGATAAAACTTACGAGGAGGTTTCGTGATTTAACTAAATTTTTTTGCTACCTACTATTTTACTAGAATTCCTAGTAAAAATTACGAAGTTTTTTTTTGTAATTTTACAAGATTTTTACCAATAAAATTGTAAATTTTCAACTTTTTTGGCGAAATAAAACTTACAAGAAATTCTCGTAAATTTACTAGATTTATTTTTTTGTAAAAAATCTTGGAAATTTGTAAAATTACAAGAAAAACTTTAAAATTACAAAAATATGTAAATTTCGGTCTAAAATTATTTGTTAAAAACAAGGAAAACTGTCAAATATTGGTAAATTAGGATTGCGAGACTTTTTCAACAAGTTTTTTTTTTTTTTTTAGTGTAAATTTGCTTGAAGAGGTGTGTGTGATAGAGGATATATATAAGTTTGTCATTCCGTTTATAACTCATCGAAATATCGATCTGGGACCCCATAATGTATATTATTGATCAGTGATCGATATTAAGACATTTTAGCGATGTTCGTCTGTCTGTAGAAAACACGATAATATCCTATTTACATATACCCCGAAATCCATATAAATTTGGATTTCAAATCCAATTAAAATCTATACCGTTTACATATGCTTTTTTGACATTTAGCGGGATTTTGTTTGTACTAACTCTGTATTTTCTTTTGATTTGTGTACAGGGTTGTTACTGGAAAAATTACCCAATCTTATAAATATTTCTAAAAACAATGATTTTTCTTTGCCGGAGCCAATATGTATTTTCAATCCCACTAGTATATGTTGGGACCGCAATATCAAAAAATGTGTTTTTATGTAGAGCTGCTTCTTTAAATGCAAGAAAATTAACATTTTTGCCAAGTTTGGGGCCGCCACCATTGAGTGTTTTTCTTTGTTAGGAAGACCAAATTGGTCAACTAAATTGTGCGTTTACCATTTGCAATGGTAAATTTTAAATGAAACATTGTTAAACATTGTTTTTATTAATCTTTTAATAGTTTTTAAAAAATAAATTTTAATTGTTTTTTTTACTTTATAAAAAACAACAACAGCTGATAAAAAAAATCGTGTGCAGCGTTGCAAAAAGTATAAGGGATGATTATTTTGGGAAAACCCATAGTTGTACAATTAAGTAGTAGAAATTTTTTGGGATTTTGAATTGCGATTTTACGATTTTCTCAAAATCCAAGTTTTTTTTGTATGGGATTTGACATTTGAAATCCAAAAAAGTAATGGGATTTACTTGGATTTTCATTGAAATCCCATTTTTTCTGGATTTCGAGGTATATGTAAATGGCATAACATTTGAAACACAATCCTGAGGCTGCTGAAGCTTGACATATACATTTGTCGTTTCCCTGGTCTGTTTCGTATTGATTTTTAGCAAAATCGTTGTAGTGGTCTAAAAATTATAAGTAAAATTATGAATTTCAGATTGTTTTCACCTTAAATTAAAAACACACAAAAATGTTTTACAAAGTATTTTTGTTACTCAAAAATATTTTTACGCCAAAAAAAATTACACTACAAAAAGAAATGTAAAACTCAAAAAAATGTTTTTTTTCCTCCAAAATGACTAATAAACATTTTTGACTCAAAATAAAATATTTATAATCAAAATTGTAAATTTTTTCACGTTAAACTATTTTTTTTTCACTTAAAAAGGGCATTGTGGAGGGAATTCATAGATTCGGCCAAATCGAATTTAACTTTTCTCTTTTTTTTAACTCTTTCTTTGTTCGGACCTTTCTTATTTTCATGCCAAAAAAGGAACCCAAAGCCATTGTCTTACAAATTCAATAATTTTGTGTGTTAATATCGACCCAAAAATGCAACTTTCCCGACCCCGACCTTTTTGAAATTTGAAAAAAGCTAAATTTGCTCCACCCTAATATGCATGTGTTTGAAATATTTTCAATACATATTTTCTTTATCAAATAAAAACAAGTAGAAAAGTTAAATTCGACTTTGACGAATCTATGAATACCCTCCACAATGCATTTTTTAAAGGGTAGTTTATTTTTTAACGTGAAAAAATTAACAATTTTGATTAGAAATATTTTATTTTGAGTAAAAAAATCTTTTTTTGTCATTAAAAAAAAAAAAAAAAAAAAAATACTAATTTTTTTTTTAGTGTAAAATTTTTTTCGAGCATAATGTTTTTTTTTACTGTAAAAATATTTCTGAGTGAATGCACGTACGTATGTACACAAAATATTGTCATTTTTGTAAAAAAAAAACTAATTTTTTTTTTGTGTAAATTTTTTTTTGAGTGTAAAATTTTTTTGAGTGTAAAATTTTTTTTGAGTGTAAAATTTTTTTCGTGTGTAATTTTTAAGTTCCCAATGCTTTTAAAACTAAAAAAGTTTAAAAAGCATTGCTTTAAAATTAAACAAGTTTGAAAAGCATTGTTTAGTTTCCACCAATGCTTTTTAAACTTGTTAAAACACGTGGCATTTTAAATGAAACTAATCTGAAATTCAGGGTTTTGCTTATAACTTTTGAACCACTGGATCGATTGAGCTGAAATTTAAAACCAAACAGACCCGGGGAACGGCAAAGATACAAGTCAAGCTTCAGTAGTCTCATTATTGTCTTTCGGAAGTTATCGTGTTTTTTATCTCGTAAATTCGCGAAACACCCTTGCCGAAATTTACTCTTTTGCTCATAACTTTTGAACCACTGGACCGATTTGGCTGGATTGCAATACCAACCTGACCAGGTAAATGACAAACATATATGCCAAACTTCAGTAGCCTCTGTAAAGTCTTTCAAAAGTTAGCGTGTTTTCTACGGACAGACAGACAGACAGACAGACGGACGGACGGACGGACGGACGGACGGACGGACATCGCTAGATCGACTTAAAATCGATCGAGGATCATAAATATATATACTTTATGGGGTCCTAGACCAATATTTCGAGGTGTTACAAACGGAATGACAAACTTATATATACCCTCTATCACTAGAGTGGAGGGTATAAAAAAATTATTCTGCTTTTATACCCAAAGGTTTGAATTACGGTACTCAATCATTTACATATGTACTACAAGTTTTTAATAATTTATTATTTAAGTTTTCAGTTATTTTGTTATACCTAATTTTTTTTTTAATTTGAATATTTAAACAAAATGTAACCGAAAATTAAAAAAAAAAATACTTAGGGGTCGGAGAAGTTTTCTAACTTAGAAATCTATTAAACTTTATATAGAGGAAATGACTGAAAAGTTTTCATAGATAAAATGACTCACAAGGAAGATCTTTCACAGGGCACCCACCGATTGTCCTGGAACTTGAATATGGGAATGAGGGGAAAAAATAAGAGTTACCTGTGTATTTTTAGCTGCCCAATCTCAAATTTAAAAAAGGGTTGCCACCTTATGAAAAAATAAGGGCTTTATATAAAAGCCGAACTAGCAGGAATTTCGCCAAACGAAAAAAATACGGGTCTGCTTAATTTTGATAGAGATTATTATATATGATTTTGACGGTCGTACGTATATACATTAGGGCGTTTCATCAAAAACTTTTTTTTGGATTTTTGCAACTCTTGAAGCGGAATATGAATTCTTATGGCCTAAAAGATTTTTGAGATTTTTTTCAGATTTTTGGAATGTCGGGATCAACTCGCTCAAATCGATTTTATCAAAAAAATGAGGTTATGAAACATAATTTTTTTTATTTTTTGTTCTCTGGTGCCTTTTTTTAACAAAACCGGATATAATACTTCTTAATGTTGCTAGCCTCCTAAAAAAAATATTCGCGGTCAAAATAATAACTTCAAGGGTCACTAAGATGACCTTTAAAGTAAAAATTCAGAATTTCGCGTGTTTTAACCTTAATAATTTGAGAAATATGCAATATATGAACGTAATGATGAATCCGTTAGATAGGTCTTTTTAATACCTTTAATTTAAAACCAAAATGACATTTGTCACTTTAGTAGAAATATTAAAAAACTAAGATAAACTCATTTTTTCCCCCATTTTACAGAAAATCGAAGGGAATCCATTAGTAGTTTTTTTGTAAAATTGAAATAATAAACTTAAAAGAAGTTTTTTTGATTGCAATTAGTGTTTCCAAACCGGAAACCCGGGTTTTTGTCAAACCGGTTTTTTTGACAAAAAACCGGTTTTTTGGTTAACCGGCTTGGAAACACTAACTACAATCTATAAAAAGCCTTTAAAAGTTATTATTTTAACTTTACAAAAAAAAACTACCTAATGCACCAGTTCAATTTTCGATAAAATGGGGGAGAAAATGAGTTTTTCCCAGTTTTTTATTTTTTTTAACATTTCTACAAAAGTGACAATAGTCAGATTGGTTTTAAATGAAAGGTGTTTTAAAGACCTATCTAACGGATTCAACATGACGTTCATACATAGCTTATTTCTCGAATTATTGAGGTTAAAACACGGGAAATTCTGAATTTTTACTTTTAAGGTCATCTTAGTGACCCTTGAACTTATAATTTTGACCGCGAATATTTTTTTTAGGAGGCTAGCAACATTAAGAAGTATTATATCCGGTTTTGTTAAAAAACGGCAGCAGAGAACAAAAAATAAAAAAAAATATGTTTCATAACCTCAATTTTTTGATAAAATCGATTTGAGCGAGTTGATCCCGACATTCCAAAAATCTGAAAAAAATCTCAAAAATCTTTTAGGCCATAAGAATTCATATTCCGCTTCAAGAGTTGCAAAAATCCAAAAAAAAGTTTTTGATGAAACGCCCTAATATACATCTCCATATAAACTACCCCAACGGTTATTCATTTTTGACAATAACGAATTTAACGAAGCCGAATTTCGACACGACCGACACACCATTGGATAGGCCTTCAAAAAACCTTTCGACCTGTATAAAATGTTCATATAGTTTATTTTGAAGAAATGCGAAAAATCCTCAAAAAACGAAAAAAATCCCGTTTTTCTCCCTCCCCTTTGACCCGCTAAATGTGAGATTGGGCAGCTAAGAAAAAACAGGTAACTCTTATTTAGCTCTCCTCTTTCCTATATGCAAGTTTCAGGACAATCGGTGGGTGACCTGTGAAAGATCTTCCTTGTCAGAGTCTCAAAAATTTTCTATAAAATAAATGTCTCAGAATAAGAACATTTTTCTATAGAAAAATATTTCAGATTCTGAAAATTTACCTACACACAACAAATTATTGGCTAAAAATTTTCAATTCAATCTATTGATTAACAAAATTTAAATTAGTCAATCAATGGTTTGATTAAAATTTTTGTTATTTTCTTTAACTTTCGAATTACAAATTTTCAATGTAACAGATTTTTTTTCGCTTTAATTCATTTGAATAGATTAATTCAAAAATATACAAAATAATCTGGTTTTACTTTTTTTTTTTATTGTTCGCCACATATTGGAAAGCAAAAGGGATGAATTTTTTGATAATTTTGTCATAAGCTTACAATTCATTTGTTAAATCAATTATTATTTTGATTGACTATACATAAAAAATTTATCAAATTTTTGATCAAAATCGAAAAAAACGTTTGATTGAACAAATTTTCAATCAATCACCTACAATTTGATGATTGGTATAAAAATTTTTTTAATTGGAGGACTTTCAATCAAAAAATTGATTGAATCCGCGTTTTTATTGATTGAAATTTTCTTAAATTTTTTTCTGTGTATAGATCAAATAGAGTAAAACTGTATTTACAGTTTTTCATTTCGTGATCCTGTTTTTTTTTTAAAGGACTTAAAAATTTTAAAGGATACATTTTGTAAAATATTTTTGAAATATTTTTACTTGTCCTAGGATGCCACTGGCGATGGCAAATGAAAGAGGAGGATCTCCTCTAATTTTTCCATTTTTTTATTTTCCCACATAAAGAACGTAAATTACATCCTTTTTCCTGATATGTAAAAAAAATAATATAGAAAAATTCGGGGAGATCCTCCTCTTGCATTTTCTACACAGAAAAAATTTGAAACGAATTTCAATCAACAAAAACGCGGATTCAATCAATTTTTTGATTTAAATTCCTCCAATTAAAAAAATTGTTATTCCAATCATCAAATTGTAGGTGATTGATTGAAATTTTTTTCAATCAAACATTTTTTCGATTTTGATCAAAAATTTGATCAATTTTTTGTTTAAAGTCAATCAAAATAATGATTGATTTAACAAATGAATTGTATGCTTATGACAAAATTATCAAAAAATTCATCTTTTTTGCTTTCCAATATGTTGCCAACAATAAAAAAGTAAAGCCCGATTATTTTGTATATTTTTGAATTAATTTATTCAAATAAATTAAAGCGAAAAAAAATCTGGTATGTTGAAAATTTGTAACAAAAAATAGCAAAAATTTTAATCAAAACATTGATTGACTCATTTAAATTTTGTTGATCAATACATTTAATTGAAAATTTTTAGCCAATAATTTTTTGTGTGTATCACTAGTGGCATCCTAGGACAAGTACAAATATTAAAAAATGTTTTATAAAATTAATTCCTCTAAAACTATGAAGTCCTTTTAAAAGGAATCAGGATCACGAACTGAAAAACTGTAAATGCATTTTTATTACACTTAGTCTCTAGTTTCAAACGTATGTTCTTTAGTTCGTGTTCAACGACTTTTTTCATTTTTGTCGGGCGGTGTTACAAATTCCAAAACACAATAACACCATAATAATTAGTAAAGAAACGTGACCTCGAGCTGGAGTAATCTTTCTTAATTGAATTTTAAAGGTCGAATAATAAATAATTTTTATTAATTTAAAAATTAAAACAGAATTGTTTTCAAAATTTTAGTTTTGTCTTTTTTTTAGTGCAGGAATTTATTGTGAAAATTAATTCAGTCGGTCACTTTTGCTGCCTGCGATACTTTCTACATACATTAAGATACTCCAAGGATTTTTTTTCAATAAAAAATAATAAAAATACTCTTCATTTATGTGTATACAAAAATTAATTAAAATTTTAAAAGGATTTTTGTAAACCATATATCAAATGTATCACATACAATGACATGTGACAAAGAACAAATAAAGAAATAAATAAATATTTATACAGTAAAACCTCTCAACAATGTAAAAAATCTTTAACAATAAATTTCACCTGAAACACAAATAAAAAATATAGTTAATTACTTAATTTTGTCTAAAAATAAACGAGTTTTGATATCACCCATTTTTTAAAAAGTTATTAAAAAAGAACATTTACTCCAGCTTTCACTGTATATTGTAGATGTGTGGAAATTCTTTAATAAACTTATGATTATTTTTTGTTTTCTCTCATAATTCAATTATGAGAATATACAAAAAAAGAAAATATATCACACCAACTACAGTGTGGCAAAAAATAACAACTCAAACAAATTTATTGTTGACTATTATTTATGGTCAACATGACATTGTAGTTTTAATTGTTTAACCAAAAAAGAAATATACACATTAGGGCGGCATGATAATGATTATCGTTCAACTGTTGACGAGTGTGGACGTGTTTTATTTTAACTCCGTGCTATAAATTGAATTACTAAAATTGTTCGTAATAGGTTTGTTCGTAATAGGTATTTTTGTGATATTTTCATTACCACATCAAGGAAAATGAAAATATGGACACAAATGATACCGATTTAGTTCGAGGCTCTGCCTCACCGACTGGTGCTGGTCCTAGCACTGGTCTTAGGGTTGCGACCTTGAAGTCCGGCCTTGATTCTGGTAGGGGTGCTCAGCCTAATATTGGTGGTAAAAAGAAAAAGAAACTTAAGCCATCAAAGGTCAGGCACAACCAGAGAAGGCTTTGTTTGAAAATAATTAACAGACTAAGCCAACTCGATGGAACGAAGCTCTCCGAACGTGAGAGTGCGTCGCTATCATGGGCGAAAGGAGTCATTGAAGAACAGGACAAACTTTCGGCAATGCGCGCATCTGACAAACAGAGCGCTGTTTCGGCCTCGTCATCGAAGTCTGGTAAAAGGTTGCGCTCGCCCGACGAGAAACCTTTACCTAAAAGATCTAAGGTGACCGGCAACGTCTGGACTCAGTCTTTTAGTGAAGTGGTGAAAGGTAACTTCGTTAGGGCTGTGATAAACAGGCAAAATGGGGATTGTAGTATTCCAAGGGACAAGTGGAGTTTAGTTGAAACTAAACTAAATGAAATCTACTATAGGCTTCTTGAGAGTATGCCTGATTTTCTCCCTACTACTGTCAACGCAGGTTGGTATCAGGGGCGAGTAAAGCTCGTTGCTTTTGGAAACGAAAGATCCGCAGCCGTGTTTAAGGTTGCCATTAGCCAAGTGGGAGAGTTATGGCCTGGAGCCAGACTGGACGTTGTGGAAAAACATGATATCCCCTCGCAACCCAGAGCTCATGCATGGATCCCAATGGCTACAAGTGACACTGCGGTGATTCTAAAGATGATAAAAGTCTGCAATCCTGACCTTCCAACTCAGAATTGGCAAATTGCCAGATTGGGTGAGATGGAGGGCGCTCGTCGTCAAGCAGTGGTCTTGGTTAATGAGGAATCGCTTCCGCTTTTAGCCAGGACTGACGGCATTATTAGATTTGGCTTTTTTCATATAAGAGTCAATGTCTACAAGGGCGACCAGAAGCCTATTTTGGAAGCAGACAAGCCAGTGGCAGAGTCGGCTGGGGAGGAGAATCTGGAAAAGGTTGATATTCAGCTGACCGATTCTAGGCTGATGGGAGATGCATCTGGCATTTTCGAAACCGAATCTGGTAACGAATGCGACCTCTGTGATGGCACGGAGGATAAAGCTGATGCCACTTTGGGTGACATTCAGGACGAGGCCCATGCAGTGAGGAATTCGGAGAGTTCTGTTGCCTCCGATTCAGAACAGATGGGACACATATCTGGCTTATTCGAAACCGAATCTGGGGACGAATACGACCTCTATGATAACACGGAGGATGAAGCCAATAACACGGTGGTGGAAAGGATGGTGGAAAAAAAGCAAGATGTTGCGGTTCCTACAAATAAACCTCCATCACTGTAAGGCAGCCTCAGCTGCACTATTGCTGCGCCTGACGACAGGAGCAGTTGACTTGGTTTTTATCCAAGAGCCCTGGGTGCGGGGTGGCAGGGTTTGCGGATTGAAGACCCCTGGGTTTAAGTTGATGGTTGCCAAAGGTGAGGGTTCACCAAGAGCCTGCATCTTGGCGAAAAATGGCTTAAATATATTCTTTTTATCAACTTTTAGTGATATGGATGTTACAGCGGCTAGCTTAGAGCTTCATGGGAAATCTATTTGGCTCGCCTCTGCGTATTTTCCTAATCCGGGGCCAATACCCCCGGAGAAGGTTGGCGGTCTGATTCGGGAGTCTGAATCTAGGGGACACCAGTTACTAGTGTGCTGTGATGCTAATGCACATCATTCGATATGGGGTAGTACAGACACAAATGATAGAGGCGAATCACTTTTGGAGTTTTTGTTAAGCACTAACCTGTATATTTGTAACAAGGGTAGTGAACCAACTTTCGTTACAAGTACGCGGCAAGAGGTTCTTGACGTAACACTTGTATCAGATACATTGTCTGACAGAATTGATGACTGGAGAGTTTTGGAAGAGCATTCTTTCTCAGATCATCGCTACATTGAGTTTTTACTCAGGGAGCGTGCCCCGGTTGAGACAGTCTCTAGAAATCTGAGAAGAACAAACTGGGTGAAATATAGGGAGACTTTTTCTTTGCTTTTGGATGAAGTACCCCTATCTGAACCGCATAGTTTAGCGGAAATTGACTGTCTGGTTGACCATATAACAAATGTTTGTAATAGGTGCCTGGATGCGTCTTGCCCTTCTGCAAAGCCTAGAGGAAAAAAAAAGCCACCTTGGTGGTCAAATGAGTTGCAGACGAGCAGAGATTCCTGCAGAAAGCTCTTTAATAAGGCAAAATTTTCAAGAGCGGACGAGGACTGGTCTGCATACAGGCTGCAACTTAAGAGTTATAAAAAGATGATCAGAAATGCAAAATGTGATTCTTGGAAAAACTTCTGTGGAAACATAGAAGACGTTTCTGAGGCATCCAGGCTGCGCAAGGTTCTGGCTTCTTCTCCTTGCACCCTAGGATACCTGAAAGATCCTAATGGGGTGTGGTCTTCCTCCAGTGGAGAGTCGCTGGATCTCCTTTTAAACACGCATTTTCCGGGCAATTCCATGACGCCGTTTCAAGCTTTGGAACGTTCTGACGCCCAAGCATCTGAAATTGCTTCGGAAATAATAAATATGCCAACATTAATCTGGGCGATAAAAAGCTTCAGGCCCTATAAATCCCCGGGACCTGATGGTATAATCCCGGCTGAGTTGCAGCAAGTGTTGGACTATATAGCCCCGTTGCTGTATAATCTATACACAGCATGCATCAACTGGTCGTATATTCCTTTAAAATGGAGGGATACCAGAGTCGTATTTATCCCGAAGGCTGGGAAAAGTTCCCACACAGCTCCGAAGGATTTCAGACCAATTAGTCTGTCTTCTTTTTTGTTAAAGACAATGGAACGAATGATAGACTCATATTTGCGTAGAGTGATTGACCCGAGGTTGCTTTCGACAAAGCAACATGCATACAGCAAGGGACGATCAACGGAAACAGCTCTTCATGAGCTCGTTGGTACCATCGAGAGATCGCTTTCGGTAAAGGAGTACACTATGGTGGCCTTTCTTGATATTGAGGGGGCTTTTAATAATGTCATTCCAGAATCGATAATATTGGCATTGTCTGCTCTGGGAGTAAAGCGTGAAATCGTTTTAATGGTGGAAAACCTACTTGCCAATAGACGTATAACGTCTGAATTGGGAGCGTCCGTCATATCTCGATTTGTCAATAGGGGCACACCACAAGGAGGTGTTCTTTCGCCGCTTCTTTGGAACCTGGCACTGAATTCAATGCTACTATCTCTAGAAGCACGTGGTTGTCATGTTATCGCATATGCTGACGATGTCGCGATAGCGGTAAAGGGGAAGCATCTGCCAACATTGCGGGACATTCTTCAGAGTTCTCTGAAAGATCTGTCTAAATGGGCAAGAGACTGTGGTCTAGGAGTTAATCCCAGTAAAACAGAGCTTGTTTTGTTTACAAGGAAAAATAAGATTCCTGCTTTTGATCCTATTTCTCTGGACGGTACTGAAATCACCTTCTCAGATGGAGCCAAGTATCTTGGAGTATTTCTAGATAGGAAGCTGAATTTCAGGCGTAATATTGAGGAACGGGTGAGAAAAGCAACGATTGCTTTGTATTCCTGTAAAAGTGCTATTGGAAAACGATGGGGTTTTAGCCCTCAAGTCGTTCATTGGATCTATACATCAGTGGTGCGTCCAATTTTGCTGTATGGAATCATTGTCTGGTGGCCTGCTTTGGAAACAAAAGCGAACTTTGTCTTTATCACGAAGGTACAAAGAATGGCGTCAATGTGCATCACTGGTGCTCTTCGTACTACACCTACGGCTGCATTAGAAATCCTCCTTCACCTGATACCCTTGGACATATTGGGTAGGCAGTATGCGGCTGCGACGGCAATTCGACTTAATAGCACGCTGCAATGGAGGAGCAGTGATTGTGGCCATAGCGCGATCTTGAAAAAGATAACAATACCACAAAATGTGGACTGTGCTCCCTCTTTGAGCCTCTTTGAGCGCCACTTTACCACTATGATACCATCCAGGGAGTCTTGGATGGGGGATACTCCGGGTAGTGGAGCTACCATAAATTTTTACACAGATGGATCGAGGCTGCACGAACAAGTGGGCTTTGGGGTCTATTCGGAAGAGCTTGGATTGAGCCTGGCTCGTAGATTGCCAGATCATTGCAGTGTTTACCAGGCAGAGATGCTGGCAATAAAGGAAGTGGCTGACTGGTTGAGCTGCAATGTCTTGTCTACAACCGCAGTCAACATCTATACTGACAGTCAAGCCGCGGTCAAGTCCCTGGATTCAATGTTTCTGAAAACAAGATCTGCCCTTAACTGCCGCACGTCTTTAAATGAGATGGCCAAGCAGTTTAACATACGACTCATATGGGTCCCAGGGCACAGAGACATTCCAGGGAATTGCAAAGCCGATGAGCTTGCAAGACTAGGAACTACCTTACAGGTTCCAACAGAATTGGAATGTGTTGGTATGCCTCTAGAAACTTGCAAGCAAAACCTACGGCTTTGTTCTGCGACGGAGACTAATCAAAGATGGGCAAATGGATGGACGTGTAAGACAACACGACTGATTTGGCCTTCTCTTAATCAGGGGCGCACAAGTGAGCTGATATCGCTTCCAAGAGGAGAGATTTCGACGGTGGTTTCTATAATTACCGGACACTCTCTTATAGGGAAGCACGCAGAGCGGTTAAATGTGCCGTCGAATGACTTTTGCCGAAGTTGCATGGATGAAGAGGAGTTGGAAACTATCGAACACTTTATTTGCCATTGCCCGGCACTTTCTGGTCAGCGACTTGCTTCACTGGGATCTAGGGAGCTGTACGATCTTTCTGATTTGTCGGATGTCAAAATACAACATCTAAGGAGTTTCATAAGAAGCTCAAACTGGTTTAACGACAGGGACTAGTAGGGAAACCTATTACGATCCCGTGGTATCACAATGGACCTCAGAGTCTACGTGTGTTGACGTAAAACGTCAGCAGCCACTTACAACCTAACCTAACCTAACCTATGATAATGACTTTTTTTTCGAATTTCATCGATCGCCGTTCAAAATTAACCCGTGCCTTTAGGGGGGTTAAAGTTTTGCCTTAAAAAAATTTTTTCCCCTAAAACCATTTTTAATTATTTTTTTTAATTATTATTTTACTTGATTAGGTTACTAACGACTAAAAATTTCAATTTGGTGGGATGAACCCTTTGCTTCAAAATTGATTTCGAAAAAAAAATTAGCGCCGTTGGGGCCCTACTCTAAAATTAAAAAAAAAACATTTTTATACCCCCCAACCACAGTATGGGGGTATCCTCACTTTATCATTCCGTGTGTAACGCATCGAAATATCCGTCTAGGACATCATAAAGTATATGGGGCATTCTAGGCCAAATCACTCACTTTTAGACCCGACCCATTTTACTTCTTCGCGTCAACTCAACAACTTACCCGCCAGCGTTTTCGCTTAAACTCTCTACCGCTGTCAATTTTCTGTCCATTCTTGTCTCTGCCTAAAACTACTCTCTTTCGTCCGTCAACAAAATTAAATGTCAAAGCAACAAAGTTCATTCTGTCCGTTAATTCAATAGCCGGTCTGTTCGCCTCTCGTAGGACCCCTACATAAATTTTAACAGTTTCCAACACTACATTTTTATCTGAACATTTTTGAATTAATGCGAAACAAAAAAAAAAAAAATTAATTTTTTATTTTTTCAAAACCCCAATTTTAACCTGCGATCAGCGAACAGAAGATATAGACCGATTTTGACCGTTTTGGTTTTAAAATACTTGTATTATCTTGTAACAACTTTTTTCGTATTATTAATAGTTGATATAAGCAATTTGTTGGAATACGCACCACCCTAATACACATGTATACACACTAACTCATAACTAAGACACACTTATAATTAAAACATAAGTACAAGTCAAAGCATATATGAACATTATAAGGCACGCAAAGGGAACTTTCAGAAATTTATATTACCGACACAGAACTGTCACTCAATAAGAAAGGTATACCTAACCTGACCAACTGCTTTTGAATGAAAAGCGGGATCGAAAGGTTGAAAAAGCGGGATTTTGATCTAAAAAGCGGGATTTTTTTTAAAAAGTTAAATTCGACTTGAACAAACCCACGAATACCCTCCACAATACACAAAATTCTGGAAATACTTTTAAGGGATTGTAATTTTTTTTTATGTAAAAAAATGCATTAAAACTTTGACTAGAAAAATTTTATTTTGCTTACGTCAGCAAACTAAGTCTCTAGTCTAAGAAATTTTTTTAACAACCTTGGGATAAAATGTTTTAGAATCAAAAAATTTCATATGAAAAACTAAAATTAAATTAGAGTCGTAGACTGAATCTGATAACTTTTCTTATCATTTTCTAAGAAAAAGTAAATCTCATATATTTTTTATAGAAAAATGTTTCAGAACTCGAGACTGTCTTTAGAAAATATTTAGATACTTATTTGACTCAGAATGTAAGAATATTTTGAAAGAAAATTTATCAAACATTTTAAGAATTATTCTGTATAAATTTTCTATAAAAAAATTCCCTGGTAACTGTGAATTTCCTTAGAATAAAATATAAAAAATATATTCAGAGTCTGTCAAGAATTTTTCTGGAAAAAAATTTCTAAAATCGGATAATTTTTCTACAGAAAAAATGTTTCAGAATCTGATATTTTTTTATAAGAAATATATTTCAGAATTTTAGAATTTATTATATGGAAAAAGAGATTTTTTCTGTTTAAATAATGTGCTCGATTCTGAAGTACTCTTTTAGCCTTCACCAAATTTTTATTTGATATTCTTCTGAATTTTTAAGATTTTAAAATTTTTTCTTGCTAAAATAAAAAGTCTGGTTAATATTTTCAATATTTACAAGAAAAAAAATTTAGAAATCTTAAAATTCGAAAGGATATCAAATTTTTAAAAATTAGGTGAATGGTGGAAAAGTACTCCCGAATCGAGCACAATATTTTAGAATCAGAGAATTCTTCTATAGGAAAAGTTTTTCAAAATCTATGACCTTTTCCAAAAAGAAAAATGTTTTGGAATCTGAAAATATTTCTATTGAGAAATGTGTCTTGAGTCTGTAAATTTTTCTTTTGAAGTTGCGTCTTAGATTTTTCTTTAAAAAAATGTCTTAGAACCTTTATAATTTTTTTTTTTTTAGAAACCGATAATTTTTTAGAATCTAAGATTTTTCTTTTATGAAAAGTAGAGTCCGACCGAATATTCGGTTTCGGTCTCGGTTTCGGCCGAATAATGGGGTTTCGGCCTCAATTCGGTATTCGGCAAAATTTTGGCCGAATATTAGCCGAAACCGAAACTTTTTGGTATTGTAAGAAAAGTCGCTAATTTTTTTAATTTCGTGTTTCATTCCACTTGATTTAGTTCACTTGAACAAAAAGAAGTAAGGTTGTCCAATAACTGTAATACTGTTACCGTTCAAATATTTTTTTTCTCTCAATCTACATATGAAATTTAAAATTTTTTTTTTTAAGTTTTTTAAAAAATATATTTTTTTTAATAAATACAACAATTCCTTTGGTTTCAAAACATTAAGTCCTGTATATTTATCTTAAATTTTTTTTAATGATTTTATTCATGTCAGGTGGTATTTTTTTTTTAAGTTTCGGTTTCGATTCGGTTTGGGCCGAATATCTCTTTTTGGCCGAATATTCGGTTCGGTTTCGGTTCGGCCTCGAAAAACTGGTTTCGGTCGGACTCTAATGAAAAGTGTTTCAGCATTTGATGATTTTTGTATACAAAAAAGTTCTCAGAATCTGAGAATTACCTTAAAATATGATAATTATTTCAGAACTTTTCTGTGCATCAGATTTTGGAAATTTTTTATATAGAAAGAATGTCTGCGAATCTAAAAATATTTCTAATATTGAGACATTTTCTATAATAAAATGTTGAATCTGAGAATTTTTCTCGGATCTGAGAATTTAAGAACTTTTGTATATGAAAAGGGTTTTAGAATCTGAACAATTCTCAGAAAAATGATATTATATCTATATGAATAATATTTTAGAATCTAATAGTTTTTCTGTAGTTAAAATGCCTTAATATCCGAGGAATTTTGTAAAGAAAAAATGTATTTAAGTTTAATAATTTTTTATTGAAAGCTTTTTTCAGAATATTCGAAGTATCACAATGAAAAAAATTTATGTAAAAGATTAATATATTTTTGATTTAAATCAGTCCAGTAGGGTTCTCTTGTGAACAGGTTTTTTGAGTAAATAAAATTTTTCTTAACATTTTCTTTATACGGTAAGAAATAGTTAATATGCTCAAAAATATATTTTTCAAAATATTAGCCCTGTTTTTTGCAGACCGGATTAAGATAAGGATTAACTCTATTTAGTTAAAAAATGGATCAAATCAAGTCCAAAAAATTAATTAAGATAGGGATTAACTCTATTTAGTTAAAAAATGGGTCAAATCAAGTCCAGAATTTTTTTTTATATTTTTTTCCTGAATTTACATTCAATTAGTTAATATAAACAGGAAAAAAAATTAAGCGTTGTCCAAAATGTAAAACGGTATAAATAAATTTGAGTTAATCCTAGGATTTAACTAAATTTATTTTTCATTCTTTGCATTTTGGACAAAGCTTAATTTGTTTTTCTGTTTATATTTACTGATTGTATGTAATTTCAGAAAAAAATTATAAAAAAAAATCTGGACTTGATTTGACCCACTTTTTAACTAAATAAAGTTAATCCAAATCTTAATCCGGTCTGCAAAAAACAGGGCTATTATTAAAATAATCCAAAAAGTGTACTTTGCTGTTCCAAAAGCCAAAAAGCGGGATAAAGCGGGATGAAGCGGGACTTTTGTTTAAAAAGCGGGATCGGAATTCAAGGCGGGATGAGACATCAAAAAGCGGGATAATCCCGCCAAAAGCGGGATGGTTGGTCAGGTTAGGTATACCTATTAAATTTAAATACAATGTTAAGTAGACGAAATAGAATATTTTTAGAATTTAAATATATTTTTTTATACAAATTCTGATTAATTTTTTTTTTAGAAAAACTAAAAATTGTTTTATACGACCATTAAAATATTATGTTTTGAGCAGGTTTATTCTAGTTCGAGGTCATTATTTCCTTTACTAGTTAAAACTATGATATTCTCATAGAATAATTTTCAAGAAAATTATTTTTCTGTTTTAAATTTATTTATGTTGGTAATTTTTGCAAGAGTTAGTAGACACGTGTTTCGGAATTTGTCAGATTTCATTCTCAAGACTATTTTGCAAATATATAAGGGAATTTTAATGACAAATCGCTAATGTTGAAATAAAAATATTAATACATATTTAACTCTTCATTCATTGAGAATTAGAAGAAGTAAATTGTATAATCTCTTAGTAAGATCACAATGCCTTGATAAACTATTTATTAAATTACAACGGAATGCACCCTAATCTGAAAAATTTGCATTCTTGTACCTCTAAACTTATGCAGTTTTACATAAAATTTTGGATACTTAAAAAAATAAAAATTTTTTTTTTGTGATACATTATTATACCCTCCACTCTAGTGATAGAGGGTATATATAAGTTTGTCATTCCGTTTGTAACACCTCGAAATATTGGTCTAGGACCCCATAAAGTATATATATTTATAATCCTCAATCGATTTTAAGTCGATCTAGCGATGTCCGTCCGTCCGTCCGTCCGTCCGTCTGTCTGTCTGTCTGTCTGTCTGTCCGTCCGTAGAAAACACGCTAACTTTTGAAAGACTTTACAGAGGCTACTGAAGTTTGTCATTTACGTGGTATTGCAATCCAGCCAAATCGGTCCAGTGGTTCAAAAGTTATGAGCAAAAGAGTAAATTTCGGCAAGGGTGTTTCGCGAATTTACGAAATAAAAAACACGATAACTTTCGAAAGACAATAATGAGACTACTGAAGCTTGGCAGGTATCTTTGCCGTTCCCCGGGTCTGTTTGTTATTAAATTTCAGCTCAATCGGTCCAGTAGTTCAAAAGTTATAAGCAAAACCCTGAATTTCACATTAGTTTCATCTAAAATGCCACGTGTTTTAACAAGTTTTAAAAGCATTGGTGGTAACTAAACAATGCTTTTCAAACTTATTTAATTTTAAAGCAATGCTTTTTAAACTTGTTTAGTTTTAAAAGCATTGGTAAATTAAAAAATTACACTCGAAAAAAATTTTACACTCAAAAAAAATTTTACACTCCAAAAAAAATTTTACACTCAAAAAAAAATGTACACCAAAAAAAATCATTTTATTTTTTTTTTTACAAAAATTACATTATTTTGTGTACATATGTACGTGCATTCACTAAGAAATATCTTTACAGTAAAAAAACACTCGAAAAAAAATTTTACACTAAAAAAAAAAAATTAAGAAACTTTTCTTAAAAAAAAAAAAATGACAAAAAAAGAGTTTTTACTCAAAATAAAATATTTCTAATCAAAATTGTTAATTTTTTCACTATAAAAAATGTACTACCCTTTAAAAAAATGCATTGTGGAGGGTAGTCATAGATTCGGCAAAGTCGAATTTAACTTTTCTACTTGTTTTTTATTAATTTTGTCACGGTGAATATGAATTTCAAAAAATTTCCGAAATCAGTCTAGCTATGTTTTCAAGATATCGTTATTGGAAATTTGTCAACAATTTTTAAAAAATGTCGGGTATTTCCTATGTTTAAGAAATTTTTAAAAAAAGATAAATCAGAACTTTTTAACCTTTTTAGTGTTTGTAGTGAACATTTTTTTAAAAAACCAAAATTTTGATCAAAAGGCGAAACGGGTTAAAATAATCGGATTTGGCTTAAATAAGTTTTAAAGTAAAGTCTATCTCAAGTTCTATGAAGAGGTCAAGGGAAAGAAATTTTGAGATTTAAAAAATTTCTTGAACGTAAAAAAATCGATATTCGTGCTCAGCGCTTTAATTTTATAAACATGTGCCGCAAGAATTTTTTTTTTCTGTAGAATAATTCTCAGATTCTAGAAAATGTCAAAAATCTAGTGTTAAAATCTAAGTGTGGAACTTTTGAAATATATTTTTTTATTTCATAGAATATTAATAAATTCTAAAACATATTTTTCTTAGTATTCATTCAACTAATTTTATATTGTACAGATTGTTCATTAGGGGATTGTTATTTTATGAATTTCAACAGCTACTTGTTTATAAGAGGACCCTCATATAAAAGTGGTTTAATATCAAAAACAAAATAAACAAGCATCAATAAATTAGCATAACACTTTTTTTGGAGAAGAGAAAAAATTATATTTTACATTCATGCATACATATGAGCAAATCTATGGGAAATTTAACTGACGGATCATCGATTTTGTTAATTTTTGGTTATTTGATAGAGCTTCGTAAATGACTGAATGCTTTTTTATACCCTCCACTCTAGTGATAGAGGGTATATATGTATAAGTTTGTCATTCCGTTTGTAACACCTCGAAATATTGGTCAAGGACCCCATAAAGTATATATATTCATGATCCTCGATCGATTCTAAGACGATCTAGCGATGCCCGTCCGTCCATCTGTATGTTGAAAACACGCTAGCTTTTGAAAGACTTTACGGAGGCTCCTGAAGTTTGGCACATATGTTGGGCATTTACCTGGTCAGGTTGGTATTGCAATCCAGCAAAATCAGTCCAGTGGTTCAAAAGTTATGAGCAGAAGACTGAATTTTGGCAAGGGTTTTTCGTGAATTTACGAGAAAAAACACGTTAACTTTCGAAAGGCAATTCTGATGCTGATGCTTGGCATATATATTTTTCGTTCCCCTGGCCTGGTGCGTGTTGAATTTCAGCCATATCGGTTCAGTGGTTTAAAAGTTATTAGCAAAACCGTGAATTTCAGATTAGTTTCACACTAAATTCACGTGTTGAAAAGCCGTTAAACATGTTTTAAAAACATTGGTAAAACACAAAAATATTTTACAACGTATTTTTGTCACTCAAAAATATTTTTACACTAAAAAAAAATACACTCGAAAAAAATTTTACACTCAAAAAAAATTTAGGTAAATTAATTTTTTTCTTTCAAAAATTACTAAAAAAAGTTTTTTTACACAAAATAAAATATTTCTAATCAAAAATGTTTTTTTTTTCACGTTAGAAAATTTACTATCACTTAAAAAGGGCATTGTGGAGGGTATTCATAGATTCGGAAAAGTCGAATTTAACTTTTCTACTTGTTTTTTTTTGGATGAATACTTTGGAAAATGTGGGCGTTTAAAAAAGCGATTTTTTGACAATATTTACTTTTTGACAGTTTTTAAAATTTTTCTTATAAAAACAATATTGTTTATAAAATATGGGCAAAATTGCCCAAAGAAAAATCATCCAAAAAAGAAAATAAAATCTCGCCCAAAAATTTTTCATACAAATTTGGGTCATATTTCATATTAAAAGTTTCCCAACATTTTTGGGCACATTTTCATAGTTTTTGGTCAAAATTTCAAAATACAAAATTGGGTAACTTTTCATTACGAAAAATTGCCCACTTTTATTTTTATTTTGGTTTTAATTTTTGTTAAAATCTTAAAATGTCAAAACTGAAATAAGTCGCAATGAAACAGTCAATAGAAAAATTAAATACCCTATAGAATGGTACAGCCTAAAAAAAGTTTATACACTTTTTTAGAAACAAAACAACGAACAAGCTCTGCTGGGAATCGAACCAACAACCCCTGCACCCAGTTCCGTTTTAACCATTAGGGCACACTGGGCACATGCCCAGGGCCCCTGACCTAAGGGGCCCCGAAGTGCCAAATTCGCTAATACGAAAAAGGAGCAATTTTTTTTTGTTTTTTTAATTAGTTTTTAAAGCGAATTTCACATTTTCTTAGACAAAAATTCTCAGCATCTAACAGATTTTTCGTATACATCTGAAACTTTTTCTATAGAAGAAATCTGTCGTATATCAAAGTCTCAAATTCAAAGAAATTTTTCCTACATTAAAAGTTTCAGTTTGAGAAATATTTTTCGTACAGAAAAAGTTTCAAATTCTGAGATTTTAAAAGTCTAAAGTTTATAGAAGTTTTTACAAAATAAAAAGACTTAGATTTTGAGCCACTTATCGTATGCAAAGTCTCAGATTCTGAGACATTTTTCGTATAGCAATAATCTCATTTTTCGTATAGAAAAAGTTTTAGATTCTGAGGCATTTTTCGTATAGAAAAAGTCTCAGCTTCTGAGACATGTATAGTAAAAAAAGTCTCAGATGCTTAGACTTTTTTTTATAAAAGAGTCAGATTATGAGAAATTTTTCGTGTAGATAAAGTCTCAGATTCTGAAACATTTTTCGCATTGGAGAAGTCTTAGATCTGACACGTTTTTCGTATAAAAACATCTCAAATACTGAGAAATTTTTCGTACAAAAATATTCTTAGATTCTAAAATATTTTTCGAAAAGAAATTGTCGCAGATTCTAAGACATTTTTTGTATAGAAAAAATTGCAGATTATTCTGAAACATTTTTTATATAGAAAAAGTTTCAGATTCCGAGGCATTTTTTCGTATAGAAAAAGTTTAATGTGGTTATTCATAAAACCTAGAATATATTTAAAGTAGGTTTATTTGACAGATATTGCAGGAACAATTGTCAAATAAACCTACAATAAGTCTGTTATAAGTATTATGAATAAGAGCCTTAGGTTTTAAGATCACAATAAAACCAAATTGTTCTACACAAATATCATGGTTTTAATAAGTAAAGAAAATGACCTCGAGCTAGTTTATCCCTACTCAAAATATATTTTTTTTTAAGTTTCTTTGTCTTAAAACATGTAATAAGAATATTTTAATAATAAAAAAATGTTTTGTTTTGTCATGCGACTTTTCACTTTCCAGCGGGGCCCCAAAATCTTGTGTGCCCAGGGCCCCCGCCATACCTTAAAGCGGCCCTGCCTGCACCTACTTTCAGATTATCATGCAACATATTAATCTACCGCAGCCTAGTAGAAAATCAAAAGTAATAAATTAAAAAACAGCATAGAATTAAAAAACAGCAAAATTTTATCAACAAATTAAAAAAAAAAATCGCACGATTACTAACTTCATGCCTTAAACCCACCCTCTCCTCAAAATACTCCATATTACGATGTGGTATTTTCAATAATAAGTACCCTTAAAATAAATGCTGCTCTAATTTTTCAAACAATACTTGAAAAGTTATTAGTTTTGGTATAAGAGCAATTTAACCAGACTCTGTATAAATTCAAGTGTATGTGTAATTATTAATGGCTCTTTGCTAGTTGCTGCTGGTTTTAGAAACCAGTATGTATGAAGGCAAGTAAATATAAAATTCTTATTTTAAATATTGATTTTCTTTTTATTATTATTTAATAATACAAAATACGAAGTAAACACACATATACACTTAACAGGTTTATATGTATAAGTATATGTACACTCAAAATTATAACTGTGTTAAATTACAGAAAAACTCTGTTAATTTAACAGAAAACCTCTGCTAATTTAACAGAGTACCTCTGCTACAGAAAACCTCTGCTAATTTAACAGAGTACACCATACTTTCCCAGCTAGCAACATTTCTTGGTAATTTTAATATAAAACTCTGTAAAATGATTTGGACCAAAAAAAACTGTTAATTTACAGAGTTTCTAGTAAAATATTGGTTAAATAAACCACCATTTAACAAAGAAAACTCTGTAAATTTACATATATTTGTAAAATGCATTTGATGCAACCAAATTTTTACAAAAATTTTGTAAAGTTACAGAGTTTAGTTTAATGCATGTTATTTTTCAAAATTTGTATAAGATTTTTTAATAGATTTTTGTGGGTACTTTTTTTTAACATTTTCTAAAAAAAATACAGACAAAATTTCGCTTAAATCAGTATTTTAGCAGAAAACATTGTTAATTACTAGGGATGAGATTTTCATGCACTAAAAAATCGAAAATATGCGCTTAAAATATGCGCTAAAAAATTCAAAATATGCACTAAAAAACCTTAAAATATGCACTAAAAAGTAAAATGTGTGTAATAAAAATCTTGTTTTCATAGGAAAAACTTCTTAAAAAGCAAAAAATAGCGGCGGGTAACATTTAAAACTTTATGTAAACGAGATTTTGTTAGAAATTAAGAAAATCTAAAAAAAAAACAATTAAAAACAAAAAAAAAATGGGTTTTCTTATTTTCCAAATAAATTTTTAAAATTTAAAATAGTTTTTGAAAAAAATAAATTTCAATTTGTGTTTTTGCTAGTTTATGCCAAAATATGCAAAATATGCACTTTAAAGTTGGAAATATGCACAAAATATGCATTTAAAGTCAAAATATGCAAAAAATATGCATTTTCACCAAAATATGCAAAAATATGCAAAAACAAATCAATGCCATTTTAACGCAAATTTCTTGATTCGGAAAGATAATTGGTCGATATCGTTTTTAGACTATCGACAAAAAACATGCATTTGCATTAGAGTTTTTCTTTTCCCGGACTTTTTCATTTCCCGGGAAAGCGGGATTCATTTTTAAATTTCCCGGGATCCCGGGAATTCCCGCAAAAACTAAAAACTCAAATTTTTGGTAAAAAAAAATATATAAAAACCTTATGAATGCGATTACACTTTTTATAATGTTTATTAACACCATAAAAATCTTATTTAGTACCTTTTAAAAAAAAAATATTTTCGAGAAAAAAAACAATTTTTGTTACACAGTTTTTATAAAAATCGCTGTTTTAGAGAAATGAAATTATAAGAAAATTTACCCTAAAAATTATTAAAAAAAAACTGAAAAACAATTAAAAATTCTAGTTTCTAAAAGAAAACCCCGTTAATTTCAGAGAAGACCCCGTTAATTTCAGAGTCAATTTATCGATTTAAAAAGAACCATGTCCAGAGACATAAATATTTTCTATAGAAACAAATAATAATACTGCAAATTTTTCTAATGCAGGTCTCAGAAAAAAAAATTTTCAGCTTCTGAAAAAAGTATCAAGTTCTGATAATTATATCCTGTCGAAAATTAAGATTTTGTGAGACTTTTTCATTTCGTAAGTCTCAGATTTTATGACATGTTTTAGTTAGAAGGTCTCTCTCGAAATACTTTTTGGGCCTCCTGGTCCCTGCATACGTTTGTGCCACCAATTATCAAGAATTTTAATAAAATCTCTAAAAAATCACATACAAAATTATCAATAGAAGTCGAAAAATCAACAATTTCAAATAAACGAAAATTCCCGGGAATTCCCGCTCTATTTCCCGGGATTTCGGGATCGAAAATTTACGGGAATTCCCGGGAAATCCCGTCCCGGGAATTCTCGTGAAAAACTCTAATTTGCATGGAAATCTCATCCCTATTAATTACCTATCTGTAAAATTAAGATTACAAAGTTAAAAGAAATATAACAGATGAAACTTTGTTTTTTTGTCACAACAAAATTCAATGTATCTTCTTTGAATCTGTATTTTGACAGAAAGCTCTGTCAAATATCTGTTCACTCAAAAAATTATGTCATTAACTGTTTGTACACTCAAAAAAAAAAAAAAAACTGTAAAGTTAGCAAAAAATTTAGTTAAATTTAACTAAAAAAGCACCTGGTTTTAGGCCTACTAAATTTCTAGTTAATTTGACGAAAAATATTTAGCTAACTTTCCGTGGAATGAATGTAGCAAAAAACTTTAACTAAAAATTTAGCTGAAAATTTCGTAACATTTTTATGTACATATTTACAACAAAATTAGTTGAATTCAGCTAAAATTTTTGTTACTTTTCGAAAACTAAAATTAACAAAATATTTTGTAAATTTTTTTTTTTTTACATTTTTAGGTTTGACATTTTTTTTTTATTTCACCGAACACTTTAAACACTAACACTTCACTTATTTTTTTCTATTTTTTCACAGCATTAAGTTCAGATTTAGTAGAACTTATGAGATATGCACAGGACGCTACACAAGAAATTTCTTAAATAGTAATCACTCTTTTTGCTTAACAAATATGTTACGAAAAATCAGCAAATTAATACGTAAAAATTCGATAACTCAGTTTTAAAGTCAACAAAAAAAAAATTAATTCAAAATTTGTTTAAAACTAGTATTTTCGTAAATTGAACTTAACTAATAAAAGTAGTTAAAACGCTGATTTTAACTAAAAATTTGCTAAAAAGCCAGTTAACTCAACTTAACTAAAACAAAATTGTTAACTTTACAGTTTTATTTTTTTGAGTGCAGTTTATTTAAAAATTTTTACGTTTTGTCATTCTTAAAAGAAAAAACATTTGGTTAATGTTCAGTTTTATTAAATGACTTTTATTTTTTAACAACATAAAAAATAAAGACTTTCGGTATCATTCAATTTTTAAAGTCATTTATTTTTGTTTTTGTAAGTATTTTGTAAGTAAAAATAAGTAATTCTTCTTTAATTTTTGATGATTTGTGTACGTTATTTTTTTTTAAGTTGTTTTGTAAAGAAAAGTCATTAGTTTTTACCTACTTGTGTTGATTATTTTTTTGTAGACAAAAAATTCAAAAAAATTATTTATAAAAATAATGAAAACTGTCAAATATAAGTAAAATGGGATTACGAGACTTTTTCTAGTAATTTGACATGGTTCTTTTTTGTGTGTATATATACATATGCATATATGCATATACATGTATATATACATATGCATATGTGCATATATGCAATTGCATAATATTGCTTGTCTACAAAATAATACAATTAGTTATAAAAGAAATATTTCCAACTGTTCTTTCAACAAAACACTATTATTGTCATCTGTGATAAATGAAGTATATTTTTCATTAAAATATCGCTTTGTTAAAAACTTTCCACATTTAAGTAAGTGTTGACTTTTTTTTAGAAACAAAAGAGAAAAAAGTTGGCTTCATAAATCGTATATTCCTTTCCTTGGCTCTCCACAGTTTTTTTTTATTAACTGGGTAATAAAAGTACTTAACAAGTTTTTAGCACCTACAAACGCTTAATGGGAAAAGCAAAAAAGAAAAATTTAAAAGCATTTTAAGATGAAAATTTCCAGGGTGATTATTTTTAAAAGCACTTAGGCATAACATGCCATTTTATATTATAAAAATGGGAAAGTAGATGAAAGAAGTGTGTTACAGCGACAACTACTAACTAGACTGTTTTTTTTTTACTAACAATAGTAGCGAAATGAGCAACAAGGATAATAACCAACACACACACATAGATACACAGTAACAGTAAAAATAATTGTTAAGGCTAAAAAAAAAAAAAAAAAAAAAACAAGAGAAAAACAGCGCGTTAAAAAAAAAAACTGTATGAAAGACTTTGAAACGAATTTTTTAACATGTCAAGTAAAACTATACGGTTTAACAGTTCTTAAAAATTTATAAAAAAACAGAAAAAATAAAATTCCTACATACCAAAATAAACCACATACCAAAACATACATACATCCTTTTCACTAACCTGACAAAAAATACTTTTATTAAATTTTGTAACAAAAACAAAGTGTAAGGTTTAACATTTACAAGAGTGGCATGAAAAGTGTTGGTTAATCTTTTCAAAAAGTTGGAATTTTTTTTTTAAGGTTTGCATTTATATTTTTTTTAAGTCAAACCAACCTTTAGGGAATGTTTCTCACCAATGCACAATAGGGCCAGACAGATCAATTTCCGGCCAAAAGTCCTTCTATGTAAATTCTCAAAAAATATGTATACTAGGGCGGGTCGATTTTTTTTGTTAAAAATCGTATAGCAAAAACATAACCTACAAGAAATTCTAAGAATATTTCCCAAAGAAACCATGTTTCTAAAATCAAACCCTATACCGCGCCTAGGTTAGGTTAGGTTAGGGTGGCGGTGCCAGATGGGCACTCCGCATAGACCAGTTGGTCCATAGCGATACCACAAAACTCTTTCCGCTTATCGATGTAAACTAAATACATTGACCTTCATCGCGAACTGTTTCAAACTCTTCAGGTCTATCCTCGTAATTTCCTCCAAAGTCTCGAACTGTGAACTTCCCATAATTGATAGTCGAGTTCGTGCCAAAGCCGGGCAGTGACACAGGATGTGTTCAATGGTCTCCTCGACGTCTGGTGTCTCGCACCTTTTACAGCTTGCGTCCGTAATAAGATTCATGTTCTTGGCATGTTTTCCGACAAGACAGTGTCCCGTTATTAGACCTGTCAACATACGACATTCTATTCTCGTAAGTGTTAGTAAGAATTTTGTTCTTCCTAAATCATAGCGTGGCCATAAAATTCTGCTTATACGACTTGTCCTAAGTTCCTTCCATCTTCGATTTGCCTTGGCGACAGTAAGGGTATTTCGTTTTAGTTTGTAATGCTGGAGTGGCGGTGAAAGCATTATGGTGGTACCTATGCCATCTGCTCCAAGTTTCGCGAGTTCATCTGCTTTCTCGTTTCCTTCTATTCCTTCGTGCCCTGGTACCCATAATAAGGTAACTTCATTATTCAAGCAAAGTTGTTTTAAATTCTCGTAACACTTTAAAACCGTTTTCGATTTAATTTGGTAGCTCAAGAGTGCTTTTAGAGCAGCTTGACTATCCACGTAGAAATTAAGGGTTGCACCTTTTTCCTTTGCCATAAATTCCACAGCTTTTGATATAGCAGCTATCTCAGCCTGAAAGATACTCGAGTCTGCGGGTAATTTAAAAGATAAGTGTTGGTCTAGTTCCAATATTGTGAAACCAGCTCCCACACCATGCGATTGCTTCGATCCATCAGTAAAGATATTTATTGAGTTCGCAGGAGGGCCCTGCCAGATCGACCAGAATTCTCGATCCGGAAATCTGACTTCATATTTCCGGTCGAAAACTAGTTTGGGCACTGTGTAATCAGAGTCAATACGGTCCATATTAGCAATGTTACTGTGTCCAAAGTTGCGATACTTGAACCAATTTGACTCTTTGAGTCTGAGGCAAGCCTTGTAAGCCTCGCCCTTAGCAAAGAGATCAATTGGTAATAAGTGCAATAAAGTGTCGATAGAGTCGGCTGATGTTGTTCTCAAAGCGCCAGTGATACTCCGTCCCATTTGCCGTTGAAGCTTCTGAAACATTTTAAGCGTCACATCCTTTTCGAGTGCCTTATGCCAGACTAAAACTCCATAGAGTAAGATTGGTCTTACGATTGAAGTATAAATCCAGTAAGTGACTTTAGGTTCTAGACCCCAGGTACTGCCGAACATTTTCTTACACGCGTAATACGCGTTGTTTGCCTTTTTTACCCTTTCTTCAGAGTTCTTGTTCCAGAACAGCTTACTGTCCAAGAACACTCCAAGAAATTTGGCATGCGGTGATATTGGAATTTCAACTCCTCCCACTCGAACCCTTCTAAATTCTGGGATTTTGTATTTTCTAGTAAAAAGGACCATTTCCGTTTTCTGCGGGTTGACATTAAGTCCATTTCCTGAAGCCCACTTCCACATAGCCTTAAGTGAGCCCTCTAAAATCTCGGATATAGTATCCAGATATTTGCCACATGATAGAATAACCACATCATCAGCGTATGCTATTGTTGTGGTTCCTAAAGTCTTTAGTTCCTTTAAAATGGGGTCCAACACCAGAAGCCAGAGCAGTGGTGACAGAACCCCACCTTGTGGTGTTCCTCTAGTAGCGTAACGGGATGTTTTTGCATGACCCCATTCGGCCGTTATTTCCCGACATGAAAGCATTTGCTCTATCCATTTACTCAAACAGCTGTTAGTTGAAGCCTTGTTCAAAGCATCAACGATCGTTTCCGTATTTACATTGTTAAAAGCCCCTTCTATATCCAGAAATGCTGCAAGAGCAAATTCCTTATACTCCAGGGATGCTTCTACCTTCTGTACAAGTGAATGAAGCGCAGTCTCTATGGATTTACCCTGCTGGTAAGC
The DNA here is from genome assembly GCA_963921195.1 of Pegoplata infirma. Lineage (NCBI taxonomy): Eukaryota > Metazoa > Arthropoda > Insecta > Diptera > Anthomyiidae > Pegoplata > Pegoplata infirma. The sequence goes on from CAWUER010000532.1 coordinate 125,410, forward strand.
ATGCTGTGCATCCGATAGAAAATTCGTACCTAAATGCTCTCGTATATATAGATCAATTATCCTTTCCAGTGTTTTTAAAAGAAAAGATGTCAAACTGATTGGTCTGTAATCTTTTGCCGTCGCGTGGTTAAGTTTACCGCTTTTGGGCAAGTATATAATACTTGCTTTCCTCCATCCTTTTGGTATATAGCAAAATTTCAGGCATGCAGTAAAAATCGATAATAGATGCGGAATTAAAATACTGGAGACGTTCTGAAGCATTGCCGGAATAATGCCGTCAGGTCCAGGTGATTTGTATGGTTTGAATGAAGCTAGAGCCCATTTTATTCGGTCCGCAGTTAAACAATTTTCTGGAATAATTGAGGGATTATCGCGGATTACATTCACTGCAATTGGATTTATCCTACATCCCGGAAAGTGTGTCGTAAGTAGAACATCAAGTGTTTCATCTGCACTTTCTGTCCATGTATCATCACTTTTTTTCAGTAGGATTGGTGGAATGTTCTTCTTCGATAAAATTTTTCTTAGCCTTGCAGCCTCAGTGGTATGTTCAATATTGCTACACAGGTTTTCCCAGCTAATTTTTTTCGATTTCCGTATTAGCTTTTTGAAGCTTTTTAGTTCACTTCTATATTGCGCCCATCTGTCATCTGTGTTGCCCCGTCTAGCGTGCTTAAATAAGTCCTGCACTAAACTACGAGCGTTTGATAGTTCTCTAGACCACCACGGAGGTTGGGGTTTCTTGCGACTATACCTTAAGGGGCAAGATTTTTCAAAGGATTCGCGTAAAATATACCGCGCCTAACGACATAAAGATTTGTCCGTCCGTCCTTTTTTTCATAAGCAAAACATAGAACTTGACTCTTTTTTGGTGTTTGTGTTAATTTTTGGACTTTGGTGTGCTCTAAGGTATATAGTAAAATTTTATTGGCAACATTTTTGTAGAACATTTCATTCCCACCCTCCCACTCTTTCGGGGTGTTTTTTGCGATTTGTTAGAATAGAGCCAAAAAATACCGTTATGAGAGGCAGTTAGAGGGTTAATATGTTTCACAAAAATATTTGCCATAATATTTTCTACAAAGTTGCTGAACATACCCTACACCTCAGATGTAAAGAAATCATAGTTTTATATACCAATATGCTGCAAGAACATATCCAGCGGCAATGTTTTACTAATTGCCGCTGGATATGATTCGAACAATTTTTGGGACTATGACCGGAAAGTATATTAGACATAATCCCTGAAATGGAGAAACAAATAATTAGATTGATTTGTAATATAAACGCCACAGACGAAAAATTACAATAAGAAATTTTAACAATAAATCGCTGCTTTTATCGTTAATCCATGATAATTTTACTCCATTATTTATTTTATATTGGACTGCAGTATATTAACATGTAGCGTGATGCTCTGAAAGTAAGTGCAGGGGTTGTGAGTTTGATTCCCTCCAAAGCCTTTGTATGTTAATTACAAAGGGAAGCTGGTGCAGTGGATTTTTCTTAGTAAATAAAAGTATGTAATTGAGGATCATAATGATATTTTGAAAAAAAAACACATAGAAACATTTGTGTGATGAAATTGGAGACTTGCATATCGGAGAGGAAAAAAGCTGTGTTCGATAAAAATTTTTGATAACTGAATATTTTTTGTACATCAGTATTTGATTTATTTTGAATAATATTTTTTTTTTAACTTTTGTAAAAAAAAAAAAAAAATTCGAGTGTACATTTTTTTGATTTTTTTTTTTTTGAGTGTAATATTTTTTTTTTTTTAGTTTTTTGGAGTGACAAAAATAGTTTCTAAAATATTTTTTTTTGGCTTACCATTCTTTTTCAAAGCGTTTAGCGTTTTTTTCAACACGGGAGTTCGGGTTAAAACCTATCTGAAATTCCCCCATTTTGCTACTAACTTATGAACCACTGGACAGATTTCGCTGAAATTTAGTATTAATCTGACCAGAAGTAACACATATATACGCCACGCTTCAGTAGCTTGCCGTATATATTTTTCATTCTTCCGCTAACATTTGAAAGTTAGCGTGTTTCACACAGACAGAAAGACAGACGGACGGACGAATTTTCATGTCGTTAGGCGCGGTATAGGGTTTGATTTTAGACCAATGGTTTCTTTGGAAAAGTTTCTTAGAATTTCTTGTAGATTTTGTTTTTGCTATACGATTTTTCAGTTTTTTTTGATCCATACAAATCGACCCGCCCTAATGTATACACTCAAAAGAAAAACTCCTCCAAAACATCTGTAAAACGACTTTCAATTTGATTTAGCAAACTTTCAGCAAATTTTTCTTATAAAAGTGATATTAAAAAAAACAAGTAAGAGTGTTAAATTCGGCTGTGCCGAATCTTTTATACCCTCAAACATGCAAATAAATAAAAAAAAATTGCAGGGGCGTCTTTTTTTTTTGGGGGGGGGGGGTCGGTAGTGGTAATTGGGGGGCACAATTCCTCTCGAATAAGTGTTAAAAAAAATAAATCTTATGCTTTTTGCACTAAAGAAATACAAATTTATCATTATATAAAAAAAAAATTTATTCGACGCCCATAAAAGGGGGGGGGGGGGGGGGGGACCGTAAAACGATTTTTTCTAATTCTGTGGGTCCAAATGCAGGACCTTGAACTTCTTGTAGCATTAAACTGTTGGATTTGTTAAACAAAAACACAAGAAATCGTGTAAAAATATGGTATTTTTCAGAGGTTTGTTTAGTTCTTCAAGGGGGAATTTTTTTCCCCCTAGTCCGATTTTGCCCATCTCCGAACTTAACCAGCCTATGAACATTAGACATATATGTGACAAATTTCAGGAGTATACCACTTTTATTTTGGACTGTATCGTGTCTTCCACAGACGGACGGACAGACGGACATTGCTAGAATGTCTTAGAATCGATCACTGATCAATAATATATATACTTTATGGGGTCCTACACCGATATTTCGATGCGTTACACACGGAATGACAAAGTGAGTATACCCCCATACTGTAGTTGGAGGGTATAAAAATCTCTGTCATTCAGTTTTACAAAATAACAGAAATTTTACTGTGCTTTTAAAAATATTTTTGAAAATATTTTTGAATATACAGTGGGCGACAATACATTGGAAACTTTTTTATAGTGGATGAAATTTGTTAAAGACAAAGTTAACAATACTAAGCGTTATAATTTTCAAACAAGTATTATAAAAAAATTTTATGTGGGTAATTTATCAAGCTTTAATTTAATCTTAATAGCGTCCAGATTGGGAAAATAATGAATGTGTTACGAGGGTCGATGTGAAAAAGGAAAAAAATTATAGACATTTTTCAGAACATTTTTAAAAAATATTTCCGGGTCGATTTTTTCCAAGTTAAAACATTAGAAATTTAAAAAAATGTCCAATAGTTTTTACTCAGTGATCAAATAATTTTTCCAACAACCCAAACAAACAGTGGATTAAGTACAGTAGCAAAAATCCACATTTTTTTACCTCCAATTCTTTTGACCACCAATTTTTTGTAAACAAAGATTTTGAAAAACAAAAAACGCAATTTTCTTAGTTCCATATAGGGCTATCCAAACAACCTATTCAGAAATTTACGGGACACATGTTTTTCTGTAGCGGGACAGTTGGTGTGGAATGCCACATATATATTTATGATCCTCGATCGATTTTAAGACGATCTAGCGATGTCCGTCCGTCCGTCTATCGTTTGTTGAAAACACACTAACTTTTGAAAGACTTTACGGAGGCTCCGGAAGTTGGGCATATATGTTGGGCATTTACCTGGTCAGGTTTGTATTGCAATCCAGCGAAATCGGTTCGGTGGTTCAAAAGTTATGAGCAAAAGACTGAATTTCGACAAGGGTTTTCGTGAATTTACGAGATAAAAAACACAAAAACTTTTGAAATGCAATTCCGAGGATGATGTAGCTTGGCATATACATTTGCTGTTCATTGGGCCTAGTTCGTATTGAACCGGTTCAGTGGTTCAAAAGTTATTAGCAAAACCGTGAATTTCAGATTAGTTTAACATTAAATTCACGGGTTGAAAACCCGTTAAACATGTTTTAAAAACATTGGTAAGTCACAAAAATATTTTACAACGTATTTTTGTCATTCGAAAATATTTTTGCAAAAAAAAAATACACTCGAAAAAAATTTTACACTCAAAAAAATTTTACACTCAAAAAAAAAATTTAGTAAATTATTTTTTTTTTTTTTCAAAAATTACTTTAAAAAAACGAGTTTTTTTACACAAAATAAAATATTTCTAATCAAAAATGTTATTTTTTCACTTTAGAAAATTTGCTATCCTTTAAAAAGGGCATTGTGATGGGATTCATAGATTCGGCCAAGTCGAATTTAACTTTCCCAGCAAAAATTGGCATTACTAGTAATGGGTTTTGTAATCCGAAACAGATGTTAATAAGTAGTTACTTATTGAATGAAACACTAATTATTTTAACAAGGGCGTGAGACAAAAATAACTAGTGAAGAGTATGGAGATAAATAAGTAGTTACTGCCTCAGATTACAAATAAGGAGTAAAAACCCATTACCAATAAGAAGTAAAATAATTAGTTAATTAAAACTTTTAAAATTTAACTTGTTTTAACTACAACTTAAAAATTCCGTAATTTTTATTAAGTTTTTAAGTACTTTTTAAGTTAATTGAATTGTAAAGGTTAAAAACTGCAAGTGCTAGAAGATATTATTACTTACAAGGGAAGTATCTCAACCCTTATGAACCGATTTGCCTGAAACTTAAAATATATATAAAAGAGACGATTTTAAGGTTGGGGTGTCTATGCTTATCGGCCATATCGGTGTTTAAAAATTTTGTCGTCCCCTTATGAAACCATGTGGACCTTCGGGAAAATTTCGATAACTTCCGAACTAATAGGAATATCGTCTAGGGCAAAAATACGTGTCGACTTAAATTTAATAAAGATTATTTCTTATTCATATGGATATCGTAGGTCTATGTCTTCACAAAAATACCCCCAAAAATTTACACATTTTCCTGAAAAAGATATTTAAAGAAGCCGAATTTTTACAAGGCTATGCCACCATTGAATAGGCATTAAAAAAACCTTTCCTCTCATATGAAAACATCATATAGTTTCATAAAAAGAAATGGCTGAAAAATCCAAAAAACGATTTTTTCGCCATTTTTTGACCCATGTTTTGAACCCCTAAATTCCCGATATGGCCGATAAGCTGAGACACCCCAACCTTATAATTGCCTCTTTTATATATATTTTAAGTTTCAGGCAAATCGGTTCATAAGGGTTAAGATACTTCCCTTGTTAGAGGTGCTTTTATAACATATTACTGAGAAGTAGTTACTTTTGGGCTTAAAATAATGTTAATGGTAATGGGTACTCATTATAAATAATGTACTTGGTAATGATTACTTTTCACAACTCATTACCATGTTTTTGCTGGGTTTCTACTTGTTTTTTTTTTTTAATAAATTATGGAAATTCATACTTTTGTTTAAATCCGCCTTTTTTCAACACCAAAGTTCAAAAAAAGTCCAAACGATATTGACAAACCTCGAAATACGATCTGTCTCTGACAATGTATTCTATTCACATTTTTGCGACCCTGTGCGACCGTTCATAAACTTTTGACCAAAATATGACGTTTAGGATTGCCCTAAAATGGAACTTCAATTTTTTTTTTATTATTTTTTTTTTCTATTGATTTTTAATAAAAAATTTCCCACTTTGACAACATTGGCGTGAGAACTGGAGATGGGCACGTGATTAAATTTTGACTCACGTTGACTCACGCTCACGCAAAAAAAAAAACATAATTCAATCGTTTTTTTCTTACACTTACTCACTATTTACGTAAGTAAACAAAACATCACTCACGTGTGACTCACGCTAAACATTTAAAACACGAAAAATATTATACATTTAAAGTACGAAAAATACAATTAAATAATTTTGAAAAAATGGCACTCACTACGAATCACTTACGCAAAAAAAAAAATTTCTAAAAAATGTCTATAAATAATTTGATTTTCCAGATTGACCCTCGTAGCACATTTATTACACACATTTACACAATCAGGACGCTGTCAAGCTTAAATTAAAGCTTTATTAATTACCTACATAACATTTTTGAAAGTTATATCCACTTGATAACACCGTCCGACAAACATGAAAAAATGTCGTTGAACACGAACTGGATAATATACTTTTGAAACTAGTGACTAAATGTAGTAAAACCGCATTTACAGTTTTTCATTTCGTGATCCTGTTTCTTTTTAAAAGGACCTCAAAATTTTAGAGGAATAAATTTTATAAAATATTTTTTTAATATTTATACTTGTCCCAGGATGTCATTAGTGATAGCAAATGAAAGAGGAGGACCTCCCCTAATTTTCCTATTTTATTATTTTTACATATCAGGAAAATGGAGGTAAGTTACAACCTTTCACAACTTTATCCTTCAATATCATTCGAAATTTTCAACAGAATATTTTAATAAAGTTTTCAAAGGACTTTTTTCACATCCTTTTAACCTGATATGGCAAAATAAAAAAAAAATGGAAAAATTAGGAGAGATCATCCTCTTTCATTTGCCATCACCAGTGGCATCCTAGGATAAGCATAAATAATTCAGAAATATTTTACAAAATGTATCCTTTAAAACTTTAAAGTCATTTTAAAAGGAAACAGGATCACGAAATGAAAAACTGTAAATGCAGTTTTACTTCATTTTATCTCTACTTTCAGACGTATATCATCCGGTTCATCTTTAATATTGGCTGTCGCACATTGGGAACTTTGTATGGAAAAGGCGCGCATCGACGTTTTTTTGTTATAACTCTTGAACGGATAGGAATTTCACGACATTCTTTACCATTATAAAAACTGGAGACCTTAAAGAACTCACACATGTGGATTGGACATTTTTCGCATTAGTACCCTACTTGTAAATTTAAGGCAAAGTTGATTAATTTATTCATATAAAAAAATTAAATGGTGGTCAGTTATTTAAAACAGTTACGGATTTTAAGTGACAATATAACAGCTTACCATTCAATACAAAGAGTTTCTTTCATATTTTGGTAAAGTCTACACCCTACACTAAAATAGCCTGCAAAATTAACTGCTTTCTATCTTTTATCATTTTCGATTTTTTAAACAAAAATAATGGGGAAAAATATCAAACAAAGAAGCAACACACGGTAAATACGCATTATTTGCAATAATTGTTAAGTTATTTGGGGGAAAAAATATTATAAAAACATTACTCTATAATCAATACTTTCAACTTGTCTTATTACACACAGAAATTTTTTTTTCCATGTACGATTTTCATAGTATTTGTGAACAAATTCATACAATTTATTACTTTTTCATAATATTTATAAACTTTTTCATAGTATTTATGAATAAATCATAATATGTAAAATTTAAGAATTTTTAACATTTTTCATAAATACTATGAAAAAGTTTATAAATATTATGAAAAAGTAATAAATTGTATGAATTTGTTCATAAATACTATGAAAATCGTTCATGGAAAAAAAAATTATTTGTGTGTAGGGATATATTTTGATCGGACTCAATCATAACCATACTAAAACCATCTTGCAGGTTGTTTGTTTTGGAGATTTTTCTGTTGAAGTTTCTTTTATAGCTTTTAAAATGCCTATGTGATCTTCTCAAATCCTACTCCGATAATTGCCATGAAAGAAAGCAAATATTTTTTAAATATTACTTAATTAGTTAAGGCTAATTTTAATACCAACGGGCAATCACAATTCTTGTTAAAATAGTGTCATAAGCTAGAATTGTATGGATAGTGGTTTATGGTTCACCAACCATGCTTTTCAACTTATAATTTTGCATGGTATGTGTTTTCTAAACTTAACTGAATTAATTTTTTCATTTGCGTTGATACACAGAAGTATTATAACAACCCGTTTTATAATATCTTCTACTATTCCAGTTATTTTGGCCGTAATTGCGGTCAAAAAGCCTTTTAGTTACAAGCATTAGGTGAAACTCCTTTTGCCTTAATAAAGTGAGGTAGGGTATCAAAATCAATAATTATTGGAAACCGCGGTTGTCTGTTAACAATATAGGTTATTTAAGTAAAATTTTGTAATAAAACGATTAACAGTAAATTTTGTTAAAAAATAATCACTCTAAAAAAAATTATTTTTTCGTTAGTAGACCCCACTTTAAACCTCATTTCAGGGCGCAGCTGCAACTGGCTGCAAAAGTTTCTACCCCAGGAGTATTAAGTAATACTTCTAGTTTATTGTACAAAAAGAATCGCCATTCCCTTCCGTTCCCCACAAAAGTTGCAATCCAAAATATAAATAGTTTTTTTCTAATTTTTCAAAAATTTACACTTTTCGATGGCCTGTATTTACTTCTTAAAAAGAGTAATATTAAAAACCATAAAATGGGTAACAAAGGTAATAGTTATAGCTACGATCTCCACTTAATTTCAGGAAAATCGCATTATTGGAAGTAGTTTTAAAAAATAAAATAAAAAAAGTCTTCAAAAAAAAATATTTTTTTTAAATTTATGCAAAAAATCCTTACTTTTGAATTTATGTCCTGACTAAACTAATCGATGGATTTTCTTTCTATGAACGGTTTTCTTTCTATTAGGGTGTCTACTTAACGAATACCAGCATTTACTGTAAATAACTAAACATTTGTTTGGCCCTCAAATGCGCGTCTAGGATCCAATGTGTGTCGGACGGTGTAATAATAACGTTATGAAAAAGTGCCTGCGAATTTTGTACTCTTGCCCAAAACATTAAATCATGATAATGTTTTGCGGAAGATTTGGGTGTACTTGCGAAAGCAAAGTTTTTTTAGAACAAATAATGTTACATTACTTTGCTATTCCATGCAAAACGAATTGAAATATCAGTCGAGGACCCCATTAAAAAACCAAAAGAGCTGTACATTTCGTAAGTGAGTGCAAAAATAAGTGCAAAAAAGTGTTTTTACATTTTGGAGAGTATAAAAGATTCGGCACCAAAGAATATATCACTCTCACTTGTTTTATGTACATTTGATAAACAAATGGAAAATTTTTATGTGAAAAGCTTAGACTTGGTGAAATAGTAGTTTTGGTAAAAAAAAAGATTTTTTTTTTTACGAAAAACAAAATTATGTTAAAAAAAAATTAATGAACCCAAAATTTTTGGTGAAAAAATTTTGATAAAAAAAACTTTTTGATGAATTTTTTTGATGAAAAGAAAAATTTTTTCATGCAAAAAAATTGATGAAAAAAAAATATGAAAAAAAAAAAATTTTGGTGAGAAAAAATTGATAATAAGAAATTTGATGAAAAAAAAAAATTAATGAAAAAAAAAAAAAAAAATTGATGAAAAAAAAAAAAATTATGGAAAAAAAAAATTTGATGAAAAAAAAATTTGATAAAAAAAAAAATTGATAAAAAAAAATTAAAAAAAAAAATTTGATGGAAAAAAATGATGAAAAAAATAAAATTTGATGAAAAATTTTTTTTTTTTGTTAAAAAATAATTATGTTACTTTTTATTCACCAGCTGGTGAAAAACGGTTTTATTCACCACGAGGTGAATTATTATCCAAGGTACAAACCCAAGTTATTAAAATTTTTGGTTTTAAGAAAAGGAAAATAGTAATACTTGTTTTCTTTTTCGTTAATTTTTAGCTTATGTAGTAGGGTATTCAATTAATCGAGGTTCTGGTTTAATCGGTTAATCGAGCAAATAATTAATCGGGGTTGAGATTTAATCGGTTAATAATCGGTTAAATTTGAATTATTCGGTTAACCGCATAATATCAATTTAAAATTTAAATTGAATATAAAACCGCGAATTTTATATACTTTTAAGAATTTTATTAATAAGAAATCTATATCCGATATGGCGAAGCTTTAAATATCCGTTAGCCCAAAAAAAGAATTTTTGTATGGCACCCTAAAAATTATCCCAATCCAAACTGGCCCCAATTCAAAAAAATTTCAAAAAAAATAAAGCAACTTTTATAAAATGGAAAAATTAAGCCAAATTGCTGCCGGGCTTAGATGCACCCCTAAAAAAGTTTCGAATTCGGTACTAAAAATATGTACAAAAAAATTGTTTGGTTTCCAAATTTGTTTTCTTTTATTTGTCAGGACTGAAATTCCAATAATTTCATCGGTCGATATCTCCGTAATAAAAAAAAGATATCTAAAGGATTCCAAAAATATCAGAATTTTCAGATGTGCTGAACTATTTACACCGTCCGACAAAAATCGAAAAAATCGTTAAACACGAACTTGATAATATACGTTTGAAACTAGGGACTAAATCTAGTAAAACTTCATTTACAGTTTTTCATTTCGTGATCCTGTTTCCTTTTAAAACGACTTCAAAGTTTTAGAGGATTAAATTTTACAAAATATTAGGGAGATCCTCCTCTTTCATTTTCCATCACCAGTGGTATCCTAGGATAAGTACAAATATTAAAAAAAGTATTTTATAAACATTTTTAAAATGTAATCCTTTAAAATTTTGGGAAACAGGATCACGAAATGAAAAACTGTAAATGCCGTTTTACTTCATTTGATCTCTACTTTCAGACATATATCATCCGGTTCATGTTTAATATTGGCTGTCGGACGGCGTTATACATTATAAAATAATTCGCGGTTTTATAGGGTCCCGTTTATGCAGTATAGTCAATTTAAAATCTAAATATCTCAAGATGAGATGGATCAGTTCTAAGGTCAGATTCGGATTAGGCGCATGAAATATAAATTTATATGTATACTGTTAGCAATGTATAAAAAATTGGCTAGGGTTACAAAGTTTGTTTTCTTTTTTTAAACCGAAATATCTTTTTAGGACTTCGATCAAATATTTTCTTGACGAAGTTTTTACATGTTGCTAAAAGAGAGTTTGATAATTTTTTTTTGACCTAAACTTCTTTCAGCAGAACCGTAATTTAAATTAAAAATGAAATATCAAAAAACAAAATAAAGAAAAAAAAAAATAAGTAAAAGTACTAAAAAAAATTTCGGTTAATCGGTTAACCGACACAAATTAATCGGTTTATTTGATATTTGAAAATTGCCAATTTTAAATTATTCGAACAGTTAATCGACCAAAATTAATCGGTTAACCGATTAACGGTTAATCGATTGAATACCCTATTATGTAGTCAAACTGAGGTGGCGTCCTGCAACTTTTTAAAATTCGACACCAGCCTAAAAACATTATCATGTAAAAAAAAATATATATCGGCCATTCCATGAAAGAACGGCCAAAATTTGACCTCGGGTCATCCGATTTTTATAAAACTTTTTTTTTCAAGAACTCTAAGGAGCCATTAACAGATTTTAGTTTGCGGTTTAGAAAAATTCTGAAAACATTCGATTTTATTCGCGATTTTCATATTTTGAAAAATCAAAAAATTTAAAAAAATTGTCAACTTTGTAGATGCATATCTTGGGCAATTCTTAATGGACCTTTGTTATTGAAAATGAGTTTGAAAGGCAATATTGTCTTATTTTACAATATTGTTTTACAAAAAATATTTTAAATTCAAAAATGCATTTTGTACACTCAAAATAATTACTCTGTTAAATACTCTGTAAAATGACTGTAATCTCAATTCGACAGATATTTGACAAAGTTATCTGCCGAAATACAGATTTAAAGAAAATACTTTGTATTTTCTTGTGACCGAAAAACAAAATTGTATCTGTAATTTTACTTTTTTCTTTGTAATCTCTATTTTAAAGATAATAAATAGGGCTTTTTTTGTTACAATACAGATTTTAGAAAAATACTTTGTTTTTTTCTCGTAACCAAAATACTAAATTTCATCTGTAATTTTACTATTACTCTGTAATACGGTTTTCAAATTAAAATCTCTTTAAAAAACGTGCAAGTATTTCAACCCCTTTTTAAAAAACTTCTTAAAATGCAATAAAATATGCTAAATTTTACTAGGTGTAGTGCAAAATTGAAGGAACTCGTAATTTTCACAAAAAAAAGTTAATTTACAATTTGGAAGCATTAAAGCGGGCAAATTTACATGATGGCATTTCCCAATTGTCAAAACAACTTGCGCATTAAGGAAAAATTTATCAGGAATCAAATAGGGACCATTGTGTAAAAGCCATATCAAGCGCATTTAAAAGATATACAATAAAGTCAAGGCATTCTTAAACGATTTTCCTTTAATTTTATAAAAGTGTTTACTGGAATGACCCCGCTCAAATATGGAACTGAAAATGAGAAGTTTATTAAAAAAAAACCGTGAGAACATCCAGCGAGTTTATAATTAATTTCTACAAAGTTAAAAATTCGCGTGCGAAACATTTAAGCGGGCGCATTTAAATTATACCATTTGACTTTATTTTATGTCAAGTTATTACTATCCATGCTTCCTGGTAAAATTCTGGTCGCTTTCATCAACATTTTACAGATAATTCTGTAAATCTACAGTTTTTTTTATCGAAATCATTTTACAGAGTTTTCTTCGTAAAATAATAAAAAATCTTGCTGGTTGGAAATCTATGGTATTTTCTGCTGGCTCAGCAGAGTATCTCTGTAATTTAACAGAGTGATTATTTTGAGTGTATGCAATTGCATTTTCTTAATGCATTTTTTAGGTCAAAGGGCCTCATCGATTTTTTTTCTGTTTGGTATTTAATAAAGCATTCAATTTTTACTAAAGACCTGTTTTTATACTTTTTTGGGTCTCGCAGTTTTTATATTTTTAAAATTTTTTTAAAGAAAACGCTTAGATTTTTTTTACACATATATTTAAATTATTTTTAAATTTTTGCGCTTTTTTCGTTATTTTTTAGTTTGATTGTATTAGTACGCCATAGAACGAAAAAAAAAAATAAAAGTGCTATATATGAACACTGTGTTTGAATTTTAAACTTTTTTTTAACAAGCTGACCACATGCGCGTCCCGAATTCGGCTTTTTTTTTAATTTGCAAAAGCTTGCCCCCTAAATGATGGGGATTTAGGACCCTTTTACGGGCAAAATAACAAAAAAACACTTTGGACAAAAAACCAGTTGGCTACCAGCAGCTAAAGATTGCAATCTTAGTGCATTTATAAAAAAAAAACTGTTTTGTTGTAAAAAAATTGACTAAAGACATGTTTAAACATCATTTAGTTCACAAGTAGATTTAATAAATTTTTCAACTTATTTCACACTACTTTAGAAAAACACAACATTTTTATTGGCGTTTTTCGCGAAAACGCGAATTGATCTAAAAAAACTGGGGCACACGTGTATTTTATTTTCAGCTCTACTGTCAGAATTTTTCGGTCTGGTCCATGTGTACAAAAGTGTGTCGGACGGTGTAATAAAACACTGTAATTTTCACTTGCAGAGTTTTTTTTTCGAGAAGAATATATTTTTATGTGAACGTTTTTTTTTATTTGAATTTACGACATCTACCAGCAAAATTACTACGTATTCGCGAAAAAAATTTTTTACTTGGTCAAATTTACAAAGTATGTAGGTACACTTTGCGGACTTTCCTTGTAAATTACATTAAAACCCAACGATAGATTTCAATTCTGATGCGAATACAGGAAGTCAAAATATATAAAAATTAGTGGATCTGGTTTCTGGGTCAGAACCTTTTTATGTTTTTTAAATGTATAATAACAGTATAACACTGTAACTTTTATTTGCGGAAATTTGATTTTTGGCGAAATTTTTTTACTGTATTTTTTAATTTTGATATTTATGTTTGAAAATGTCTAAAATACGGAAGATGATAGAAAAAAAAACTTTCGAAAAAAATATTTTTTCTAAAAAAAAAAAATTCAGCATCTTTTAATGTTTAATATATTTAATCGAGTTTTTAAATTTGAATTTAAAAATTATTCCAAAAGTATAAAAATATCGTTTTTATGGCATTTTAGCATACAAATTGTAAAAGTCGCGGATATCACGAAACGGCTAACAAATTATTAAATTTAGCATACTCGAATTTGGTTTACCTTGCTGGTATAATTTTCGACTTATACAATCCAATTTAAAAAAAATTAAAAAAATCGAAAAACTGTGAACAAATTTCAAGTTTTGTATGGAAAAAAATTAAGTGATTTAAAAAAAAAAATAATTTAAATATTTTAACTGCGAGACCCAAAATACTATAAATGCAGGTCTTTAGTAAAAATGTTATATTTTAATTAACATGAAAGATAACAAAAATCGAAGAGGCCCTTAGACTTGAAAAATGCATTTTAAAAATGCAATTGCACAAAAAATGCATTCTGCAGTTCAACATTTTTTTTCTACTATAATATTGTAAAAGGAGACTATATTGGAAATTAAACTCGTTTTAAACGATAAAAATCCATAAAGAATTAGCTGAGATATTAATTTACAAAGTTAACCACTTTTTTGAATTTTTTGATATTTCAAAAAATTAAAATCGCGAATAAAATCGAGTGTTTTTTAAATTTCTCTAAACTGAAAACTGAATTCTCTTAATGGCTCCTTAGAGTTCCTACAAAAAAAGTTTTGTGATATTCAGACTACCCAAGGTCAAAAAATGCCCATTTTTGGCCGGTCATTCATGGAATGGCCGATATATTTTATGAACATTTTTTTTTCACCAGAAATGTTGTTTTTATCAAATTTATTTTTCCGTAAAAAAAAATGTTTTTTTTTTACCAAATCTACTTTTTTATCAAGTCTAAAATTTTGACATAAAAATGTCCGATTTGTTTAATAAATCTACCAAAAACAAGAGAGAGAGTGTTAAATTCTTCGGTGCCGAATCTTTTATACAGATGGATGGATGTATATAGCTAGAAATGGATAAATAATATATAAACCTAATGGGGTCCTCGACCGATATTTCAATTCGTTTTGCATGAAGTGCAAATGAATATAACATAATTTTTTCTAAAAAAAACTTTGCTTTGGCAAGTACACCCAAATCTTCAGCACAACATTATCATGATTTAATGTTTTGGGCAAGAGTTTAAAATTCGCAAGCTTTTTTTTCCAAAGATTGAAGAAAAATTTGTCGAAAACGTTTTGCACAAAATTTTCTAAACTGCAGTAGCTAAAAAGTTACAACCATCTAAAAACTTACTCAGCGAGTTTCACCGCTCTCGTTCAGATGATAACTACTACCCAATAGATATCATCTTTGTGCAAGTTTGAGCCTAATTAGACGATCTCGGTTTCAAAAAACATGTTGACTTGATATGACATGCCCCATATGTATACTTGAGTTACAAGCCAACACATGCTCCAAAAAAGGTAAACAAAACTACTTACAAAGTGACATTAATTTCCGTTTCATTTTTTTGTATGAAAGTTTGTTTTTTACACTTCCCTTAATAATAGAGTTTATATATAAGTTCATCATTCCGTTTGTAAAATTTCAAAATATCTTAAAAAAAATTATTATCTAAAAAGTTTTACTGAGAAAAAAGTGGTTTTCACTTAAATTAAATTTTTACTAAAAATCTTTTGAACACTGTGAAGGGTATTTGTGCATTCGGTACAAGCCGACCGTAACTTTTTATACCCTCCAACTACAGTATGGGGGTATACTCATTTTGTCATTCCGTGTGTAACGCATCAAAATATCGGGGATCCCATAAAGTATACATTGATCCATGATTTTAAGACATTCTTTGAATGTCCGTCCGTCTGTGTACAAAACGATGCAGTTCAAAATAAAAGAGCTAGACTGCTAAAATTTGGCACGAGTATGTCTTATGATCGTCAGCAGGTTAAGTTCGCAAATGAGCAAAATCGGCCCAGGGGAAAAGTTTTCCTTTGAATAACTTAACTAACCAACCCCCCATTTATTTACATGTTCTTTCCTATTTTTGTTGAACAAATGAATTATATTATGTAATTTTTTTCTGCCCGCCCCTTTTGTAAGCGTGGATATAAAAAAATAATAAAATTATTATAAAATTATTGTACTACGTAATTCTAAAAAGCATAACAAATAAAATTTATTCTGTAGAAACTATAAATATTCACATACATATATAAAAAACAGTTTTCATTAACAAGACAAACTGACATTTAAAATCCTACTGATGATAACACTAACTGGGGTGTTTGAAACCGGTGTGGGAAATACCAGAAATGTCTATAATTTTTAGAAATTCAATTTTTCTTCTGCATTTTTTTCAACTTGAACCCTTATCTATACTTCTATACTTATATACTTATTACTTATAATAATTAATAATTTAATAATTAATAATTAATAATTAATAATAATAATAATATATAATATTATAAAGAGGTAATGTTTGTATGTTTGTTTTTTTGTTTGTTTGTTTGTTTGTAGAGGGTAATCTCCGAAACTACTTATCCGATTTCAAAAATGTTTTCAGCAATATTTAAAGTGTTCCTCCATGATGGACATAGGCTAGGTTTCATCGACCACGCCCACTTCTACGCCCACTTTTGTCCAAAAAACGGAAAATTGAAAAATCTCCAAAACTACTGAACCGAGTTCAAAAATTTTTTCACCAATACATACTTGGAATGGTCCTTCATGGTGAACATATGCTGGGTTTCATCGACCACGCCCACATTTTCGCCCACTTTTGATAAAAAATTTAAAATTTAAATATCTATGAAACTACCTATCCGATTTCAAAAAAGTTTTCATCAATATTTAGACTGTTCCTCCATGGTCGACATAGGATAGGTTTCATCGACCATGCCCACTTCTACGCCCACTTTTAGCTAAAAACGTAAAATTTAAAAATCTCCACAACAACTGAACCGATTTAAAAATTGTTTTCACCAATGCATGCTTGGTTGGAATGGTCCTTCATAGTGGAGATATGCTGGGTTTCATCGACCGCGCCCATTTCTACGCCCACTTTTGGTCCAAAAACTTAAAATTTAAATATCTAATAAACAACTCATCCGATTTCAAAAATGTTTTCACCAATATTTAGAGTGTTCCTCCAGGGTGGACATAGGCTAGGATTTATCGGCCACACCCACTTATACGCCCACTTTTTGGCAAAAAAAAACTAAAATTTAAAAATCTCCAAAAATGTTCATTCGATTTTCACCAATAGTAGGTCCTTCAGAGTGGAAATATTCTAGGTTTTATTGACCACGCCCATTTCTACGCCCACATTTGGCAAGAAAAACGTAAAATTTAAATATGATCAAACTACTCATCCGATTTAAAAAACGTTATCACCAATATACATATATTAAGAATGGTGCTTCACGATGGATATGGGTTAACTCTCATTGACCACACCTACTTCTACGCCCACTTTTGGCCAAAAAACGTAAAATTTCAAAACATCCGAAACTACACTCAAAGAATTATGTAGGTACATTCCAGTGAATATTCACTTAAAACAAATGAAATTTTATTTAAAAACCATTCCACTATTTTTTCATTTAAAATAAAAACATATAACAGTCAATTTTTAATGTTAATTTAATGACTATCCAAAACATTAAAAAACAAGTGAATATTCACTTATTTTGTATTGAAAAACAGTAAAACTATAGAAGAAATTTTTTACTGCCGAAATTGAATGTAACAGAAAATTCAGTTTTAAGACAGTAAATTATTTTTTTTAAACTACAGAAATAGTAGAAAACAAGAAATCCATAATAAAATTAATGATTTTTCTTTTAAAATAACTTTACTGATTAATTTTTAAAATAACCTACAAACAGTTAATGACATAATTTTCTTAGTGTACTCATTTAAAAAATGATTTCTCCAATATTAAGAATGGTCCATCAGGTTAGACATAGACTACGGTTCATCTTTATAAAATTTGTAAATATACGAAACTTATTATGAGATGTTTTCACCAATATTTAGAATTTTCTTTCAGGGTAAGTTAGGGTAGGTTTCATTGACCACACCCATTTTAAAGATCACTTTTGGTCAAAAGACGTAAAATTTTAAAATCTACGAAACTACTCATCTAATTTCAAAACATTCTGAAAAATGTCCTTTTTGGAAATTCCTATTTTACTGGGGCAAATACGTGCAAAGTAGTGAACTTTGTAACTTTTTCTATCTCCTGAAAAGTTGGTCATAGTAACTTGAAATGTTGGATCCTTCAGCCCGAAAAATCATTCTAAAAAAGTACCTTCTGGAAATGTAGATTTTAATGGGAATAAGGGTAAATTATTGAAATGTGGTACTTTTATTTTGTTTAAAAGAACGAAGCCTACATGGAACGAAATGAATTGAAATTCAGAACAAAATGGAATAAAATGGGGAACAAATGAAGAGAAAAGGAAACGAAACGGAATAGGACGGGGAACGAAATGGAGTGAAACGGGGAATGAAATGGTTTCAATAATTACGATATAAGGACTCGAAAATTTTCAAGAACATTATATAACGAAACGAACATGTTTACAAGCTAAACGGGGCTGTTTTAATTTTATTGTTTATTCTAAATAGTTTTTATGAAAGACTTCAACGATAAAAATTAAATAAAATAAAAATTCTGTAGGGGAGAATTTTAGAAATGGAGACTATAATCCTGATCTTTCTTTAATAAGGTATTTAATATTACCGGGGGCGAAGTTCCGGGCGGGCCTGCTAGTAACAAATATAATTAGAGCCCGTGCTCGATCTGTACTTTCAGAAAAAATCAAATAAAATTACTGACAAAATATGTCGCCATTAGGCACGTCTCCGAAACAGAAAATGCAAATTCCTTCATTTGTGTCTGCAATTCCAGATCATGTTTGTAACCCTTGCGAAATAATGCAAGAGACAAAAAAGTTGAAAGAAAGAATGAAGTGAGGTAGAGATTGCTAGAAAAAGAATTGTAGGGTTGGAAACTGTCAAAATTTATTCTGTAGAAACTATAAATATTCACATATATAAAAAACAGTTTTCATTAACAAGACAAACTGACATTTAAAATCCTACTGATGATAACACTAACTGGGGTGTTTGAAACCGGTATGGGAAATACCAGAAATGTCTATAATTTTTAGAAATTCAATTTTTCTTCTGCATTTTTTTCAACTTGAACCCTTATAACAAATATAATTAGAGCCCGTGCTCGATCTGTACTTACAGAAAAAATCAAATAAAAATTAATTTTTATACATTTATCGCGACGGGGAAGGTATCCCCCACTTCCACCACCACACCTCCTTCCTCCAAAAAAGAAAAAAGAAAAAAAAAAGTAGGGTATCAAAGTTTCGGCACAGCCGAATTTAACACTCTCACTTGTTTTTAATAAAAAGAGTGGGGTGGTGTAAACGTGAATGTGTGTGTTGGCATAGTGTGTATATTTTCCTTTTTGTGTATTCAAGGTACTTTAACATAAACAACTGCCATTGTAGTTGTTACAACTTCTACATACATGCACAATGGACTGGAGTATTTTATGGTTCTAATACCACTTAAACAAGAAAACTACACAATCTGTAAAATTTCCGAAATTTTTGAGTAGCTAACATTTAAGAAAAAATATAGATTTAGTTTGAGATAAAACAATTTTTGATTTAAAAGAGTTATTTTTGTTGGAAAACAGATTTTGGACCTTCATAATAGTATTTCTCATTTAACTTGTGAAATATATGAAATATTATGTCTGGTTTGATGTTTGATTGACCAACAATGATTCTCTAAAATCTGCTGAAGATTTCTTAGTGGGAATGAAACTGATCAGTACAGATATACTATGAGATGAGTAACTTTTTTAAAGCAATAAATTAAAAATACTCTATAATGACAATATCATAAATAGAAATATTTTTGGGCCTCGAGCTAGAATAAAACTCAAATCGAATATTTAAAAAAATTTATCTAAATTAAAATTTGAAATTCTATTTTCAGAATCTGAGAATTTTTTAATATAAAAAATGTCTTTTTAAGAAAAAATAGTACTTTTTTTAGGAAAAATATAAAAAAAGTACTTTTTGGAAATTAGTACTATTTTACCAAAAAAGTGCTACTTTTTCTAAAAAATCACTTTTTCCCAAAAAAAGTACTTTTTTCTATTTTTCCTAAAAAAGTAATATTTTTTCTAAAAAAAGTACTAATTTTTTTACGAAAGTACTATTTTTTCTAAAAAAGTACTATTTTTTTCTAAAAAAGTACTATTTTTTTCTAAAAAGTACTATTTTATCTAAAAAAGTACTATTTTATAAAAATCATTAAATTTTGCTGCAAAATGCTTTTGTTCACCGAATTTTCTACTACATAGTTTATACCCACCTTTTTGATAAATACCTGGGAATTTACCAATTTTTACCCAATTTACCTATTTTACCATTTGAGTATTTACCCTTTGCCCATCTATACCAATGACCTTTCATTTGCAATGCAATATATATATTGCACCACCTAAATATGAATTTGGACCGCTGAAAAAAACTACGTGTCCCTTTATTTTTCGGAGGGTGACACTAAGGAGACTTCCCTTGTTAGTAACAAAGACTTTTTTTATAGAAAAAGCGTCTCAGTTACATACCCTTTTTTTTATAAAAAAATGTCTCAAAATTTTTCAATTCGAAAAATGTGCTTAAAACAGAGACTTTACTAAAAATCTAGAACTGTTTCTATAGAAAAACTATCTTAGAATCTTAAAGAATTTTTTATAAAAAAAATATCTAAGAATCTGAATGACTTTTTCTATAGAAAAAATATTTCAGAATCTGAGAGACTTTTTTTGTCTGTAGAATCTCAGAATCTTACACCCTAGTAAAAATGGTTTTGTATATATTCATGTATAAATTGATACAAATATATATAATTTTACATAAAATGATCTAATTATATAAAATTATATAAAAAATTTCTCAAATAAGACCAAAATTCGTATCAAATTTTATAAAATTTTAACGGGAGTTATATCAAATTTTATATAATTTGATACGAAATTTGGTCTTATCTGATTGATTTTTTATATAATTAAATATAATAATATCTCAGTATGTATAAAAAGATATATTTGTACAAAATTTATACATGGCTATATACGAAATGATTTTTACTAGGGCAGACTTTTTCTACCCGAGTAAAAAAAAGTTATATGACGCAATACTAATTTATATATTAACAGATATGCTTTTATGTAAATCCATATTAATTTTGATCCGAAAATTGGCGGATCGAATATTATACGATTATATCAAATTCTATTATTTTTGATAAAATAATGTCAAATTTGATTAAGTTTGATCCCAAAAATGGGTCTATCTAGTTGTATTAAATCATATCTTATCTGTTGAAATTAGATAAATTTTTATATAATTAGATGAAATCTTGTAAAATTTTTTAGATTTTTAAACGTTAAACTAGACATATTTTTTTATCAGAATGGATAAATTATCATTTACAAGAGTTTTTATTGCATTCTTCGGATTTTTTTTCGGGACTTAGCAAATTTTTAAAAATTTTTTTCTAAAAGAATTTTAAGGTATTTTTTTAACCGAAAACGAAAAAAAAAAACAAAAAATTTTTGAGTCTTAGTAAATTTTAAAACATTTTTCAGAACTGAAAAATTAAAAAAAAAAGACTTTTCCTAAAAGCATTTGATAAAAAAAAATTTTGTGTCCGGGACTTTGGAAAATTTTCATAAAATTTTTCAGGACTTGGAAAATTTTTATTTTTTTTTCTAAAACTGTTCCGGACTTAGAAAATTTAAAAATTTTTTTTGGGATATAATTATAAATAAAACCATATCTTTTTATCTTAAAATTCCCGACCTTTTATGTCATATCTAATTTCATATAAATCGGTATAGAAATAGATATGAATATGTATGTTATCATATTTAAAAATAAGAAAAAATACAATGCCATATATAAACTTAAATGCCCATATCAAAGTTCATGCAAAACAATATATAAATATAAATAATCATATATTAGCATATATGATTATATCAGATCTTTTTTACTCGGGTATAGAAAAATCTCTAAGAATCTTATAGATCTGTTTTAGAATCCAAGTGTAACAAAAATTTAGTATATGAAAACTTTTTTCTATAGAAAAAATGTCTAATAAACTTTAGAAAAAAAAATCTTACCATCTAAGAGACTTTTTTTGTAGAAAAAAGGCTTAGAATCTGTGTGATTTTTCTATAAAAAAAGTTTCTCAGATTCTAAGGGTTTTTTTTTTTAGAAAAGGTCTACCAGAATTTAGAAATTTTTTTTCTATCAAAAAAAAAAATTCTCAAAATCTGGAGATTTACGGTTAAAATAACGGAAATTTACATTCATTTTTATTAATTTTTTTAGAAATAATTTTAAAAAACTTCGAGCCTGAGGAGAATCGAATACATAATTTCTGGCTGATAGCCCAGCACGCTACCCTCTGTGCCACAAGCTTCTTATATTTTCAGCAACTAAATTTGAATTTAAAATTTAAAAAAAAAAAATCTAATTTGAGAAATTTTCAAATAACTGACAATAACAAAGGACACGTTAAATAATGAGGTTTGTTTTTTAAATAACTGAAAAAACAAACGTTGTGGAAAATTTTATTTACAAGACAGTTATATATTTGAATAAACGTTCAAAAAGTTGTTTAGAATATTTGTATGTAAAACAAACGTATTTTTTTAATATTAACTGAAACGAAAACTATTTGTTTGACTGTGAAACAGTAACTGTAAAATTTTTATGAGTGTATAGACAAAATGTATCAAATTACATATATATTCGATTAGAGTTTTATTCTAGTTCGAGGCCCAAAAATATTTCTATATATGATATTGTCATAATAGAGTATTTTTAATTTATTGCTTTAAAAAAGTTACTCATCTCATAGTATATTTGTACTGATCAGTTTCATCCCCACTAAGGAATCTTCAGCAGACTTTAGTGAATCATCGTTGGTCAATCAAACATCAAACCAGACATAATATTTACTATATTTCACAAGTTATATGAGAAATACTATTATAAAGGTCCGAAATCTGTTTTCCAAAATAACAAAATCATGATTCATTATGATTCTCTAAAGTCTGATGAAGATTCCTTAGTGGGGATGAAACTTATCAGTACAAATATACTATGAGATGAGTAACTTTTTTAAAGCAATAAATTAAAAATACTCCATTATGACAATATCATATATAGAAATATTTTTGGGCCTCGAACTAGAATAAAACTCTAATCGAATATATATACATATATAAAGGCCGAATAAATACATTTTATTTTTAAGTACCTTTTGGTACTAAAAATAAAAAAAAAACATGTATCAAATTACGTTAGACTTTCTATATAGAAAAAAATTTAGAATCAGACAGACTTTTTCAATAGAAAAAATGTCTCAGAATCTGAGAGTTTTTTTTCAATAAAAGAATATGCCCCAAAATCTGAGAGACTTTTTCTAAATAAAAAATGTTTCTAGTTCTGAAAGACTTTTTCCATAGAAAAAAGTCTCAAATTCTCAGAGACATTTTCTATAAAAATACAGAGCATTTTTTACAGAAAAATATCTCAGAATCCGAGAAAATATTTTTGTAAAAAAAATTTTTGGAATCTTTGAGACTTTTCTTTAAAAAATCCGAGAATCTGAGAGACAATTTTTTCAAAAGAAATGTCTTAGAATTTGAGATACCTTCCTTTAAAAAAATGGCAGGAAAATTAAAACACAAAAATATAAACAATCAGAAATTAATAAGATTTTTTAATAAAAAAAAAGTTTTTGATGTAAAAAAATAATTGAAGAAAAAACAAGTAGAACCCAGCAAAACTTAAATTACCAAATAAGGTATAAAATAAGGTATAGGATCTCTTATTTTATACATTGCAGCATTGATGATTTTAACAGGCGATGAGACTCAAAGTAATGCATCCACATTATCACAAAGAATACCAGTAAGGTATAAAATAAGTCATAAATTTATAACGAAGAATACGAGTAAGGTGTAAAATATATGATATTTTATAGGTTACGAGAAATGAAATAATATAGCATACCAGAAGATAATATATATGGTGTTACGAGTAGTGAAAAAGTAATTTTGTATTAAATTTACTCACGTGATTGTAAGTAAGTGTAAGTAGATAAAATATGCTCGTGAGTGTGTGTCGTTAGAAATTTCCTGTCGTGAGCCCATCTCTAGTTTAAACTTATGCATTTTTTTACAAAATAATTATTTTTTATGTTATTGTAATGCATTATGCATCCAATTATAAATAATGCATTATTTCAAACTTTAAATAATACATAATGTAACCAAATATAAGTCATCCATGATTTAATGTTTAGAAATAATAAATATGAAATACATTTTTTCCAATAATCATGCATTACGTAGCAAATTATTAGTAATGCATTATTTTTCACTTTAAAATTATACGTTGTGGAACAAATGTTTGGTAAGACATCATAAAATAATGCTACAAATAAGTTATATACATTTCCTGGTAATGTGTTATATAATCACTACCCATTACCAAAGTTTTGCTGGGAAAAGTTAAATTCGACTTGGCCGAATCTATGAATACCCTCCACAATGCCCTTTTTATACCCGCCACTCTAGTGATAGAGGGTATATATAAGTTTGTCATTCCGTTTGTAACACCTCGAAATATTGGTCTAGGACCCCATGAAGTATATATATTCATGATCCTCGATCGATTTTAAGACGATCTAGCGATGTCCGTCCGTCCGTCCGTCCGTCCGTCTGTCCGTCTGTCTGTCTGTCTGTCTGTCTGTCTGTCTGTCTGTCTGTCTGTCTGTCTGTCTGTCTGTCTGTTGAAAACACGCTAACTTTTGAAAGACTTTACGGAGGCTCCTGAAGTTTGGCATATATGTTGGACATTTACCTGGTCAGGTTGGTATTGCAATCCAGCGAAATCGGTCCAGTGGTTCAAAAGTTATAAGCAAATGAGTGAATTTCGGCAAGGGGTTTTCTGGAATTTGCGAGATAAAACAAACGGTAACTTTCGAACGGCAATTCTGAGGGTGCTGAAGTGTGGCATATATATTTACCGTTCCTCTGGTCCGGTTCGTTTTAAATTTCAGCCAAATCGGTCAGGCGGTTCAAAAGTTATTAGCAAAACCGTAAATTTCAGATTAGTTCACCTTAAATTCACGCGTTGAAAACCCGTTAAACATGTTTTAAAATCATTTGTAAGTCAGAAAAATATTTTAAAGGTATTTTTGTCACACAAAAATATTTTTACACTAAACCAAAAAAAAATACACTTAAAAAAAAAGTTTACACTCAAAAAAAATTTTACACTCAAAAAAAAAAATTGGTAAATTATTTTTTTTTTTTCAAAAATTAACAAAAAAAAGTTTTTTTACACTAAAACAAAAAAAAAAAACACTCAAAAAAAATTTTACACTCAAAAAAAAAAATTGTAATTTTTTTTTCAAAAATTAATAAAAAAAGTTTTTTTACAGAAAATAAAATATTTCTAACCAAAAAAAAGTTTACACTCAAAAAAAATTTTACACTCAAAAAAAAAAAATTGGTAAATTATTTTTTTTTTTTTCAAAAATTAACAAAAAAAAGTTTTTTTACACTAAAACAAAAAAAAAAAAAAAATACACTCAAAAAAAAAATTAGTAATTTTTATTTTTTTTTTCAAAAATGAATAAAAAAATGTTTTTTTACAGAAAATAAAATATTTCTAACCAAAAATGTTATTTTTTTCACGTTAGAAAATTTACTATCACTTAAAAATGGCATTGTGGAGGGTATTCATAAATTCGGCCAAGTCGAATTTAACTTTTCTACTTGTTAAGTTATAGTAAATTTTCTAAAGTGAAAAAATAATATTTTTGATTAGAAATATTTTATTTTGTGTAAAAAAAGTTTTTTTTAACTAATTTTTGAAAAAAAAAAAAAAAATAATTTACTACTTTCACACTTTTCTCAATTCAAAACCATATATAACAAATCAAAAAATTATAATACATAATTATAATTAGAGCCTGAGCTCGACTGTCTTTACAGAAACAATAATTTAATAATTTACTAAATTTTTTTTTGAGTGTAAAATTTTTTTGGAGTGTAAAATTTTTTTCGAGTGTATTTTTTTTTCTTTTAGTGTAAAAATATTTTCGACTGACAAAAATGCGTTGTAAAATATTTTTGTGACTTACCAATATTTTTAAAATATGTTTAACGAGTTTTCAACACGTGAATTTAAGGTGAGGCGAATCTGAAATTTACGGTTTTGCTAATAACTTTTGAACCACTGGGCCGATTTGGCGGAAATTCAACACGAATTTCCAGCCCAGGGAAATGACAAACATATATGTCAAGCTTCAGCATCCTCAGAATTGCCTTTAGAAAGTTATCGTGTTTTTTATCTCGTAAATTCGTGAAAAACCCTTGCCGAAATTCACTCTTTTGCTCATAACTTTTGAACCACTGGACCGATTTCGTTGGATTGCAATACCAACCTGACCAGGTAAATGCCCAACATATATGCCAAACTTCAGGAGCTTCTGTAAAGTCTTTCAAAAGTTAGCGTGTTTTCAACAGACAGACAGACGGACAGACAGACAGACGGACGGACGGACGGACGGACGGACATAGCTAGATCGTCTTAGAATCGAACGAGGATCATGAATATATATACTTTATGGGGTCTTAGACCAATATTTCGAGGTGTTACAAACGGAATGACAAACTTATATATACACTCTATCACTAGAGTGGAGGGTATAAAAAATTTTATGAAAACCAATTTTTGATGAAAAAAATTTTTAAATGAAAAAATAAAATTTTGATAAAAGAAAAATAAAATTTTTCCATGAATCTGAGAGACTTTCTATAGAAAAAGAATTTCTAAGAATTTGAGAGACTTTTTATATAAAAAATGTCTCAGAATCTGATAGGATTTTTCTATAGAAAAAATGTCTCAGAATTTGAGAGGCTAAAAATTGGAGAGACTTTGTATGTACCAGAATTATTCTATAGTTAAATGAAATCTAAAAAAAAATAAAACAGATTTTCTAGAATCCGAGAGGGTTTTTCTTTAGGAATAATGTCCGTGAATATACACAAAAAAAAAAAACGAATTGTTATATTGACCCCCATATTTGTGAATACAATTAACTTTTTCACTGAAAGTGCTCCTATACGGAAATTTGTGATATCAACTAACGTTTGTAAATATTGATTGTTGAAAAACAATTAAAAAAAAAATTTATAAACGAGTTTGTAATAGTTCTCTAAAATTATTATTTGTATTGACAAACGTCCAAAATCTTAATTTTTTTTCAACAAAGAAATTCAACAAACACAATTTGTTGATCTGAAAAACGTAAAAAATCTTTTTTTTTTCAACAAAGAAATTCAACAAACACAAAAACTATTTGTTGACATGATAAAATAATTTTGAAATAAAATTATTTGACTAAGTTTGTTGAAAACAAAATCGGTATTTTGTATTATGGACTAACTGGCGTCCGTTTTTACTAAATGTTTGGTTGATTTACAATTGATGTTTGTTGATTTAAATTTGACGATTTTATTTTCTTTTTCTTTAAAAAAATGTCTCTGAATATAAGAGAATTTTTCTTTATAAACATTTTTCAGAACTTGAGAGAAGTCAAAAATGTTAGAAAAATTGTAACTCTTTTAAAAAAATGTTCATAAAAATTCTAAAAAAAAAAAAATCAAAAAAGGTTGATAAAACTTAGGAACATTAAAAACCGTATTAGAAAAAAAAATTGAAGGGTATATTTTTATTTGCCACGCCAATATCATTATTACTTGATATAATGTATTATTTGCTTACATATTCAAAAAAATAAAAAATAAATTTAAATCTCCTCAATTTTGAGCCTGCTCCAAAAAAAAAGAAATCACTTCCCAGGATATACAACAAACTTTAATCTTTAGGCATTATTTCAACAATTACACTATATTCCCATTCCACTGTTCCTTTACCATAAATTGCATATTTTAAGAAACCACTATCCAAGTGACTGGGAAAACCATCTGTTGAAATCTTGCATTTATTAAATGTGTAGGTCTTTTTTTCAAATGGAGGCTTAAATTCATTTTCAAAATACGGCAAATCCGAACACGTTTGTAATGAGTTCATTATCAATTTCTTGTAAAATGTATTGAGTGCTTTGTGAATGTGTGTTGGTGGCATACCCAGGGGTTGAAGTTGCCAATTTCCATTGCCGTAGGTGTCACGAAACATTTTCATTTCCACCTGCAATGTTAACAAATGAAAAATTATAATTAATTACAAAAATTCAATAAAATTTATTAAAACAAATTTACTGTATTATCATCACCATCGACAATATCAAAATCTATAGTGGCCTCCCCGGTTAAGGCAAAATCACCACGTGAAATACGTTCCGGATTTAAATTTATAGTTAATAAATCTGGATCTGATGTTTTAGTTTCAGTATATTTCAATTCATAAGTCCAGGTTTTCTTTAAATGTTAAAATATATATAAAAAATTTTTGAAAGTATGTTGTAAAATTTCAAAAAACTTACTATTCCTGCTGGTCCAAATCCTTGAACAAACGTTATGAAAAACATAATATACAGACATTCACTTAATCCAAATTTATTCATTATTTATTTGTTTGTTTTTACTTCTGTTGAGGTCAGTTAAATTTTTATAAAGCTTAATGCTTTATTAAGCCTTTTAATTGGTAAACCTATTTAATTTATATTTTTTTGTTTTATAATTAAAAATATTTTCATGATGATACGTATTTATAATTGTTGTAATGTTGAATAATATCTTCAAATGTAATGTAGACTTATCTGTACTCAATGTTAGTTTTTAATTTTTAAATTTCGTTTTAATTAGCAAACATGTTTTACATTCTATTAACACGAACTAGAGAGATTTTTTTAAATATTTATAATTTACTTAAAATTATAAAAAAAAGATCAGTCGGAATCTAAACAAGTTGTAATACTACACTCAAAAAAATACGTCAGTAAAAAAGTTTGTAAAATTGTTTGTATCCCAACTTTACAACTTTTTTACTAAATTGTACTAAAAAAATATTTTTTTGTAATTCGTTTTAGTAAACTCGCGTTACAAACTATTAATTTTTTACTGATTTTTTAATAATTTTTTCAGTTGATTTTTTAAAAATTTCGTATTAACTTTTCGGTTTTCTTTTCTAGAAAAGTAATGCACTAATGAAATACAAAAAGAAACTGTTATGAAAATATTTGGAAATTAAAAAGAGCATTTAAAAAAAATATACAGTTAGTTATTTTTTTATTTTAATGGTAAAACTGCGCTTTGATGAGTATGAATATGTTTATTATTTTCAATATTGAATTACACTTATTTGTCTGCTTCATTGTAACTACTTTGTTTTCTTTCAAATAAAAAAATAAATTAAAAAGGGAACAAAATGCAGTAAAGAGAAGATATGCAAAATTCAAAAAAACACCGACCTTTTTCAATTCTTTTTTCTTTCTTCTCCACTTGCGGTCCTTTTTTGTTTTACGCTATCTGCGAATTTTTTTTTTCTTGTGTACAGTGTAAAGGGTTGATTTCTTAATACTCAGAATAGACTATTCTGAATAGTATTGGTAATTTTGTGTACTTTTCTTCATGCCTTTCTTTCTATTATTCAGTTGGAAAATAGCATTTGAATTGACAACGTCGCGGAGCGGAAGAAATAAAAAAATGTACAAACAACAAAATATTACAACACAAAATACAGGTAACCAAATGTTAAAGTATTTTTTGTTTAAAATTAACTCTTTTTTTAGGACAATAAATAAAACAAAATAGAAAATGATGAAAGCAGGTAACAACTGTATATTTATGTGTTCCATTTAAATAATATCAATATAATGTATTTTTTATTCTAGAACACCAATTTATTCAACACAATTTTCAAAGCATTTATTTTATGTGGTATGTAATTTATATTTTGTATTAAAAAAATATTTTCAATATTTTCTCTTACATATTTCAGATCAAAAATTCAAACAAAATCTGACTTGCATTGAAATAGTAATGGCGACAACAAGCGCAATACGCAGTTTACATATAGTAAAAAAAGACCAAAAATTTAAAATACACATTTTACAATTTTTTTAAAAAAAAATTTAGTAGTACTATTTTTTTAGTTTTTTTTAAGATTACTAATTTTTGAAAACCAAAGTTTGTAATGGCAACTGAAAAAGTTATCGGGCACAAATTGAAAACTTTATTAGTAATGGTAACAGACTTTTTTGTAAGGAATACTAACAAATTTTTATGAGTATACTTTTTATACCCACCACTCTATACTATTTACAGATGTAATTAAAAAAGATCAATTGTAATTCAAAGAATCTATTTGTAACACGAAGATTCCATTTGAAATTCAAAGATTCCATTTTTAATTCGAAGATTCCATTTGTAATTCGAAGATTCCATTTGTAATTCGAAGATTCTACTTGTAATTCGAAAATTCCATTTGTGAGATTCCATTTGTAATTCGATGATTCTACTTGTAATTCGAAAATTCCATTTGTAATTCGAAATAGATCAATTGAAATTCGATACAGATCCATTGTAGTTCGAAAAAGATAAATTGCTATCCGAAATTATCAATTGTAATTCAAAAAAGATTAACTGTTATTCAAAAAAAATCAATTAAAATTCGAACAATTAAAAATTTATAGTCGGTTAATACCGACCATATAATAAGCTACACCAGTGCTTTCTGGAAAATGGGTCCCAAGTCCAAACATAGACCGATTGGATCTCTCTTCCGGTAGATCTTTAATGAGTGTAGAAAACACACACAAATCAAATTTGAGTGAAATTGACCTATTTTGTGCCAATAGACCGATTTAACTGAATATCGTGCGAAATTTTTACAAGGGGTCAAGTCAAATATTTTTTTTTTTATTTATGCTTTTATTTTTAATATTGAATCTGCCTTTATTAGGCCTAACAATATGTAAATCAAATCTTAAATCTAATCCTAAAAAACTAGTTGCTCCTATTCTGGAGCCATTTTTTCATATGGGCCTCATATTACAAGGGCGGCATATCGGCTCTATGAAGCCTTGTGTGGACACGGTTCTGTGATAACTGCCTTGCAAGGGGGTTTGGATGACATTGTAGTTTTGAAATATATATTTCTCAAACTCGCATAAACTCTTCTTTTACCAAAGGAACTTCGAGGTCTTTGTGTATGTTTTCATTTCTGATATACCATGGTGCTCCTGTCATGGTCCTAAGTATTTTCGATTGTGCCCTCTGTATAAGTTCAATATTCAAATTACTGGCAGTTCCATATAGTTGGATTCCATATGACCATATAGGTTTAAGAATACTCTTATACAGGGTGACTTTACAGTCCAGGCTTAATTTCGAGTACTGAGTGATAAGCCAGTGCAGATTTAAGGCTTTAAGCTTCATTTGAAGCCTCTTGGCTTCTATATGACGACGCCAAGTTAGTCGTCTGTCAAGATGAATGCCAAGGTACGTAACGTTGTCAGACTGTGGGATTTCCACTCTATTAAGGGTAACAGGAGGGCAATTTCCCCTACGTAGAGTGATTGTAACGTGTTTACTCTAAAGCGCGTTTACTCGTATGCGCCAATTCTCAAGCCACGTCTTCACACGTCTGAGATGGTTATTTAGTTCCATTGAAGCTACAACAGGATTAGCATGAGAGCTAAGAATGGCTGTATCGTCAGCAAATGTTGATATTGTTAGACTATCACACATTGGTAAATCTGAAGTGTAGATTAAATAAAGTGTTGGTCCAAGAACACTTCCCTGTGGAACACCTGCCTTTATTTCGTAGTTATTCGTTATATATTCATTGTATTTTACCCTGAACTGACGGTTTAAAACATATGACTCTAAAACTTTATGGGTATTAGGAGGTAATAGGCACTTTATTTTATGTATAAGACCCTCATGCCAAACTTTGTCAAAAGCTTGAGCGACATCAGGAAAAATTGCAGAACAATATTTTTTATCTTCAAAAGACTTTCTAATCTCTCCAGTTAAGCGATTGACTTGCTCTATAGTTCCGTGTTGTTAACGGAAACCAAATTGGTGGACTGGGATTATACCCTGGTTATCCAGGATTGGTTTTATTTTCTTAAAAAGTGTTTTTTCAAAAAGTTTTGACAGGCATGGTAGCAAACTAATAGGTCTAAATGAGGATGGTACTGTTAAATCTTTTCCTGGCTTGGGAATCATTTTAATCTGAGAAATTTTCCAACTTGGTGGAAAAAATCCTAATTGTAAGATCGCATTAAATAAAATTGAAAGAACAATAATTGCCACGTTCGGTAGGTTTTTAATCATAGCAGGCGTTATCAAATCGTAGCCCGGTGACTTTTTCGTATTCAGGTTATCCCTGATAACTTCCCGCACGTCATCAGAGCTAATATTTAAGGACTCTAAGGATTCAGAGTGCTGATGTGGATTCATGAGAACAAAGTCATTTGTCGGAGGATTTGGCTGAAATACTCCTGACAGGTGATTGGCAAATACCAAAGCCTTATCCATATCACTTCGAGCCCATGAACCATTAGAGTTCCTAAGCGGGGTTTCGCCCTCTACCGGTGGTTTAATATTCTTAGATGCCTTCCAAAGTGAAAAATTTGTATGCTTCGTGTTTGACAGACTCTGAATATAAGAACTATTTCTGCGATCCTCTTCCAAGTGAAGGGCTTTTTCTTAATTTTCTACAAGTAAGGGACAGCCTCTGCTTAGCAGCAGGTGATCGGCTACTTTGCCACTCTCTTCTTAATCTTCTCTTTTCGAGCAGAAGTCGTTCAATATCCGAGTTTGAGATATGTGACCTAGGCTTCGCCTGAACACATATCCTAGAGTGTTCGGCGGCTGTAGTTAATAAAGACGTTAAATCTTTGACGCATTCTTCTATATCCCCCTCACACTGTAAGAAAGGATCTGTGTGGATGTGACTGCTTATGTACTTCCTGTATTTAAGTCAGTCGGACCTATATGATGAATTCATAGGGGACATATTCATAGAAGTCTTACCATAATAATTAACTATGATAGGAGAATGATCTGAAGATAGGTCATAAGATATCTCAGTGGATACAGTGGATATCAAATATGGTCCATTTATATTTTGATTTAATAAGGCTACCAAAGTACACGTTTAACTCCTACAAACAAAATTTTACTTAAATATTTCTTATTTTCAAGAATTTTGCGAGTTTTATCGGAATATTGGGAAGGTGGTGTTTGTATGGGGACTACAAGAAGAACTGGTCCGATACAAAATACGCTTACCTATAAAATTTAAAAGAATACTCCCACCGCTCTACAAATCTAAGGTTTGTCGCTGCGTTTTGAATGAAACAAAAAAACGTGTATACCCAGCAAAACTTTGGTAATGGGTAGTGATTATATAATACATTACCAGGTAATGCATATAACTTATTTGTAGCATTATTTTATGATGTCTTACCAAACATTTGTTCCACAACGTATTATTTTCAAGTGAAAAATAATGCATTACTAATAATTTGCTACGTAATGCATGATTATTGGAAAAAATGTATTTCATATTTGTTATTTCTAAACATTAAATCATGGATGACTTATATTTGGTTACATTATGTATTATTTGAAAGTTTGAAATAATGTATTTTTTATAATTGGATGCATAATGCATTACAATAACATAAAAAATAATTATTTTATAAAAAAATGCATAAGTTTAAACTAGAGATGGGCTCACGACAGGAAATTTCTAACGACACACACTCACGAGCATATTTTATCTACTTACACTCACTTACAATAACGTGAGTAAATTTAATACAAAATTACTTTCTCACTACTCGTAACACCTTATATATTATCTTCTGGTATGCTATATTATTTCAGTCCTCGTAACCTATAAAATATCATATATTTTACACCTTACTCGTATTCTTCGTTATAAATTTATGACTTATTTTATACCTTACTGGTATTCTTTGTGATAATGTGGATGCATTACTTTGAGTCTCATCGCCTGTTAAAATCATCAATGCTGCAATGTATAAAATAAGAGATCCTATACCTTATTTTATACCTTATTTGGTAATCTAAGTTTTGCTGGGTAGTTTTTGGTTTCCCGATTCCAAAACGATCACTCAAATTTTTCTATCACGTCAGAATTTTGAGAAAATCGCGGTTAAAGTGTCAAAAAGGCCCATTTTGGCCTTTTTTGAGCGCCTATAAAATGAGATCCTGACATGTGAATGACTTGATATCAAGCTCATTCGAAAGTGCTTAATTTTCTCTTTAATAGTGCATTCACATTGGCATCGAAAGCCCGTTTAACGAGGTTTCGCCTCAAACCTCATTTGAAAGTACGTATTTTCCCATACAAATTGAAAACTTTTTGTTATGAGTTTTCAACGAAAGTACGTTCGAAAGCTCTTAAATTTCATAAAGAAAATAAATTAAAGAAAGTGTCAAAATTAAAAAAAAAAATATTTAAATATTTTCATAAAAAATAGCACTAAATCAAAAGATTTAAATAAATTATTGTAAATTAACGCGAAAATTAATTAATTGTGTGCGATTAATGTCGGTATGTTCGCAAATTTTATTCGGTAATTTTCGAAAACGTGATAACCGTCAAAAATTTCGGGTGTGAACGGTTATGTTTTCAAAATGAAAGTACGTGCTTTCAACGAGGTTTCGAGCTGAGTGTGAATGTACTATAAGACAAAATCAAATTTTCTTCGAATTTAATTTTTTATAATGGTAAAAAAATCATTAGCCAGAAGTGCTTTAAATCTAATATTTATGTGTGTATTTGTATGGAAATTTATTAAAAAATACTGTGTAAATAAACTAAATATTTAAAAAATGGAAGGTTTTTTGTTAATGATTTTTTTTACCATTTTAGAAGATTAAATTCCAAGAACATTTTATCTTGTCTTATAGAGAAAATCATATACTTTTGAATGAGCTCGATAAAAAGTCAATCGCAAGTCAGAATCTTATATTATAAGATTTTAAAAAGGGTCCAAAATGGCCTTTTTCGGCACTTTAACCGCACTTTAACTCAAAATCCTGACGTGATTGACATATTTGGGTCGCAGATTTGGAATCAGCGCAGCAAACACTACCTAAACCACTAACCAGAATCCAATACGCATTTTCATGTTGAGCTGTTAAATAAAATACGGTAATTAGAGTCATTTGAGACAAATTATAAAGGAACGTTTGTATGGAGGCCCCCATTGCACAGTGGCCGAAACACCCAATCTAGCGGCGCTTAATTCGGAAATGTAAAATAACAAAGCATGCATTAGGCTTTGTTATTTTACATTTCCGATATGTGATTATAAAACTTAAAAAGAATTGAATTTTTAACCATATTTATTTATTTCAGTATTTTTATGTATTTTGAGAAATTTATGTGAATATCGGGAGGGTGTTCTGTATGAGGACTGGTAGTTAAAATGTTCCGATTCCGTTAAAATTTAGAGTGATTATTTATGGCTACAAAAAAGATTTAACAGTCGAATTTCAAGAGGATATTTGTTAAAATACTATTATTAGGGCTTATTAGGTAAAACTGGAAGGGGAAATTAACATGGGAGCTATGGGATAACATGGACCGATTTTGTCAAAAATTTAATAGGTTTTGTTATTTTGATAAAAAATCTTAAATTTCAAATTCTAGCCAAATCGATTGAAAATTGTGGTCTGTATCGCGTTTATACTGTTTATTTGGACAGGCAGATGGACCCTAAAAACCGAACAACTTGCGCGAACTAGCACGCCATACTGAAACGTCACAACAACAATAACCCAAAATAATAAACAAAACAGGAATTGGACCGAATATGATCGAATTTCAAAAGTTGCAGTCCATGAAACTATAGTTTAAATCACAAATGTATACTTCTATAATGTACTAATAATAAACTAGATACACACAGGCCACAAACATTTATTTTTTAGTTAAAACATACCTTTTACTTTCAATTAAATCTTTTTGGCTCAAAATGTATAAACAAGTGACTTAAAAGTGTCAGGAAAAACTCACTGAGTAATTAGGCCCCAAATTCCTTTAATACACTTGCTGCAAAACATGTATATTTGACAGCTTACAGCTGTGCGAATATTGAAAGCAAAACAAAAGTAAAAACGTAATTTTTTTCTGTAAAGTATAGGTAAACGATGAAGTGCAAAAACATTTATCGATCTTAATATTTTAATTTTGACTTAAGCGCCGCTAGATCAGTGATTTCGGCCACAGTGCATTGGGGGCTAGGTCTAAACATGGACCACTTTATTTCAATTTCTATAGGGTTCCTCCTTTGTACCTATTTTACACTATCACACTTTCCAAAAGATTTTTGCATTCCTTTTTGATGGAAACCTGGTTGTATCTAATAAGTGAACAATTTCTGGCAAAAAATTATTACACCCAAAAAAAAAACGTTATTACACGTTACAACGTGTAAAAAAACTAAAAATTTAACTAAATTTTAGTCCAAAAGGACCTAGTGCAGGAATTGGTAACCAATACTAAAATTTTTTACTAATATTATTCAAAATCAGTAAAAGTTACTAATTTTAGTACTTTGAAGATACTAAAATTAGTATCTTATTAGTAGATTTTTGTACAAAATCACTTACTAAACCTTTTACGGCAGAATTATTTTGAGTGCATAAAATATTTCCCTAACATGGTGAAATTACGCTTGTATAATGGAAAAGTATTATAGTGGAAAGTGGGTATTGCCAAAGAAAGCTTAAGTTTCTAGTTTTATACAAATCTATTCATAATTGCGACCTGTATCGTGTTCACAACGTTTACATGGACGTCTCAAGAAGTGATTCTGAGTCGATCGGTATACTTGAAGGTGGGTCTAGGACCAATATTTCGGATAGTTAGTTATCAGCACAAACTCATTATACTCTGTACCACAAAGTGGTGTAGGGTATAAAAATATCAATTGTAATTCGAAAAAAATTATCCCAGCAAACAAGCAGACTAGGGCTGTCAAACGGGATCGGTTTTTTAAAATCCCGGGATTCGGGATTTGAAAATCGATCCATAACTCGTTTATGGATTTGTTCAACAAAGTTTGGAAGGATTAAACAACGATACATATATATATAACATATTTATGTAAAGTATACATATTTACTTTACTTTTTCTTTAAATGAATTAAATATGCACAATAAAATTTAAACTAAAAAGTCTAAAATTTTTCGGGATTTTTCGGGATTAAATTTCTTTAAATTTTATAAAAGTAAAAAAATTTAGACTTTTTAGTTTAAATTTTATTGTGCATATTTAATTCATTTAAAGAAAAAGTAAAGTAATGCATATAAAAAAACATTTCAAGTAGAAAAGTAATAATACATATGAATCTATATAAATAAAAATCAATTGTCGTTCGTTGGTAACCGCATCAATTGAGAACGGCTGGACCGATTTGGACAATTTTTTTTTTGAAATGTTCGTCATAGTCCAACTTAGGTTTTTACGTAAAGAAAAATTGACCACGCCCACTTTTACGCCCACTTTTTTCGATTTATCTAAAATCGGAAAACGGCTGCTCCGATTTGGGTAATTTTTTATTTAAATGTTCGTAGTAATCCAATTTAAGTTTTTACTGAAAGAAAAATCGACCACGCCCACTTTTATATCCATTTATTCAATTTATCTAACATCTTAGAATGGCTGGACCGATTTGACTATATTTTTTAATGAATTTTCATCATTCCAATTTTGGTTTTTACGAAAAATCAAATTGACACGCCCACTTTGACTAATTTTTGTTGAAAATGTTTGTAATACTTCAACTAAGGCTTTTACAGATAGTAAAATTCTGCACACACACTTTTTTCTATGTATCGAAACCGATTTGGTTTTAGTCTGCAAAAGACTTAAGGAAAGCAAAATTGTCAATGCCTACTTTTACGTTCACTTTTCCAGATATATTTATTTTAAATCATGGAATGGATGGATCAATTTGTCTAATTTTGTTTTTAATGTTCGTCATAGTCCAACTAAGGTTTTTCGGAAAGAACAATTTTCCATTTCTACGACCACTGTTAAATGGATGGACCGAGTTGGTTAAATTGAAATAAATATGAGGTTTTTTACGGTAAGAAAAGTTGTCACCCACTCTTTTTTCGATAACTGTATATAAAATTTTCTCTATAGAAGAATAAAATATAGAATAATAATATATAAATAAAAATAAAATGTAGTTCGTTGGTAATCGCATCACTTGAGAACTGACCGATTTGGACAATATTTTTTTTTAAATGTTCGTCTTATATATTTTTTTTAATGTTCGTCTTAGGTTTTCCGGAAAACAAATTAACCACGCCACTTTTACGCCTCCTGTTTCGATATACCTAAAGTCGGAGAACGGCTGAATCAATTTGACCAAACTTTTTTTTAAATGTTCGTCATAGTCCAACTTACAATTAGTTTAAACGGGAATAAAAAATTTTCACGCCCACTTATATTTCGATATATCTAAAATAGAAGAACGGCAGGGCTGATTTGGCTATTAGTAGTATTTGTTGACGTTCGTGATACAACTAAGGTTTTTACGAAAAGAAAAATTGTCCACTCCCAATATTTTCAATACATTTAAAATCGGAGAACAACTGGCCCGATTTGGTAAATTTTTTTCTTTAATGATCATTATAGTCCAAGTAAAGATATTAAGTAAATAATGTTTGTCCTCCCCCACTTCAAAGCCCATATTTTTCAATATCCTTAAAATTTGCAACACTTGAGAACGCCAGGACCGATTTGGCTAATTTTTGTATTCAAAATGTTCGTAAAAGTCCATATAATTGTTCGGAAAGAAAAACTGTCCTCGACCACTTTTTTCGATATATTTAAAATTCACTTTTACTTTAATTCGATCTATTAAAAAAAAAGTTCTTAATAGATTCCGCTTTATCTTGGTACAATTGATTTTAAATCCTTTAACTTAGCACACAAAGTTTAACGCCCACTTTTGTCTAAATATCTCGACTACTAATGACCGGAACAGTTTTTTAAGTTAATTATAGTTCTAATTAGGTTTTTAAGGAAATTTAAATGAAAAAGGTGTCCCGGGAAAATGGAAAATTCGGGAAAACTATAAAGGTTGTTTGAACTCAAGACAAAAACTTTCGATAAGAACGAAGGATATGCGTTATTTATTTTTGTGTTGTTCGTAATGATACTAAAGAAGTTTTAAATGTGTAGAGTTCGCAAAGTCGAAGACATGGTATTTTTTTTAGTTCCTAAACTATAATTTGAAGATGATTATCTGCCTAATCGGGTCTTTAAAACCCCGCCAACAAATTTTTAAAAGCCAAGAAATTCATTAAATTTGTTGAAGGCTATATATTTGAAGCGAGACGAAATATAACATTGATCTTTTATTTGGGCCAGCAACGCGGACCGGGCCAGCTAGTTATAACTATTTTTTAAACGATACTTATTGTTTTAAAAAACTTCTTAAAAAAATTAACGCATCCAAAGTATCATCTGATAAACTGGATCGGATTTTGTTGCTGACATATGAAGCCGTAGAAAAGCAACGCTCACAGTCAACACTTGTGGGTAGTATTGTGAGCAAATAATTATATGATGCCTGTAAGTGAGGCCCTCTTATGCCTCCTGTTAAAAACATATCAATTTCATTTGACAAACTTTTTTCCACATCATCATTTACGACTTTTTTTGATGGGCTTGTGCAGGCCCGGATCACCCTTAAGGCAAAGTAGGCAACTGCCTAGGGGCCCCGCATCAGCTAGGGGCCCACGGGACCCTATTTTTTTTTTTTAAGGTAAAAAATGCGCCCACGTATTTCTTTGACTGAAAATTATTACTTAGTAAAAAATACCAGTGTAAACATGGAAGAATAAATAGGGAAATGCTAACAATTATTCTTTTCACAGCGATGAGTCTTTTGTTGGTACAATTTTCAAAGAAGAAAAGCTAGGGGCCTCTAGCTTTTTTTTTAATTATTACTTGGTAAAAAATGCGCCTGCGTATTTCTTTGGCTGAAAATTATTAGGGGCCCACGGGGCCCCTAGCTTTTTTTTAATTATTATTTGTTAAAAAAGTGCGCCCACGTATTTCTTTGACTGAAAATTATTTGACTGAAATTTATTATTACCCGCGGATCTTTATGAAATTGGTTTATTTTGTAGATCAGAAAAAATAAAGGGACACGATTTTTTTTTAGCGGCCCAAATTCATATTTAGGGTGTAAAAAGGAGGGGGGAAGACAAGGCCATTTTTCAGTTTTTTTCGTTTATCTAATATATTATGCAAAGAAACCTAGTCATGTTACATACCAAATGAAACCTATCTACGTGTGCTAAGAACGTGTCCAAACATGCACAACTTTTCGTCATATTGAGTAAAATACCAAAATTTTAGGACAG
Organism: Pegoplata infirma; assembly: GCA_963921195.1. Classification (NCBI taxonomy): domain Eukaryota; kingdom Metazoa; phylum Arthropoda; class Insecta; order Diptera; family Anthomyiidae; genus Pegoplata; species Pegoplata infirma. The sequence goes on from CAWUER010000532.1 coordinate 165,751, forward strand.
TTTTGTTAATAAGTCAAAAAATATTAACTTCTTTGGCCCGTTGTTAGCACCACGAGATAGGTATTTTTAACACCTTTAATCAGATACCGCATATGCCTATATTTATTTTGTTTTAATAGGCATAAATCGTAAAAAACTGAAAAAGGCAAATTTCCCCCCGTACAAATCGACCTCCCCTAAAAATGAGTTTGGGCCGCAAAAAAAATACGTGTCGAATTAATTTTCGTTCGTAACAACATATCCAAATTTCATGAAGATTGGAGGGTGACACCACGGAGACTTCCCTTGTTAGTGATAGAGGGTATATATAAGTTTGTCATTCCGTTTGTAACTCATCTAAATATCGGTCTGGGACCCCATAAAGTATATATATTCATGATGCCCGATCGATTTTAAGACATTCTAGCGATGTCCGTCTGTCTGTGGAAAATGCTATCACAGAGATGACTAAAACTTAACATATTTATTGGAAGTTCTCCCGAGAAGTTTGGTATTGCATTTGAGCGATATCGGTTTAGCGGTTCAAAAGTTATGAACGATAATGTAAGCACTAGGGTGGCTCGTTTTTGGGCTTTTCTCTCTGATCAAATTCTAAATATGAAATTTAAAGAAATTTAAATATGAAATTTAAAGATTTACGATATGATTAACCCGTTCAAATCGTGGGGGGAAGTAAGCGGATTTCAAGGAAATGTTGGTTTTATCAATAATTTGGATTAATAAAATCTTATAAATTTAATTTTTGGGCAAATTAACGGTTTTTTGGAGTCGAAGCATTCTATTAGATAACTGTAAGTCTGTCATGAAATCTTACCGATCTAGGACGTCTTTAACCCACATTGGCTGGGGGTCAAAAATGACCCCTGCAGAAAATTTGAAGTTTAGAGCTTATATTTTGTGCTATAAACAAGTATAAAACGGCTTTTGTGTTTTGTAGTTCTACTTTTATTTAGTATTAATATATTATCTTTAAAAAAATCGTTAACCCTTTCTGGTAGGGGGTCATAAATGACCCATTCAATAAAAATTTTTTATTTTTTTATAGAAAATTAATTTGTGGCAATCTATTAGATAACTTTAAATCAGCCTTAAATTTTACCTATTTAAGATATCTTTAACCCATATTGGCCAGGGGTCAAAAATGACCCCATCAAAAACTTTTAGACATAGTGCTTGATTTTTTTTGATATCAACAAAATATATATTTTTTACTGAATGGGTCATTTTTGACCCCCTACCAAAAAGGGTTAACGATTTTTTGAAAGATAATATATTAATACGAAATAATAGTTGGGGTACAAAACACAAAAGCCGTTTTATACTTGTTTATAGCACAAAATATAAGCTCTAAACTTCAAACTTTCTGCAGGGGTCATTTTTGACCCCCAGCCAATGTGGGTTAAAGACGTCCCAGATCGGTAAGATTTCATGACAGACTTACAGTTATCTAATAGAATGCTACGAAACAAAAAACCGTTAATTTGTCCAAAAATTAACTTTATAAGATTTTATTAATTCAAATTATTGATAAAACCAACATTTCCTTGAAATCCGCTAATTTCCCCCCGCGATTCCCGAAAAGTGGCCCGACGGATATCCGCCATATTTCACATTTTTCTTCTCCAAGGTGTTCTTAATGAATTCAGTAAGAAAAAATTATATATTTAAAATTTTTTTTTAATAAAATTTTCAAATTTTGAAAAAAGGTGTTTTGAGAATGCCCCTAAAATCATGGCATTTTTTTGGTATCAAGTTTGAACGGGTTAATGATATCGTAAAATCTTTAAATTTCATATTTAAGTATTTACGATCAAATATTATACAAAAATATTTTTTTAATTATTTTAATAAAAAAACTCAAAATTTTTTTTTTTTTTTTAAAGTCCTTTTTTGCAAAACCCCAGTTTTGAGGCTCAAAGTGGAGACAGAAGATAAACTCCGATCGGAGTGATATTTTGCATGTGAGTTACCCTTAGGGGACCGACACTTTTGGCGGGTATAAGAATTTGATCAGAGAGAAAAGCCCAAAAACGAGCCACCCTAGTAAGGACACCTCAAAAATTTCAGTACATTCAACATAACCTAAAAATACAAAATGCTTTAAATCGGCTTCTGGTTGACGGCTCTATGAAATAAGGCCCCAATGAAATAAGACCCCAAACCAAAAATGAAATAACGCCCCATTTTTTGGGGCTTTATTTCATTATGCAATAACACCCCAAAAAATAAATGAAATAAGCCCCCAATGAAATGAAATAATACCCCAAAGATAAAATGAAATAACACCCCATTTTTGGGGCCTTATTTCATAATGAAATAAAGCCCCATTTTGAAAATGAAATAAGGCCCCAATTTAAAAACAAAAATTAAAAATAGGTCCGTTCGATAAGCTTACTAACATCTGCTATTTCATTATAAAATTGCTCCCAAAACTTTGGTAAACTAAAAATGTTATACATATATACAAAGGACTCAATTTAAATCCAAAATTTATTTAATCTACTACCAACCGAAATCCACACCGCGTGTGATCAAAAAATTCTGGATACGTCTAAATAACTGCTTTAATTGACGAGGGCGTGGCACATTGGATTGTTTAAGGAGTTAGCACAATGGACGTGGCGAAATTTTCTTCGATTTTGTACAACCCACTGTCGTCTTTAATATATCTTTCATGACATTATAATATGATGCTTTTTTTAAAAATATTTAAATGCATGTGGTGATGAAGAAAGCGCCGCAGGCGAAAAATTTTTACAAGAGATTTTAACAAAAAATTAAAAAAAAATCGCGCGATTTTTTTTTAATTTTTTGTTAAAATCTCTTGTAAAAATTTTTCGCCTGCGGCGCTTTCTTCATCACCACATGCATTTAAATATTTTTAAAACAATCGTCATATTATTTCATCGGTAATTAAATACAATCCTACAAATGTCCAAGAATATAACCAATTTCAATTCCTTTTCGAGGTTTGTAAATATATTTTAACAAAATATTTTGAGGATGTTTATTTTTTTGAGAATCAATAATAAATTTAACAAAAGTTTATTATTGATTAAATTCAGTAGTTTTGAGAAAATAATTTTAAATTAATGTAGAGATTTAAATTCATATTTGTATGCAGTTTCTCTTTCGATCTTACAGTAGAATTTATGAAATACTTATCGCAGATTTAGTCGGCGCACTAATCTTTTTTGGTATTTTTTTTTCAGCTTCTGTAGTTATTTCATTTTATTCAGGACTTATTTCTGTGAAAATTATTTCATTGGGAGTTTTTTCATTGCGTCGTTGGCTTCCGCAGATTTCAGAGAAAATGAAATAACACCCCAAAAATATTATTTGGGGCCTTATTTCATTCTTAAAATTTGGGGACTTATTTCATAATGAAATAAAGCCCCAAAACAAAATATGAAATAAAGCCCCAAATAATGAAATAACACCCCAATTTTTTTTAGTAAAAATTTGTGGGGCCTTATTTCATTTTTGATTTGGGGCCTTATTTCATTGGGGCCTTATTTCATAGAGCCCTGGTTGACATATGTGAACATAATTGAACACCAAATGGTATTTAAACAAGTACGAACATATTTTTTGACAAAAAAAGAAAAAATCCCGGATTTTTTTTAACAAAATTTTTTTTCGCGAAAATTTTTTTTTCAAAAATTTTTTTTTTTTTTTCAAAAGTAATTTCCTTTTAAATAAAGTTTTTTGCAATAATCTTTTTAAAATTGTGGAGGGTATCACTACATTCGGCAAGGCCGAATTTAACTTTTTTACTTGTTTTGTTCTCTTATGCTTTTTTGGCCTTCTTAGAAACAATTTTTTAAAATACTTTTTCTTAAAAAAAGGCTTTCAGGAAATGAAACATTACTTCTAAAATGGTCAAAAAAGGAAAAGAGAATTCCAGGAAGGGGTAAACTATTCACAAAAAACAGCGTAATTAAGAAAAAATTTACATTGTGCTTGGAAAATTTGTGTTTTTTTATTTTTTTGGAATTATAAAAAGTCTGAAGGGGCCCCGAGACATGCATTGCCTAGGGGCCCCGACATGGCTAATCCGGCCCTGGGCTTGTGCACATATCTATTGCGTTGCTAATTTTCTGTTCCATGGAAAGGCTTTGCCCATCATCTGAAAATTCGATATCACTCGAATCATTTAAATTAGTATCCTTTTTCAAACGAGTTATTAAGGACTTTATTTCCATTCCCAGCAAAAAAAGAGCTTACCATTCACTACAAAATTCACCACAACTTATGAACCAGATGTACTTCTTCTTCAACTGAAACATTGATAAATTTAATATGGGCGTGACACACAAAGTATGTTCTTTTTATCGCCACTTTTCAGTGGCGAAAGATTGACATTTAAGTATAACATATATCACTAGTGTTTTTATCACAACTTCTGAAGTAGTGATCCGGATGTTAATATAACTTGACCTTTTGGAAGCACTTTTTTCGTCACTTCTTTAGAAGTACATATTTCTTCGCATTTTGGGTGTGATTATGTCATTTATATTTGGTGATTTAGAACTTCTAAATTAGAAGTTCTTTTTTCACTAATTTTTGTAAGATTAATTGAAAGAGTATTTTTTTGTAATATTTACACTAAAAACACTGTTCGAAAGCAAAAACCTCACAGTGAAAATTCTAACTTATAGATTTTGGTCTCCTGCTCCCAAATCTACCGTCCAAATTTTTCTAGCACGTACCGTTTTTGAGATATTCGCTGTTAAAAAGTAAAAAAGCACTTTTAGGGGTCCACTGTTACGTATTCTTACGTTGCTTCCACGAAATAGGACTTGATTTCATATAAAATGGACCTCCTGATTCCAAAACTGCAATCCACAATTTTTAAGAATGTTCTGTTTTTGAGATATTCGCGTTTGAAAACTTAAGTGTGATTTATAAAGAATATAAGTGCGTAACAGTAGAGTTTGAGTTTTTCAAACGCCAACATTTCAAAAACAGTACGCGATAGAAAAGTTTGGATGCCAGATTTGGAATAAAGATCCCTTATTTTTACTAAATCGAGTTCTATTGTGTTTGAGCATCTTAAGAATACGTTACAGAGGAGACCCAAATATTTCAATATTAAAACGCGAATATCTTAAAAACCTTACGTGATAGAAAAATTAATTTCATTGATAATCTAACGTACACCGAAAAAAATCCATGCAACATTTTACGAAATAAAATTTCGTACTTACTTGTTTCGTAAAATATACTAAAACTATACTACTTTATATTACGAAAAATAAATTATCACGTGTATCACCCTCATTCTAATTGTTTCAGCTGAAAAAGAAGTTCATATGTTGTGGTGATTTGATTCCTAATAACATATGAAAAAGGTACTTCAAAATCATTAAGCAAAGAACTGGTGAAAGATGTTTTTATTGTTATTTTGTAGCATTTTTGGAAGTGATTTTAAAAGTACTTCCTACGGAATATGAAGTTCGGCACCTATCGCTACTTTGTATGTAGTGAAACCACTAATTCTTTTTGAACCACTTCGTTTATTTTTTGCTGGGTTATAATAAGAAATTTATCCAAGTGATCATCAAATTCTGATTTTAAATTTGGATTTTTTAGAAAATTAAGAAGTGTCGAATATATTGTTCGAAGTTCCTGAATCCTTTTACGAAGTGATTTGTATAATTCATCTGCTAAAATACCTTTTTTTGAAGAAATCTCCTTAAACATAAACGATAAAGCTGCATCCGCCTTGCAAAGATTCATATCTTTACGACAAAGTGCCTCGACGGTTACCTTTATTGGATTTAATACATTTACGATTTCTTTTAAAACATTAAAGTCTTTATCAGTAAATGTTTCAGATTTAATATCAATTAGAGCCTTTTTGATAGAAAACTCTAATTCTAAAAATCGCTTGCACATTTCAAAAAGGGTATTCCATCTGGTTTTACAGTCCAAAATAAGTTTGAGTTCCTTACCCTTTTCTTCCTTAACATATTTTTGTAGAATATCATTTTTTGTTGGTGATCGTCTAAATAATTTGGCGATTTTTCGAACTTTTTCAATAACAGGCTTAATACTATACTTATCAGTTATATCAGCATGGATTTTATTCAGGGATATATTTAAAAAACTTGATTCGTCATCATCGTCGTCGTCTGATGAATAATATTCCTGTTCATCTGGAACTTCAATCCAGTTCGGAAGTTGCTTGTAAAGTACATCGACCAACGCAAGGTGTATACCATGAGCCATGCAAAGTTGTTGTTTTGGAGCTATCATTTTTCCAACCTTCTGCATGGTAGATGCACCATCTGTCGTAAAGCCAACTACATCTTCTGACAATGATATATTGAAGTCTTTTAATCTTTTTTCTACAAGATCTACGCAGACACTTGCAGTACCAGATTTTTGAAGTCTGATTAAACCAGTGTTAAATAATTTGTCATTGCTTCTTACAATTACGTTAATAAAACGTTTGTTGGATGATGAAGTCCACTCATCAAATGTCAAACTAAATTTATTTTCATTATTCTTAATCTTTTCAATTTCAGTTTTAACTGACTCCTTACATTTGAAAAAGAAATCCATAAACATAGTTTTGATTGTGAAACGTGATTTTGGGATATCAAATCCCCGAGCCTTTAATGATTTCCTTAGCTCCATTGAAGTAATAAACATTAAAAAAGGTAATCCATCTACCGCCGTTAATCTTGCAATTACTGCTCCAAGCGTCTGGCCTTGAAGTGGGCTAGCAAAATTTGTTATTTTTAAAATTTTTGTTGGGGGCGCATCCTCACTTCGTTTCTCCAACTTAACACCGTGTGTCTAAAATGAGTATACAATATGTGGTAAATAAAAACCCATAAAAAAAAATCATGTATTTTACTTACATTTATGTGTGTTAAAAGGCCTTTGGTGGAACCCCCATTAGTTTTTAATAGTTTTTTGCATAACTTGCATTTAGCATTAGGTGAACCATTTGAGTCAATTAAAAAGTAAAACCATACCGAACATTTATCCTCAGATTTAGTTGCATGTGGTATAAAATTCATTGTAATTTATCAAAACTTTAATTTTTTAATGGCACACAATTTTTTCAACAACAATTTTATGCAGAGTACGTATTTTATCACCACGAACTGTTCATTTTTGTTCTTTCTTTCACCATTAAAGAAAATTGAACAAAGTTTGATGTTTATTTTTTTCATCGTCATGAGTTTGAACGCAATGTATTTGATCATTTTCATTTCATTTCAGTTGAGAAAAAAAACTGTTTATCGTTTCATGAGTATGAAATATGTTTTGCTTTACTTTCTTTCGTTGTCACGAAGATGAATTGTTGTTTAAAAAAAAAACTTCTTTTCTCTTTCGTGATACAAAGAATTCTTATCGTTTATCATGAAAATGAAAAGTTATGAGCAAAATATCGTGATAAACTTATCATGAATGAAAAAGAAGGAATGAATGAATGAATTTCATTTATCATTCTTTAGAATTATTTTTTCTTTCAAATACACACTACTTTTATTTTCAAAAATTATTACATTTCAATATGGTATTAACAGAAAAATACTGGAAAAATATAGGAAAAATTAGAAAAGTAAAGAAAAATAATAATTAAATTTAAAAATATATGCAAAATTTAAAACATTTTTTATTAGAAATTTGTAAAAAGCATACAATTTTAGAATAGCAGTATATTAAAGTAAAAATAAAAACAAAAATAATGTATGCATGTGTGTACAATAAAGTACAGAAATGTTATAATGCATAAAATATGATAATTCAACTGCCATGGTTGTTCTGTATGGTCACTTAAATATCAGCGTACTGATATTTCAAAATATGTATGTATATTTAAACCAGTGTCTGGCATTTTTGTAATTCCTATGCACGCCGACATAGGCTAAAAAATGCTGCTTGAGCGCTGTCGACACACGTACACTATAAAATTATGTTGATTAAACTTTAATATACTACTATTCTAAAATTATATGCTTTTACAAATTTCTAATAAAAAATGTTTAAAATTTTGCATATATTTTTTAATATATTTTTTGTACTTTTCTAATTTTTACTTTATTAAAAAAAAAATCAGTATTTTTCTGTTCATACCATATTGAAATGAAATAATTTTTGAAAAAAAAAAATGTAGTGTGTATGTAAAAAAGAATCTAAAGAATGATAAATGAAATTCATTCATTCCTTCTTTTTCATTCATGATCATTTTATCACGATATTTTGCTCTTAACTTTTCATTTTCATGATAAACGATAAGAATTCTTTGTATCACGAAAGAGAAAAGAAGTTTTTTTTTTTAAACAACAATTCATCTTCGTGAAAACGAAAGAAAATAAAGCAAAACATATTTCATACTCATGAAACGATAAACAGTGTTTTTTCTCAACTGAAATGAAATGAAAGTGAACAAATACGTTGTGTTCAATCTCACGAAAATGAAAACAAAAAACAAAATACAAATAATCTTGTTCATGAATATGAAAACAAAATGAGCTTCATTTACGTACTCTGATTTTATGTATCGATATATTATTTTCTTTCTTTCAAAAGCACAAAATAAACAGCAAATTCGTGGCCAACTACATTAAAAATTCAAAAAAAGTTTTATTTTTAACAGGGTGATGCAAATGTAGCAATAATTACACAGAGTTGTATTTTTAAAAATAAATTACCATAAATTTACAGTATTTCCAAAATCCCGGGATTCGAGCTTAAAAATCCCGGGATTCGGGATTCATTTTATGCCAAAAATCCCGGGATTTCGGGATTCGGGATTTCGGGATTGACAGCCCTAAAGCAGACTCACTTTGGACTCCAAAATGGGCTCCAAAAATATAACAGAAATTTCAAATTATTGTATGAAAGTGGTTCATCCAAAAGAGCCTTCTTTTTGGCCTCAAAAACGACTCCAAAAAAAGATTCAAAAAGGGGAAATTTTTTCTATAAATTGAGTCTGTTTGGAGTCATTTTGGGTTCCTATAAAAAAGGGTGCCTTTCTGGGTAGTATTTTTGTTGTTTTTTATTAATAAAAATAAAATCCGTTAACCTCGAGATCAGATCTGTTTATTTAAAATTCATTATAAAATCTAATACATTTACATAATAAAAACAACAAAAGAATGTTTATACATATAAATAAAAATATTAAAAAAATGCAAAAAATCTCTATTGTTCTCTGCTCTGCACAACAATCCATTGGCGGACCACGTTCTTCGATCTTGAGTATGTTTTTATTTTGAAAAATTCCCCGTTTTTAATGCTTTTTACAAAAAGCGTCTTTAAAGAAAATATTTTTTTTTTTTTTGACTTATTGGGTGGTATGAATAAAAATAAGACATTACTTTTTACTATTTACTTTTACCAAAATAATTTCTTAAAGTATTTGCTTAATTTTATATGAATAAAAAAAACTTAACTAAATTTACCCGAAAATTCGGCTAAGTAATTTCTAGCAATCAGAAGTGTCAAAAACAAAAATAAATAATCCAAAAAATTTTATTTATTTTTAAAACTTTAAAATCGTGTTGTTCTCGTGTAAATTATGTAATTAAATTGGGTCATAAAATAAAAATGTGCTTAGCCAAACTGTTGTTTTTAGCTTGGTACCAGCCTAAGCGCCTTAAATAAATAATGTGATTTTGCACCCTACAGAAGTGATTAAAATTTAATGTTCAGGTAAGTGTAATAGTAAGATTTGATGATTCTGGACAAAAACCATCTACACATTTGTAAACCAAATGTGCTTTTTCTCCAAAAAGATTAATTTAGATTATCAACAATAGAACAACTGAAAATTTTACTTTGTGTAATCTGCAGATTGACGATTTTGGTATTCTTTTGGAAGGCAAGGCAAATTAGTAAATGAATGGACGTAGCCAAACATTTCTCCTCTTGTTGAGCATCGGCATCCATACAAATACGGAAGTAAAGACAATTTGCAAATGGTTAACATCAAGCTTTCGAAATATGAATCTGTTGTAACCTGATTGACAGTTTTCTATAAAAGCTGTCTGATTCTAAGACACTTTTCTAATGGGGAAATCTTGAAGTCAAAAATTTAAGGTTTCCTTTACAAAAAGTCTCAGACCACGGAAAGTTTTCTTATAGAAAAAGTCTAAGATTATAAGACATTTTTCTCAGATTCGGAGACAGTTTTGTCAAAAAAAATGTCTTTGATTTTAAGGCTTTTTCTTACAAAAAAGTTTAAGTTTCTAATGCATTTTTCTTGTATAAAAAGTCTTAAAATCTAAAGAATTTTTCTTAAAGAAAACGTAGATTCTGTGACTTTTTTTAGAAAAAAGGTCCTAGATTCTGAAACATTAAAAAAAAGTAACCGCAGATTTTGAGACATTTTTTTAATAAAAAAAAAATGGTCAGATCTAAGTCATTTTTCTTATAAAGAAAGAAGCAGATTCTGAGACGTTTTTCTTATAGAAAAAGTCGCAGCTTCTGACACATTTTTTCTATAGAAAAAGTCGTAGATTCTGTAACATTTTTCTTACAGAAAAAGTCGCATATTCTAAGATATTTTTAATAGAGAAAGTTGCAGATTCTAAAACATTTTTCTTATAGAAAAAGTCGCAGATTCTGAGATGTTTTTTTATAGAAAAAGACGCAGATTCTGAGACAATGTTCTTATAGAAAAGTGTCAGATTCTTAGACATTTTTCTTATTGAAAAAGTCAAAAATTCTGAGAAAAAGTCATAGATTTTGTACCATTTTTCTTATAGAAAAATTCACAGATTCTTATGGAAAAAATCGCAAATCTGGAGACATTTTGCTTACAGAAATTGTAGCAGATTCTGAGTAATTTTTTTATAGATTCTGAAACACTTTACTTATAGAAAAAGAGACGCTTTTCTTATAAAAAAAACTCGCACATTGTGAGACATTTTTCTTTCAGAAAAAGTCACAGATTCTGAGACATTTTTCTTTGAGAAGTTGCAGATTCTGAGACATTTTGCAGAATTTTTTCTTGAAGAAAAAGTATCAGATTCTGAACTATTTTTCTTATAAAAGAAGTCTCAGATTCTAAGACATTTGTCTTATAGAAGACTTCGCAGATTCTGAAACATTTTTCTTGCTGAAAATATTTCAGATTCTGAGACATTTCTCTAAAAGATGAAATCAGATATTCTGAAACATTTTTCTGAAAAAAAGTATCGAATCCAAAACGTTTTTCTCATAGAAATGGTCTCAGACAAGAAAAGAAAATTTTTCTTACAAAAAAATCTCGTTTCTAAAATATTTGTCTTATAGAAAATATCGCAGACTCTGTGATATGTTTTTTTTAGACAAAGTGTCAGTTTCTGAGACGTTTTTAAAATTCTTACACGTATGCTTTCTATAGAAAACTGTAAATTTTAAGTCATATTAGTTTGAAATTTAAAAAATTTTGTTAAATTTGCAGATTAATAAAGAGAAAACGATAAAAATTGCATTTTTATGCCTTATTTTGATTTTTTCAATAAAGTTTTTACAAACATTTACTAAAATAAGAAGAAATAAAACTTAAACTGTTTGTAATGTGTCCTTAAATATTTTAAATCCATAAATTCTTAAATCCAAGAATAATCCGTGCCACAACTTACTCATTACTAGTGTGGCCTCAAATATTTGTCTAGCCACTTGGACTTACTAATATTACTTGTGTAGGGTGAAAAATTAAAGTGAATTTAATGCATTTAATGATGGTTTAAATTGAAAATAATTATGTATTTGTTTATGTTTTTTGTTTTAATATTTAACCAATTTAGAAAATTCCGCTAAATTCTTGTTTTTCGCGAAATTACAAATTTTTAGTCTACTCAAGAGTAGACTAAATTTTTTTAAGAAAATACTTAATTTTTTTGCTTTTATTCATATCAAACCAAGTATTTGCTTTTTTCGGCTAAGTATTTGCTTTGTTTATTTTTTTTGGAATACTAAATCAAGTAATTTCTTAAAATCAAAATAATTTAGCAAACCGTATAAGCAATTAGTAAATGCTAGTTTTTATTCATACCACCCATTATTTATTTGAAAAAAAAAAATTATATTTGTTGACTCGAAAATCAATAAATTTTTGGAGTCTTTTTGTATGGCTCAAAAATATTAAAATTTTAAATCATTTAGGAGTCAGTTTGAACAAAAATATATCGTCGAACTATATTCAATAAATGCCAACTCGAAAAAGCTTACTGTTCAGGAGAGCTAAAAAACTAGTTATTTCGCTAATTATAGTAAAAATTAACAATGTACCTTCCATAACATGGTTTAAATATTCTAAATAATTTTTACCTATGCCAAAAATTTTATATTTTGCACTTGTTTGCGTATTTTTGAGAGATGGCATTTATTACTACATCAAAAAACAAATATTTTTTTAGAGTTGGCATATTTTGTCGGAAAATAAAAAAACATTTTTTTTGGAAAAATTTTTATAATTTTTTTTTTTGGTTTTTGTTATCCTTAGTACGATAATTGCAAAAACTGAAAAAAAAAAAATTAAAAATCTTTGCATATTTTTAAAAGTTACTAGCTCCGAAAGCCTTTTAATCTCAGGGTGGTCAACTTTGGGACTCTGTAACTCACGCCATATTGTATTATGGTCACTCCAAACTAGCTATTGTGAAAGCTTACATCATTGACTTAATTTGCCCCACTCATAATGTTTCAATCTGACAAATAGTTTGTAAGTTACATATATATAAGCAATTTTTTTTTTTTGCAAACACTATTTACCGATAATTCAAAATGGTAATATCTTGAAAACTAGCCATTCGATATCAAAATATTTACCAGATTCGTGTTCAGCATGGCAATTGCAATAAGAAAAGTGGTCTAATTTTTTTTAAAAAATTTTTCGAAATTTACAATGGGAGTTGGCATTTATTTTCACCAAAAAAATACGTACTTTGAGATAGCAGAATAACAAAAATCGATGTAAAAGGACAACAAATTATTTTTTTGTTCTGAAATTTTTATCACAGATGGGTATTGTATAGGGGAGCTATTTGCCATCGGAAACTCATATCGGTCAAATTTGAGTTGGCATATTTTGAATATAGGTTCACGATATATAAAACAATTTTCTCCATGTTGTAGACTCCTTTTGGACTCTTAAATGATGGTTTTATATTGAATCCAAAAATTTAGTGTTTTTGGGAAAAAAATTTAAAAACTCAAATAAATTGTTTTATTTTTGAATCTTTTTTGACTCCGAAAAATGAGGGTTCCAAAAATAATAATTTTTTAGATCAATTTAAGAGTCCTATACTTGGAGTGCTCCGAAGAATGTTGACTGGGATTTGTATTTAAAACAAGTAATACAATTATAGTCGGTCAAGACTGTACTATGATACCCTGCACCAGTTCTTTCTGGAACATGGGTCCTAAGTCTAAAATAAAACTGATTGGATCTATATGTCGTTAGATCTTTATTTAGTGTAAAAAACGCACACAAACCAAATTTTTAGTAAAATTGGCTTACTTTTGTTGCCAATAGACCGATTTAACTAAATATCTTGCGAAATTTTCATGTGGGGTCTAAATCCGAAAATGGTGCAATTTCATTCAGGTTTGATAAGGGTGCCAAAGCTACACTTTTAACACCTACAAACAAAATTGAAATCAAATATTTCCTATTTTCATGAATTTTGAGAGATTTATGTGAATATCGGTAGGGTGGTTTGTATGGGGACTACAAGAAAAACCAGTCCGATTCCTTTAAAATTTGGAATGTTGATTTGTAAATTTCGAAAGAATACATATTATAATACGCTTATTAGAGTCATTTGAGAAAACTTATAATGGCCGTTTGTTTGACGGTTAGGTCTAAACATTTACCGATTTTTTCCAATTTTAATAGGCTTCATCCTTGGGCCAAAGGAAGTTTAAATTTCAAATTTCATACAAATCGATTGATAATTACGACCTGTATCGTGTTCACAACGTTTATATGGAAAGACGGAAGGACGGAGAGACGGACGGACATGGTAAATCGTCTCAGAAAGTTATTTTGAGTCGATCGGTATACTTGACACACTCATTATACCCTGTCCCACAGAGATCAATCAAAAAAGATCAATGGAAATTCAGTTGATATTTTTCGAATTACAATAGGAATCTTTAAATTACAATTGATATTTTACCAATTACAATTGAAGGGCTTATTGTAAAAACTCGATAAGCAACATTTCATTTTATGGCGATTTTTCCCTTAAAACTTTTGAAATAATGTAAAAAATATAACTTTAGCAAACTTTCATATTTTAGATACTTGTACGAAGGGTTTAAGCTAGACTTCTGCCAAAAGTCTGTCCGTGGAACATCAGTAGAACGCGAAGAACACCAAAAAATAAAATGTTGCTTACCAAGTTCTTGCAGTAAGCCCTTCAATTGATCTTTTTCGAATTACAATTGATCTATTTCGCATTACAATTATCTTTTTGGAATTACAATTGATATTTTTCGAGTAACAATTGGAATCTTTTAATTATAATTAATCTTTTTCGAATTACAATTGATCTATTTCGAATTAGAATTGATCTATTTCGAATTACAATTGGAACTTTCGATATACAAATGGAAATTTGGAATTGCAAGTAGATTCCTTGAATTACAAATGGAATCTTTGAATTACAAAATGAATTTTTGAATTACAAGTAGAATCTTTGAACTACACTTACACTGTGCAACACATTTTGGGTCATCACTTTGAGCTTCAATAGCTTCAATGGCATAAAAAAGTAGACCATCAAATAGAGTAAATCACCAAAGGGTATTGCAAAGTCAGTTCAAATTTCTCTTTTAAGGCCCACTAAAGTTTTTATTTTTTATTAAAAAAAAACTATAACAAAACACATCTGAGCTTCAAAATATCCTTATGATGTCTTAAGTAAAATTGTATGGCGGTTCATTTCTTAAAACATATTAACCCTCTAACTGCCTTTTTAAGGTGTCATTTTAGTCTTTTTTCAAAAAAAAAAAAACAAAAACCAAAATATGCTTTGAAATGAAAAAAAAAAGAATAAAATTTTTATTTATTTTTTTTAAATAAGACAAAAAAATAAAGTAAATATACTGGGCCATCAAAAGAAATCCGAACTGACTTTGAAAACCCCTGTGATGATTTTGTCTATTTGATGGTCTACTCTCGTATGGCGTTGAAACCATTGAGGCTCGAAGTGATGACCTAAAATTTGTTGCGCAGTGTTATTGAAAAATATGTCTTCAAACTGTTCTTGCTTTTATTTTAATAAACGAGAGTTTTGAAGATTTAAAGAAGGTAGCTTTACTTTGCACATTTCCAGGAGGTTCAGTTAAAAACTCTTCTGCTCTGTTTTAAATAATTTTTTTTCATTATTTTTATACCCTCCACTCTAGTGATAGACAGATATATCGTGAACCTATATTCAAAACATGCCAACTCAAATTTGACGGAAATGAGTTTCTGATGGCAAATAGCTCCCCTATGTAATACCTATCTGCCATAAAAATTTCAGAGCAAAAAAATAATTTGTTGTCGTTTTACATCCATTTTTGTTATTCTGCTAACTCAAAGTACATATTTTTTTGGTGGAAATAAATGCCAACTCCCATTGTAAATTTCCAAAAATTTTTCAAAAAATTTTTTAAAAAAAATTAGACCACATATCTTATTGCATTTGCCATACTAAACACGAATCTTGTAAAGATTTTGATATCTAATGACTGGTTCTCGAGATATTGCCATTTTAAAAATATCGGTAAATAGTGTTTGCAAAAAAAAAAATTGCTTATATTAATGTAACTTTCAAACTATTTATCAGATTGAAACATTATGAATGGGGCAAATAAAGTCAATGATATAAGCTTTCAAAATAGCTGGTTTGGAGTGACCCTATTGCAATACAGCGTGAGTTACAGAGTGCCAAAGTTGACCACCCTGAGATTAAAAGGCTTTCGGTGCTAGTAACTTTTAAAAATATGCAAAGATTTTAAATTTTTTGTTCAGTTTTTGCAATTACCGTACTAAGGATAACAAAAACCAAAAAAAAAAAAAATTTTTAAATTTTTCCAAAAAAAATGTATTTTTATTTTCCGACAAAATGTGCCAACTCTAAAAAAATATTTGTTTTTTGATATAGTAATAAATGCCATCTCTGAAAAATATGCAAACAAGTGCAAAATATGAAAATTTTTGCATAGGTAAAAATTGTTTAGAATATTTAAACCATCTTGTGGAAGGTACATTGTTTATTTTTGCAATAATACGCGAAATAACTAGTTTTTTAGCTCTCCTGAACAGTAAGCTTTTTCGAGTTGGCATTTATTGAATATAGTTCGACGATATATTAGTTTGTCATTCCGTTTGTAACCCCTCGAAATATTTGTCTAGGACCCCATAAAGTATATATATTCATGATCCTCGATCGATTTTAAGACGATCTTGCGATGTCCGTCCGCCTGTCTGTTGAAAACACGCTAAATTTTTAAAGACTTTACAAAGGATCCTGAAGTTTGGCATATATGTTGGGCATATACCTGGTCAGGTTGGTATTGCAATCCAGCGAAATCGGTCCAGTGGTTCAAAAGTTAGGAGCAAAAGGCTGAATTTCGGCAAGGGTTTCTCGTGAATTTACGAGATAAAAAACACGCTAACCTATGAAGGCAATTCTAAGGATGCTGAAGCTTAGTATATGTATTTCTCGTTCCTTTGGCCTGTTTCGTATTGAATTTCAGCCAAATCGGTCCAGTGGTTCAAAATTTATTAGCAAAACCGTGAATTTCAGATTAGTTTCACCTTTAATTCACGTGTTGAAAACCCGTTAAACATGTTTTAAAAACATTGGTAAGTCACAAAAATATTTTACAACGTATATTTGTCACTCAAAAATATTTTTACACTAACAAAAAAAAAAAAAAACACTCGAACAAAAATTTACACTCAAAAAAATTTTACACTCAAAAAAATTTTACACTCAAAAAAAATTTAGTAATTTTTTTTTTTTAAATTTTTTTCTTAAAAAAAGTTTTTTTTACACAAAATAAACTATTTCTAATTAAAAATGTTATTTTTTTCACGTTAAAAAATTTACTATCCTTTAAAAAGGGCCTTGTGGATGGTATTCATAGATTCGGCCAAGTCGAATTTAACTTTTCTACTTGTTTTGCATTCTCCTCTTTGTTATTTTTCCAGGTGTTTCGTACAATATTTTTTTTAATGCGGAATTTATTTTTTTCTTTCCAGGTATTTTGTTTAATATATTTTTTTAGTTTTTCTCATTTTTTCCCATTTTTTGTTTTTACTAAAATTTCTATCTGTTACAAATTTCATTTGTAACTTGCATAAACATTGAACTTAAACAATTTGTGACAAGTTGAGTGTCGAAATTCAAATTCTACACTTTCATAAGAATTAAGTTAGAGTGGGTTAAAAATATTCAAAAATTACAAATTTAAAAATTTTTTTTTTTGCGAATTTTCTGATTCTGAAATAAAAAAAGAAATATCAAAAAGATCAATTGTTATTCGCAAAGTATGATTTTATTTATGTTGGTCATTTTTTCAAAACTTAGTCACACATGTTTTGAAATTTTTCAACATAAATAAATTTAAAACAAAAATATTTTTTTTGAAAATTATTCTATGAGAATATCATAGTTTTAATTAGTAAAGAAAATAATGTCCTCGAGCTAGAATAAACCTACTCAAAATATATTATTTTAAAAGTCAAACAAAACGAAACTAATTTTTTTAATAAAAATTAATCAGAATTTCAAGAAAATGGCTAAACCGCCAAGGTAAATGAAAAGAGCTAGATCCCTGATGTTAGTCTTATGGTCATAGGCGGATCAAGTTCTTGTATAGACCTGGTGGAAAAAAGTTCCCCCTTTGAAGAACTAAAACTATGGCACAAAAACATATTTTTTTACATGTTTTTTCGTATATTTGTTCAATAAAGGAAATATTTTATGCCATATATAGCTCATCGGCCAGAAAAGTTAAATTTTTTTTCAGCTCGCCTCCTTTTAGGGACGTGGTTATAAATTTTTTCAAGGTTATTGATAAAATTGGATGATTTAAGTTAAAAAACCATAATATTTTACAAAAATAATCACGAGGGTGAAGTTGTCCATCCACATTTCCTGTGTTATATGGGCGGTCTGGACCGACTATTATTTTCCACTTGTTTTTGTTTGTTTTCAGTCTACTGCAATGCACTTACTGTAGATTTTTCTTTAATATTTATTTTAAAAAATTGTTGTAGTATAAAGAAAAGTCACGTTGCTGTTGTAATGTCAAGTGTTATTAAGGACAAATTGTTTTTATTTTAAACTTGATACTACATTGGAAAAAAATATTAAATTTCAGTTTTTTTTATATAAGTATATTTTTTTGTAGGTTAGATCAGGTTTGGTTGTAAACCAACGTCCCTAAAAAACCTTCTCTCGTTAGTTTTATCGCTCGAATTGTTTTCTGCTATACAGTGAGCGACCATACATTGGAAACTTTTTATAGTAGATGCTACTTGTTAAAGACAAAGTTAACAATACTAAACGTGATTATTATATACGAAAAATGTCTCAGAATCCTAGAATTTTTCTGGACGGAAAATGTTTGAGATTCTGAGAATTTTTCTATACGAAAAATGCCTCAAAATCTGAGAACATTTTTATATAGAAAAATGTCTCAAAATCTGAGAAATTATTTTATATAGAAAAATGTCTCATAATCTGAGAAATTTTTTTATATAGAAAAATGTCTCAGAATCTGAGAATTTTTTTTATATAGAAAAATGTCTCAAATCTTAAAAAAAAAAATTTTATATAGAAAAATGTCTTAGAATCTGCGAAATTTTTTTGTATAGAAAAATGTCTCAGAATCTAAGAAATTTTTTTATATAGAAAAATGTCTCAGAATCTGAGATTTTTTTTTATATACAAAAATGTCACAGAATCTGAGAAATTTTTTTATATAGAAAAATGTCTCAGAATCTGAGAAATTTTTTTATATACAAAAATGTCACAGAATCTGAGAAATTTTTTTATATAGAAAAATGTCTCAGAATCTGAGAAATTTTTATACCCTACACCACACTGTGGTACAGGGTATAATTAGTTTGTGCTGATGTTTGTAACTACCCGAAATATTGGTCACTTTTTGAGTTGATTTAGCGATGTCCGTCCGTCTGTCCGTCCGTCTGTCTGTCTGTCCATGTAAACGGTGTAAACACGATACAGGTCGCAATTTTTAATCAATTGACTTGAAATTTGAAACTTAAGCCTCTTTTGGCCCAAGGACGAAGCCTATTGAAATTGAAAAAAATCGCTCCATATTTAGACCTCGCCCCCATACAATGGTCCTCTTTAGTTTTGGCTCAAATTCCGAATTTAAAAGAAATCGGACCAGTTCTTCTTGTAGCCCCAATACAAACCAACTTCCCGATTTTCACATAAATTTTTCAAATTTCATGGAAATATAAAATGAATGTGGGTGTGGAACAAGGTGCTATAATCCAAAAACCAAACTGTTCAGGAGAAGCAAAAAACTTAATAAGTCGCGAAAAAAATAAATTTTTTGAAATTTCTTTTTGCAGTTTGACGAAGATGGACCATATGCATCTATGTACAAAATTTCATTAAAAACAAATGAGCGGAAGTAGCAAAATGCATGTGAAATTTTGTTCTAGTGGAATAAGGTGCTATGTTACAATTTCTACTAGGAATTTCAATATATTTGCCAAGTAGTTTTAAGTTTTTTGGGTTATTTTTAAAAATTTAAATTTAGCGTGATGAATTCAGCAAAATTTAGACGGGGTCCAGCAGTACTCATTTTTTATAAAAATAATCAAAAGCAGTTAATATAACAAAAAAAAAATAACTGTTATATGGTTTATTTTAAACAACTTTTCCCATAATGGGTTAAAAAAATTTGCACAATTTATTATATAAGTTACTAACTATTTAATTTTTAAGTTTAAACTTAAAAATTTGATAGATTATTAATATCCACCACTAGTATTACGTAAAATAATATTATGCTTTTATATGGATATAGCTCCTTTTTTCACATTTACACTTTAACTCTAGATATATTATATTAGAAAGCGTTTTTTGCCAAACCAATGGGCAGATGTTGAAGCCTAGGATGTTTTTTACATGCTAACCATCTCACATGTAAGAATTTTTATATACTACCTTTAGTTTAACTGCAAAATACATGTTAGTATCCTAGAAAAAATATTAAATATTCCCAAAAATAGTTAAAATTGAACTTTCAAGGTAACTTTTATGACCGAAAACGATAAAATTTTTAACAAATTTGTTTACAAATAGGTCGAACTATTGTAGGAAGACGCGATTTTGCAAAAAAACGCGATTTCCAAAAATTGGATTTTAGCACCTTGTTCCACACATACATTCAAATATTTAATTAAAATTTTGTTTGTGTGTGTTAAACTCGTACTTAAATAACCTTATCAAATATGATAATCATCGGACCAGATTTGGACTTAGGCCCCTTGTGAAAATTTCGCCCGATATTCAGTTAAAGCGGTTTATTGTCAACAAATAGAAGCCTATTTCAGTCAAATTTGATTGGTGAGTGTTTTTTACACTTATTAAAGATTTGACAAAATATAGATCTAATCGGTCCATCGGACCCATTTTCCGGGAAACTCTGGTGTAGGGTATTATATGGTCGGTCTTGACCGACTATAATTTTCTTACTTGTTTTATATAGAAAAATGTCTCAGAATCTGAGATTTTTTTTTATATAGAAAAATGTCTCAGAATCTGAGAAATTTTTTTATATAGAAAAATGTCTCAGAATCTGAGAAATTTTTTTATTAGAAAAATGTCTCAGAATCTGAGAAATTTTTTTATATAGAAAAATGTCTCAGAATCTGAGAAATTTTTTTATATAGAAAAATGTCTTAGAATCTGAGAAATTTTTTTATATAGAAAAATGTCTCAGAATCTCAGAAATTTTTTTATATAGAAAAATGTCTCAGAATCTGAGGAATTTTTTTTTATATAGAAAAATGTCTCAGAATCTGAGAAATTTTTTTATATAGAAAAATGTCTCAGAATCTGAGAAATTTTTTTATATAGAAAAATGTCTCAGAATCTGAGAAATTTTTTTATATAGAAAAATGTCTCAGAATCTGAGAAATTTTTTTATATAGACAAATGTCTCAGAATCTGAGAAATTCTTTTATATAGAAAAATGTCTTAGAATTTGAAAAATTTTTTATGTAAAAAAATGTCTTAGAATCTAAGAATTTTTTTATATAGAAAAATGTCTCGGAACCTGAAAAATTTTTTTAATACAAAAAATTTCTCAGAATCTCAAATTTTTTTCTGTCTGAAGAATGTTACAAAATCTAAGAATTTTTCTGTACGAAAAATGTCTCAGAATATAAGAATTTTTCTACACGAAAAATGTCTCAGAATCTCAAAATTTTTTTATACGAAAAATGTCTTTAAATCTGAGAATTTTCCTATACGAAAAATGTCTTAGAATCTGAGAACTTTTCTATTTGAAAAATGTCTCACAAGGGAAGTATCTCAACCCTTATGAACCGATTTGCATGAAACGTAAAATATATATAAAAGAGACAATTTTAAGGTTGGGGTGTCTCGGCTTATCGGCCATATCGGGGATTTAGGGGTTCAAAACATGGGTCAAAAAAAGGCGAAAAAATTGTTTTTTGGATTTTTCAGCTATTTCTTTCTAAGAAACTATATGATGTTTACATATGGGAGGAAAGGTTTTTTTAATGCCTATCCAACGGTGGCATAACCTTGTAAAAGTTTGTCTTCGTTAAATACTTTTTTCATGAAAATGTGTAAATTTTGGGAGGTATTTATATGAAGACATAGACCTACGATGTCCATATGAATACGAAATAATCTTTATTAAATTTAAATCGACACGTATTTTTGCTCTAGAGGATATTCCGGTTAGTTCGGGAGTTATCGAAATTTTCCCGGAGGTCCACGTTGTTTCATAAGGGGACAACGAAATTTTGAAACACAGATATGGCCGATAAGCCGAGACACCCCAACCTTAAAATCGTCTCTTTTATATATATTTCAAGTTTCAGGCAAATCGGTTCATAAGGGTTGAGATACTTCCCTTGTCAGAATCTGAGAATTTTTCTATAAAAAAATGTTTCAGAATTTGAGAATTTTGCTACACGAAAAATGTTTCAGAATCTGAGAAATTTTTTTATATAGAAAAATGACTCAAAATCTAAGACATTTTTTTATATAGAAAAATGTTTCAGAATCTGAGAAATTTTTTTATATAGAAAAATATCTCAGAATCTGATTTTTTTTTATATAGAAAAATGTCTCAGAATCTGAGAAATTTTTTTATATAGAAAATGTCTCAGAATCTGAGAAATTTTTTTATATAGAAAAATGTCTCAGAATCTGAGAATTTTTTTTATATATAAAAATGTCTCAGAATCTGAGAATTTTTTTTATATAGAAAAATGTCTAAGAATCTGAGAAATTTTTTTATATAGAAAAATGTCTAAGAATCTGAGAAATTTTTTTATATAGAAAAATGTCTCAGAATCTGAGAAAATTTTTTATATAGAAAAATGTCTCAGAATCTCAGAAATTTTTTTATATAGAAAAATGTCTCAGAATCTGAGGAATTTTTTTTTATATAAAAAAATGTCTCAGAATCTGAGAAATTTTTTTATATAGAAAAATGTCTCAGAATCTGAGAATTTTTTTTATTTAGAAAAATGTCTCAGAATCTGAGAAATTTTTTTATATAGAAAAATGTCTCAGATTCTGAGACATTTTTTTATATAGAAAACTGTCTCAGAATCTGAGAAATTTTTTTATATAGAAAAATGTCTTAGAATATGAAAAATTTTTTATATAGAAAAATGTCTTAGAATCTAAGATTTTTTTTATATAGAAAAATGTCTCGGAACCTGAGAAATTTTTTTAATACAAAAAATTTCTCAGAATCTCAAATCTTTTTCTGTCTTAAGAATGTTACAGAATCTAAGAATTTTTCTGTACGAAAAATGTCTCACAATCAGAATATAAGAATTTTTCTATACGTAAAATGTCTCAGAATCTCAAAATTTTTCTATACGAAAAATGTCTTAGAATCTGAGAACTTTTCTATTTGAAAATTGTCTCAGAATCTGAGAATTTTTTTATAACAAAAATGTTTCAGAATTTGAGAATTTTGCTGCACGAAAAATGTTTTAGAATCTGAGAAATTTTTTTATATAGAAAAATGTCACAAAATCTAAGACATTTTTTTATATAGAAAAATGTTTCAAAATCTGGGAAATTTTTTTGTATAGAGAAATGTCTCAGAATCTGAAATTTTTTTTTTATATAGAAAATGTCTGAGAATTTTTTTATATAAAAAATGTCTCCGAATCTGAGAAATTTTTTTATATAGAAAAATGTCTCAGAATCTGAGAAATTTTTTTATATAGAAAAATGTCTCAGAATCTGAGAAATTTCTCAGAATCTGATACATTTTTTAATATCAGAATTTGAGAATTTTTCTACAGGAAAACCGTCTTACAATTAGAATCTAAGATTTGGTTTTGAAATTTACGGGCTCTATAGTTTGTTCAGAGTTTTCTTTGATATCAAAATTGGTAGAAACTTAATTTGAAGTAAATTTGTTTGGTAATTTTTCCTTTAGTTCGGGCTTGGTTAAAGTTGATGTTTGTTTATTTATGTGAGAGATAATTGTTTCTCCTTGTGGGGTTTCTTCAAGTTTGCTACAAAAGTTTGTGGGAATTAAGCAGGTAGGTTCTTGAATCCACATAGGACCTTCTGGTTTTGAAGATATTTCTTTCAGATCTTGTGCGTCCAGTGGTATCGGTTCATTGAACAATTGCTGTGATATTGAAGTTCTTAGAAATTTTTCTTCTGCAATTATTTTAGTAAATGAGTTGAGTATAAGATTTTCTTTTAATGCATAGTGGTTTAAAATAGAAATGTATTTTAAAAATAAATCAGCCAGTTCTAACTAGTTAGTAAATGTTGAAAATCGGATTGTGTGGGAAAAAATTTTCAATTGAATGAAAAAACACGAAATTTTTTGCAACAGATTCCTATTGCAATAGATGATTCTTGAATATATTCTACGGTAATCAAAATAAAAGTAGTTTGTGGGAATTACTCAGGTAGGTTCTTAATTCCACATGGGACCTTCTGGATTTAAAAATTTTTCACTTTGACTTTGCGGATCCAATGGAATCGGTTTATTGAACGATTGTTGTGATATTGAATTTCTTAGAAGCTTTTCTTCTGTAATTATTTTAATAAATGAGTTGAGTATAAGATTTCCGTTCAATTCACAGTGGGACAAATTTTAAATGGTTTGAAAATAAATCAGTCAGTTATTGCTGGTTCGTTGACCAATAAAATTAGACAATTGGGCAACAATTTTTCCCTTAAAGAACTACGCGGGAAAATTTGTCAAACAAGTAATTTCGGGACAATTTGAATCAGAAATCATCGATTCAGGAACGGTAAGTAGAATCGATGACAGGATAATAAAATGCATTCGGGAATCGATTTTTTGTAGCGGAAAATTTTCCTGAATAATGGAAATTTTCTACAGTTTTTTTGATTGTGCAATTGTATCCAAGGGGCTAGAAAATAACATTTTCCGAAATCGGTCTAAATTTTTATATCGGTAAGAAATGATTGATTCATGAACAAAATCTTTTGATTCTGCCCAACTGTGCAAGTAAATGCTGTGATTTTACTGCCCGGGTAAAAATGGATTAGATCTTATCTGATTTGTTAATATATTTTCATTTATAATCATGTCTGATTGCATAGAGGGTATTTATACACAGACTTTTTTTGCTTGCAATAAAGTCTTGCAACTTTTTTTGTAGGCAAACGGGGGTGAAAAGAAAACGGGGTAGAAAAAAAATCACGAATTCTGTTTTCCTTCTTCTATGCTTCTCACCCCCGATTGCCATCAAAAAAAAAAACTCAGATAAAAAAGGCGTGCATGAAAAAACGCTGTGTGTAAATACCGTCATATATCGAGATCTAACTAAGGAGTGAGATCATAAAAATGTTAACACACATAAAGTTAAATAAAAAACAGACTACTGAATTTTAAGACTTCAAACCAAATTTTTATTAAATAAAATTTAATACAAAATCATAACAAAAAAACCGCATGGAACTCTAACCACTACGAACAAAGTTATCCACTTTTTCCGGAAACCCTCCCATTAAGGCTTTTATGGTAGTTTCTGTCACCTTTTTAGAGCAGGTGGTCCATCTACGTTTGAAATCTTGCATGTCCTGGGAGACCTTTTTTGTGCCCTTTAATTCTTTTTTAACAAGAGCCCAATATCTCTCCACTGGCCTGAGCTCCGGGCAGTTTGGTGGATTTGCCTCTCTTGGTACAAAAACCACATTATTATCATTATACCACTCCAGCGCTTTCTTGCTGTAGTGACAAGATGCTAAATCGGGCCAAAAGTAAGTGGATACATTGTGCTGACTCAAGAACGGAAGAAGTCTCTTCTGCAAACACTCCTTGATATAAATTTCGCTGTTTATAGAGCCAGATGTCACAAATGACTGGCTTCTTTGGCCGCAGCTACATATGGCTTGCCATACTAGGAATTTTTTGGGGAATTTCGTTTGCTTTTTTGACCGAAATTTTTCCGCAACATTTCCTCGAACATCGGAAACATAAAATTCTTGACCAGGGAGCTGCGCAAAATCAGCCAGGACATAAGTTTCGTCGTCCATTACACAACAGTTGTATTTTTTTATAAAATTTGATTTCAATTTTCTAGCTCTGGTTTTGGCCTCCAAATTTTTAAAAGCGTTTCTATCGGGAACTTTTTGAACTTTGTAGGACTTTAGTCCCGCCTTACGTTTCACTTTACGTACAAAAAAGTCTGAGCATTGGGCTAACCGAGCTGTTTTTCTGCCAGATGTGTTAGGAGCTCTCTTAAGGATGCTTTTAACTTTATATGCCTTACCAATGTTACGATAACCAGTCGTTGTTCCTGTTCCCGGCTTCCTTTCAATTGTTAGGTGTTCCAGATACCTTTTTACCACTTTTGAAACTGTTTGGCGGCATACATTAGTTTCTTTGGCAATTTTTTTGTATGTCCATGTTTGGTTTTGTTGAAAATATTTAATTATTTTTGAACGCACTTTTCTTTCATCGACCATTGTGTAAAAAATTGCAAATTAAAACTCATGATGTAAATTAATTTATTAACTGACATATTTTTAAAATGTAAACTGCCGAAAAAAAAAAATTTGGAAGCTTTACACCAAAGTTGTAGGCAAAAATGTGTGTTAACATTTTTATGATCTCATTCCTTATATCTCAGATGTGGTCAACATTGGTACTAAATTGACATTTCATTATATCTGATCAGATACAATTATATACTACCAGATCAAAGAAGATCTGATAAGATCCAATCGATTTTTATACGGGTGGCCATTTAATTACCACTTGATTTTGGGGATTTAATATCACATTGCTTTCTGACATTTTCCCCACATTCCATATAATTTGTTTCTAGTGGATTTAATTTCTCCATCCCTTGTTCTTTTTCTCTATCAGCTATTCGAATCATTTTCCTTTGCCGTTTTTCCTTATGACGACAAAATTGGCATTTAGTTTTTTCCATGTAAAGATTTTTTCGAGACATTTTAACTTCACCATAGGCCTTATTGAAAGTATAGTATAAAAATTGTAATGTATTACATATGTAGTTCCTTTAAAATTTTTCTAAATTCTTTTGGATTATTAATTTGATTAATGAGATGATTTATTTTAAGTTTCGACTGCTGAAATTGTTCTTCCTTCAAAAGACCACCTGATTTTTTTTTGTAGAAAAAATCCATTTCGCTTTCTGTATTACAGTCATAAAATATATCGTCTGTTACGTATTCATTTGCCGGTTTTACATCTTTATGGGCTTCCCAACGTCCACCTCCTCCTGTTAATCTGTTTGAATTTCCATCTGTTACTTGGCCTATAAATACCGGATATAAATATAAAAATTGTGTCTCATCATTTTTTTGCGATTTTTTATTACCATATTCCTTTGTATTTGCCACATTTGGAATTGTGTTCTCCATTAAATGCTCAATTTTGTTTCTTTTCCTTTTTGCATAAACAGAATATTTACTGGAATCATTACATTTCCGAGGGGTTTTATTTTGTTTATTATACATTTGTTTAAGATTTTTTTATGTTTTTATTGAATTTGAAAAAAAAAACAAAGAATTTGGTTTAAAATATTATTCAAATGACTTTTTGTGGTTGAAATTATTAAAACAAAATTTTGACTTTTGAAATAAACATGGGTGTTGGAAATAATTCAATAGATAAAAGTTGATATTGTAAGTCCAGCAAAAATTGAGAGGGTTTCTGAGGAATTTCAAATAGTAAACTAAAATTTTGTTTTGCAGACTGTTTAAAGTTATCTTTAATAGTCCCCAAAAGTCTCCTTGTCCACCAGCAGAGATTTCAAGATCAAAAATCGTATTTTTTTTATAAGATTTTTGAAAAAATCTCGCTTGATATGCCTCCTACTTAATCAAAGAAATATTATTAACAATTTTCCCCATATTTTGTAAACAGGTGGCAACACTGTTTATTTGCTATTAGCCTTTTTCTATTTATAATAAAAATTATAGAATGTATTATTTTTATTAAAAAAATCTTTCTTAATAAAAATATTTCATTTATTTTCCCATTAAAGTGCTGGAGCGTATGATTGATATTAAGAAATTTAACAAATATTAATCATACGCATACAGTACACAAGTTGTGCGTTGTGATATCCAACAAAGTGCTCGAATCAAATTATAATAGCTCGGGAAAATTGTTACGCAAGAAAAATTCTAAGATTCTGAGAAATTTTTTCTACAGGAAAAATTTTAGAATCTAAGAATTTTTCCATAGAAAAAATGTCTCAGAATCTGAGAATTTTTCTATAGAAAAAGTGGCTCAGAATCTGAGAATTTTTCTATAGAAAAAATGTCTCTGAATCTGAGAATTTTTCTATAGAAAAAATGTCTCAGAATCTAAGAATTTTTCTATAGAAAAAATGTCTCAGAATCTGAGAATTTTTCTATAGAAAAAATGTCTCAGAAGCTGAGAATTTTTGTTTAGAAAAAATGTCTCAGAATCTAAGAATTTTTCTATAGAAAAAATGTCTTAGAATCTGAGAATTTTTCTATAGAAAAAATGTCTCAGAATCTGAGAATTTTTCTATAGAAAAACTTTATCAGAATCTGAGAATGTTTCTATAGTAAAAATGTCTCAGAATCTGAGAATTTTTCTTTAGAAAAAATGTCTCAGAAGCTGAGAATTTTTGTTTAGAAAAAATAAAATATCTCAGAATCTGAGAATTTTTTTTATAGAAAAAATGTCTCAGAATCAGAGAATTTTTCTATAGAAAATATGTCTCAGAGTCTGAGAATTTTTCTATAGAATAAATGTCTCAAAATCTGGGAATTTTTCAATAAAAAAAATTTCTCAGAATTTAAAAATTTTTCTATAGAAAAATGTCTCAGAATCTGAAAATTTTTTTATAGAAAAAATGTCTCAGAATCTGAAAAATTTTCTATAGAAAAAATGTCTCAGAATCTAAGAAATTTTTTTGTAGAAAAAATGTCTCAGAATCTGAGAATTTTTCTATAGAAAAAATGTCTCAGAATATGAAATTTTTTTTATAGAAAAAATGTCGCAGAATTTTAGAATTTCTTTTTAGAAAAAATGCTTCAGAATCTGAGAATTATTCTTTAGAAAAAATCTCTCAGAATCTGACAATTTTACTATAGAAAAAAAAAAACATATCTCAGAATCTGAGATTTCTATAAAAAATTGTCTCAGAGTCTGAGAACTTTTCTATAGAAAGAAATATCTGAGAGTCTGAAATTTTTTGAAAAAAAATTTGTCAGAATCTGAGAATTTTTCTCAGAATATAAAAAACAATTTCGATAAAAAAATTTTAGAATTTTGCTATCGAAAAAATGTCTCAGAATCTGAGAAATTTTCTAAAAAAAATGTCGGAGAATTTTTTTATGAAAATTTTTTTCAGAATATGAGAATTTTTTAATAAAAATATGTCTCAGAATCGGAGAATTATTGTATAGAAAAAATGTCTCAGAATCTCAAAATTTTTCTATGCAAAAAAAATTTTCAGAATCTGAGAATTTTTCTATAGAAAAATGTCTCAGAATCTGAAATTTTGTATATAGAAGAAATCTATTCGGAAAAATGTTAGATTCTCAGACATTTAAAAAAAAAAATAAAAAATTTAAGAATTCTCAGTTTTTAAGTCATTTTTTTCTTAAGAAATCTGAGATAAATTCTCAGATTCTGATAGAAAAAATGTATTGGAATTTTATAATTTTTTAATGGAACAAAATGTCTCAGAATCTGAAAATTTTTCTATAGAAAAAATGTTTCAGAATCTGAGAATTTTTCTATAGAAAAATGTTTTAGAATCTGAGAATTTGTTCATAAAAAAAATGTCTCATAATCTAAGAATTTTTCTATAGAAAAAGTGGCTCAGAATCTGAAAATTTTTCTTTTGAAAAAATGTCTTTAAATCTAAGATTTCTTCTATAGAAAAATGTCTCAGAATTTGAGAATTTTTATACAAAAAAAAATTCTCAGAATCTTTTTATAAAAAATTTGTATAAAAAAAAATTTCTCAGAATGTGAGAATTTTTACGTTGAAAAAATGTCTCAGAATCTAAGAATTTTTACGTTGAAAAAATGTCTCAGAATCTGAGAATTTTTATACAGAAAAAATTTCTCAGAATCTTGGAATTTTTATATAGAAAAAATGTCTCAGAATTTGAGAATTTTTTCATAAAAAAAAGTCTCAGAATCTAAGAATTTTTTTTATAGAAAAAATGTCTCAGAATCTGAGAATTTTTCTATAGAAAACGTGTCTCAAAATCTGAGAATTTTTCTATAGAAGAAATGTCTCAGAATCTGAAAATTTTTTGATAAAAAATATGTCTCAGAATCTGAGAATTTTTTTATAGAAAAAAATGTCTCAGAATCTGAAAATTTTTCTATGCAAAAAAATGTTTTTGAATCTCAGAACTTTTCTATAGAAAAATGTCTCAGAATCTGAGATTTTGTCTATTGAAAAAATCTATTCGGGAAAATGTTAGATTCTCAGACATTTTTTAAAAAAATTGAAAAATTCTCAGATTTAGAGTCATTTTTTCTATAGACGTCTGAGATAAATTCTCAGATTCTGATAGAAAAAATGTATTGAAATTTAACAATTTTTTTATCTGAGAATTTTTCTATAGAAAGAAATGTTCAGAATCTGATAATTTTTCTATAGAAAAAATGTCTTAGAATTTGAGAATTTTTCTATAGAAAAAAATGTCTCAGAATCTGAGAATTTTTCTATAGAAAAAATGTCTCAGAATCTGAGAATTTTTATGTAGCAAAATGTCTTAGAATCTGAGAATTTTTATACAGAAAAAATTTCTCAGAATCTGAGAATTTTTATATAAAAAATGTCTCAGAGTCTGAAAATTTTTATATTGAAAAAATGTCTCAGAATCTGAGAATTTTTCTTGCGTAACAATTTTCCCGCGTTACACAGTGGGTTGAAACATATGTAAACTGGGGATTAATTCAGAAAATCCCTTTATTATTAATATTTATATTTTTTTAGACTAACTATACATTATTTAGTAAAAAAAATGTTTTACAGAAAAAAAAAATTATAGAAAATATTTTTTTATTAAAAAAGAAGATATAACCTTTTTATTAAAATTGGCTCTTACCGCTCTAACTGCTCCAATAATGCCCCAAGAGATGTCAAATGTGTGACCGGCCCCAAATATATTTTCAATCCCAACATTTTCTTAGAATATGCCTACCCTCTATCTTTAACCATTAAGGTGGTCCCCATACAATTGTTTTTTATTTTTTTAAATTAATTTTATGAAATCAGCTCCTACCGCTCCCAGGGTGCGTCTTAGAGTATTAACCAATAAGACCGACCCCCATTAATTTTAACCTCCCAACATTTTTTTGGAACATACTTATACAGTATCTCCACTCGATAATGGGGCTCCCATACAAAATGCCATTTTTAAAAAATCTGCTCATACAGCTCTAACTGCTCCAAGAGTGCCCCTAGAAATGCAAATGTGTGATCGACCCCCAATATTTTTTCAACCCCAACATTTTTTTAGAATATACCTACCCTCTATCTTTAACCCTTAAGGTGGTCCCCATACAATTTATTTTTATTTTTTATAAATTTGTTTTATGAAAATAGCTCCTACCGCTCCCATGGTGTATCTTAGAGTGGTTTCCACTAAGGCCGACCCCCATTAATTTTGACCCCCCAACATTTTTTTGGAACATACTTATACCGTATCTCCACTCAATAATGGGGCTCCCATACAAAATGTGATTTTAATAAAATCTGCTCATACAGCTCTAACTGCCCCAAGGGTGCCCCTAAAGATGTCGAATGTGTGACCGACCCCCAATATGTTTTTAACGCAAACATTTTCTTAGAATATACCTACCCTGTACATTTAACCCTTAAGGTGGTCCCCATATAATTTTTTTTTTTTTTAATGAAATCTGTTGCTGCCGCTCCATGCTAGCTCCTAGAGGGTGAAATGTGAGATCAACTATCATTATTTCCCCCCCCCCCCCCCCCCCAAATTTTTTTCAACATACGCACCTTGTATCTCCTCTAACTAATGGGGCTCCCATAATGCCCTCTTTCATATGTTTTTCAACTTTTTTTTAGCAACTGGAATTCTTTCACAAAAATTTTAATAAGTAAAAAAACGCGGTGCCTCTGCAAAAGTTTGGTGTGGAATATATAAGCTAAAATACTATATTAAAATATCACTTAATAAAATTTGCTGGATCGCAACAAGAAATTTGTTGAAACTCTGTGTATATATCGAAAATACCCCAAATATGGAGCACTTTTTAAAAAAATATTAAAAATATTTGCAAAACATTTATCTAAAAAACTTTAATGCAATTATATAGCCAAATACCTGAAGTTGATGGTTCCATTTTAATAAAATTACTTTTAGAACGCTTAATAAGAATTATCAGCCCCCAAAATATCTCAATTTTCAGTTTTGGGCACGGCACGAAAAATTTTGAAAAATTATTTGACTTTGACAGCTCACAGTCGATAGAGTAATTTACTCAAAACAAAAGTTTTTGGCAAATAGTGATGTAGAATTTAATTACCTTTCACCCAGTACCACACACGAATGTATAGGATAAAGTTCAGCTTTTGAATTAATCCTCACTTGTTTTTTTGATGATCACATGATCAATTATTTTTATTTATTCTCTTCATTTATTTACAACTCATTTTTAATAAATTCAACCTAACCGAGAACTGGTAACAATGACCGTCGTCTCGTTGTAGCGAAAAAAAACCAAGGGTTCTGGTGGGAATCGAACCCACGACCCCCACGTTGAAAGGCTAGCACGCTACCAACTAGACTACGGGGGCCCCCACAAACGATCACATTTACCCATCCCTTTAAGCTTTAGAAATTATAATACTGTTTATCAAAGCTTCAAACATCTGCAGTACGAAATTTGTTTATTTACCTTCGGTAAATCAAACACCTTCATTTTTCACCAATTCAAGATTTTACTCTCTCATATCAATCAATTACACCTTTTAAAGTTTCACAATTAAGGGATGTGAACAACCTTCTCACTAGGGTGGCTTGGATCGCCAAATCCTCACTTTTGGTACATTTCAACCCTCTGTGCGTTATTATAATTTGATTCGAGCACTTTGTTGGATATCACAACGCACAACTTGTGTACTGTATGCGTATGATTAATATTTGTTAAACTAATAGCAATCATACGCTCCAGCACTTAAATGGGAAAATAAATGAAATATTTTTATTTAGAAAGATTTTGTTTAAAATTCAATAATTTCTATTGTTAGGGCGTGTGTGAAACGGTAGCAAAGTATGCTTGTTGGTAAATTTTTGACACTATTGAGGTGAATAAAATTTCACTAGCCCATTGGGCTAGTAGAAAAGAAAAGAAAAGAAATTTTTGAAATGTAAAAATTTGAAAACATAAATATATAAAAATAAACATTTCAAAGAAAGAAAATAATTAAAAAATTGTTTTTAAAAGCTTTTTAATTAAAAAAATATAAAAGTTTTTCAAATATTGTTTTGTTGCTAATAAAGGAGAGAGGCGAAGAAAAGTTTTTGAGGAAAATCATGCATATTCCATCCTCCAATCTTAATTGCCACCAATGCTTTGTACATGCAGACAAAAATAAACGGAGTAATCGTCGTCCCTTCAAGATTCATCTTTTTTTTATGTGCCTACAATAAAACTTTTTTTGCATTCATATATTTTTATTTTTTTATAAAAAAAGGATATTACAAAAAAATATCGCAGAATCAGCGATTTTTTATGTTTTTTTATTGTTAGAACAGGAGAAACCTTTCAAAAATATTTCAGAGGCTGAGACTTTTTTGTGGAAAAAAACAAATGTTAGAAAAGAAGAATTCAGATTCTATTTTTCTCCTAAAGAATGTACATACATATGTAACAGATTCTGAGGCCATTGCACTATTGGAATTTTTCTGAAATTTATGTATGAATATTAAAGATGTATGTATATGTAAAGAAAACTATTCTAAAATGGTGTTCCTATCACAAATGTTTCATATTCTC
Organism: Pegoplata infirma; assembly: GCA_963921195.1. Lineage (NCBI taxonomy): Eukaryota > Metazoa > Arthropoda > Insecta > Diptera > Anthomyiidae > Pegoplata > Pegoplata infirma. The sequence continues at coordinate 199,465 of CAWUER010000532.1, forward strand.
AAACAATTTTATTACAGAAATGTTTTAGATCCCGGGAAAATTTTCCTATAGAAAATGTGTAAAAATCTGAGAATTTTTCATTTGTATATTGCAATTATCAGACCAAAACGTTTCGTAAAAATTTTCATACATATTTTTCAAAATATTTTTTTTCCACTTTTATTAAGAAATGTCAAAATTTACTTTGTCAAAAAAGATATCATTTCACACAGCAGAAATGTGAAATTTTTTCACCATAGAAAAAATATTATTTACCACAGCACTTTGCTACCGTTTCACACACACCCTTAATAGAAAAATGTTACAAGAAAATAACAAAATACATATGGGGAAAATTTCAAATTGTGTTTTATATTAAATATTCTTTGTTCAGGAGGCATATCAGATTCTGAGACATTTTTTTATTAGACCGATTTGCCTGAAACTTAAAATATACATATGGGGGTTTTCGTGTCAACTGACACAACTTTTGAAATCGATGTCTTCCGATCGGGATGAAATTTGCACCAAGGTTAGTCCTATTGGATAGTAGTTCAGACACAATTTTTCAACGAGATCGGTCAAGAACTCTCTGAGTTAGAAGGTCGAAATTTGACATTTTGGCCAAAGAGGTGTTGGCTCTCATCCATGTAACTTCTTACCTATTGTTTTTAGCAAAATGTGTCCCAAAGAGTTTAGATAGCAATTTTTTCAGTCTTTCGAAAAAAAATATAAAAAAAATAAAAAAAAATTTTTTGATTTTTTTTCTTAAAAATCCAAAACTTTTTTGACTTTTTCCTCAAATTGGGCCCTTTTTTTTTTTTTTTTTTGATTCAAAAGAAAGCTTAGGTGATTTCCTTTAAGAGCTGTGGGGTCGCTTAGTGGGATGCGAGTGGGATATCTATGAAAAAAATTTTTTTTAACTTTGGAACACAAAAAACGGTTCTTCAATTTGCACTATTAGGCGTCGGATAGCTAACCAGTTTTCGATTTCGATCCACGATACCCTCTAATTTTTTTAGGTTCGAAAAAGAAAGCACGAGCCAAAAAATGGGGGCGGTGGGGAGGGCCCATATGACCCCTCATTGGGGTCAAAGTTGGGGGTAAAGAGGTAAAAATCCCTAAAAAGCCCCAAAACTCCCCTAGAAACGCCCCTGGAGGGGTGCAATGTGAGACCGACCTCCAATAATTTTCTGCCCCCAACATTTTTCTTGAACATACCTTACCCCTATTTTCACTTCCTAAGGGGGCTCCCATACAAAACATTTTTAAAAAATTTGATCCTACCATTCTAACTTACCCTAAAGTGCCCCTAGTGGGGCCAAATGTATAACCGACCTCCATTATTTTATTAATTCCAACATTTTTTGCAAACATGCCTACAATGTATCTTTAACCCTTAAGGTGGTCCCCATAAATTTCTGTTATTTTTTATAAATTTGTTTTATTAAACCAGCTCTACCGCCCCTACCGTGCCTCCTAGAGAGGCAAAAATTACGACCAACCCCCATTATTTTTTAGTTACCAACATTTTGTCCGAACATCATAACACCCTATCTCCACTCCCTAAGGGGCTCCCATACATTATAAAAACATGTATTTTTAAAAACTAATAAAAAAATAAAAAAAAAAAAATGTATGGGGACCCCCTTAAGAGTTGAAAATAAAGGGTAGGTATATTCTGAGAAAATGTTGAAGTTGAAAAAATATTGGGGGTCGGTCATACATTTTACTTCTCTAGGGGCACCCTATGGACAGTTAGAGCGGTAGGAGCAAATTTTATAAAAATGACATTTTGTATGGGAGCCCCCTTAGGAAGTGGAAATAGGGGTGAGGTATGTTCAAGAAAAATGTTGGGGGCAGAAAATTATTGAAGGTCGGTCTCACATTGCACCCCTCCAGGGGCGTTTCTAGGGGAGTTTTGGTGCTTTTTGGGGATTTTTACCTCTTTACGCCCAACTTTGACCCCAATGAGGGGCCATATGGCCCCTCCCCACCGCCCCCATTTTTTGGCTCGTGCTTTCTTTTTCGAACCTAAAAAAATTAGAGGGTATCGCGGATCGAAATCGAAAACTGGTTAGCTATCCGACGCCTAATAGTGCAAATTGAAGAACCGTTTTTTGTGTTCCAAAGTTAAAAAAAATTTTTTTTCATAGATATCCCACTCGCATCCCACTAAGCGACCCCACAGCTCTTAAAGGAAATCACCTAAGCTTTCTTTTGAATCAAAAAAAAAAAAAAAAAAAAGGCCCAATTTGAGGAAAAAGTCAAAAAAGTTTTGGATTTTTAGGAAAAATATTAAAAAAAATTTTTTTTATTTTTTTTATATTTTTTTTTCGAAAGACTGAAGAAATAGCTATCTAAACTCTTTGGGACACATTTTGCTAAAAACAATAGGTAAGAAGTTACATGGATGAGAATCAACACCTCTTTGGCCAAAATGTCAAATTTCGACCCCCTCTAACTCAGAGAGTTCTTGACCGATCTCGTTGAAAAATTGTGCCTAAACTACTATTCAATAGGACTAACCTTGGTGCAAATTTCATCCCGATCGGAAGACATCGGTTTCAAAAGTTGTGTCAGTTGACACGAAAACCCCCATATATCAAGCGCTTATATTCAAAAATTGCTTTTTGCATAATAAAACATTTTTAGGAGTTCAGAAAGAACTATTATTTAAATTAAAAATTAAACGTTTTTGAATAATATATCACTAAAAATGTATTTTGGCACTTAAAGTCATTAGTATTCAAAATAATTTGGGCATTGTGGAAGGTATTTATGAATTCGGCCAAGTCGATTTTTAAAACTTTTACTTGTTTTTCTTTATATTTAAACCCCATTTGGCAAATTATAATAAAAATATAGAAACTATGACCTTTTTTACTATTTTAATCTGGGATTTAAAAACGTCATTAAAATGTTTGATAAAAACGACATGCAAGTTTTTTGTTGTTTTTATGTAAATTTTTTTGTTTTTTTTTGTTTACCCAAAATAATGAAGTTTTTCCTTTTTTCTACAAAAAGAAAAAAAAAAAAACTTTCATAGGTAGTAAAAATAACCCAACAAAAAAAAATAACAAAAATGTGTAGGCAATTTATCAGGCTTTTATTAAAGTTTATCATAAACTAGATAAGTAAAGTAAGGAGGAGTAAAGATGGAAATTGAAAGGATTTTTGAATTTTTAATTCTGAATTTGGAAAAATAGTTAAAAAATTACATCACAAAAAAATTTCCTGCAGTCTCCGCCCAAAAAATATTTTATAAACAAAGAAAATCAAAAAAAATAAAAAATTGTCCAAATGTTTTTTTTTTTGCTGGGATGTCTCCCCTAAAATATCAAGTAAAACCAAAGGCAAAACTTTTTTCTATGATTACCATAATTTTACCATAAGTAGAACCGGATATGCCACATGGGTGTTTTTATAAGCGGATATGCCACAACATTAACAAAAACACTATTTATATGTATATAAAATACTTATGTGTGTTGTTACGAACAAAAAAATTAACATACATATGAAATATTTAGTGGAGGACTAAAATGGTGGTTGTATTACAAGATATTAAAAGTAAAATGTACAACATTAAATTTAGTAAAATGTTTGTTTTTAAATAAAATCGATTACAGGCAACAAAAAGTTTTTAATGGAGTGTTAAAACAACTAAAATACTTTTTTAATAGAAGAACTTCAAAGGTGAGAATTTTTTAATATATTGATAACACAAATGGATAATTTTGGAACAGTTATCGATGTATCGACATCTTTAGAAATTTTTTGTTATCGATGTATCGATAACTTAACTATATAAATGTTTGTGTGTTATCGATAACTGTACCAAATCGTCTAAAGAAAATTTTGTGTTATCGATCTATTGATAACCTAACAACAATTTTATATAGAACATTTTGTGATATCGATAACTCCACAACAAATTTTTCTATAGAAAATTTTGTGTTATCGACATATCGATAACTCTACAAAAATTGTCTAAAGAAAATTTTGTGTAATCGATATATCGATAACTCTACAAAAATTGTCTACCCGGTGAAAAATGAGCATATATGAATACATATTTGTGAATATATGGATGCATATATGTAGATATATGAGCAAATATGGTCATATATGAAATTGTATGCAGTCATATATGATCATATTTGCAACATATATGTCCACCCGAGTAAAAAAGATATGATATAATCATATATGCTAATATATAATTATTTAAATTTATATATGGTTATGCATGAACTTTGATATGGACATATAAGTTTATATATAGCATTGTATTTTTCCTTATTTTTTGATATGATAACATACATATTCATATCTATTTATATACCGATCTATATGAAATTAGATATGACATAGAAGGTCGGGAATTTTTGGATATGACAGATAAAAAGATATATGATTTTATTTATAATTATATCCCGAAAAAAATTTTCTAAATTTTCTAAGTCCCGGACAATTAAAAAAAAATTTTTCAAGTCCTAAAAAGTTTTATGAAAATTTTCAAAATTTTTTTGCCAATTTTTTTTTGGAGTAAAAAAATCATTGAAAATGTTTTTAGGAGAAATTTTATGTTTTTGAAAAATTGTTAAGATCCGAAAAAATGTTTTTAAATTTTCTAAGACACAAACATTTTTTGGAATTTTCAAATCCCGTAAAAATGATTTTAGAAAACGAAATTGAAAAATTTTTAGTAAAAAAATTCCGAAGAATGCAATAAAAACTCTTCTAACTGATAATGTATCCAATAAATAAAATAATAATATATAATATAAAATAATAAAATAATTTCTAATTTCACGTTTAAAATTCCAAAAAAAATTACCAGATTTCATCTAATTATATAAAAATTTATCTAATTTTAACAGATAAGATATGATTTAATACAATTAGATAGACCCATTTTTGGGATCAAACTTAATCAAATTTGATATTATTTTATCAAAAATAATAGAATTTGATATAATCGTATAATATTCGATCCGCCAATTTTCGGATCAAAATTAATATGGATTTACATAAAAGCATATCTGTTCATATAAAATTAAATATTGCGTCATATAACTTTTTTTTACTCGGGCATATACGTAAAATGAGGGCATATGCCCATATATGACACACGCGGACATATATGGAGCATATATGTCATATATGTTCATATGCCCTCATTTTACGTATATGGACATATATGTTGCAAATATGATCATATATGCCTTCATACAGAGTCATATATATCCATATATGCTCCATATATGGACATACATGACGATGTATGAACGCATATATGATCATATTTGTATCATTTTTCACCGGGTATAGAAAATTTTGTGTTATCGATTTAACGATAACTCCACAAAAATTTTCTTTAGAAATTTTTTTTATCGATATATTGAAAACTCTACAAAAATTTTATGTAGAACATTTTGAGATATCGATAACTCCACAACAAATTTTTCTATAGAAAATTTTGTGTTATCGACAAATCGATAACTCTACAAAAATTGTCTAAAGAAAATATTGTGTTATCGATATATCGATAACTCTACAAAAATTGTCTATAGAAAATTTTTTGTTATCGATATATCGATAACTCTGCAAAAATATTCTTAAGAACATTTTGTTATCGATATATTGAAAACTCTACAAAAATTTTCTGTAGAAAATTTTGTGTTATCGATATATTGATAACTAGGCAACAATTTTCTATAGAAAGTTTTTTGTTATCGATAACTCTACAATAATTTTCTGTACAAAGTTTTGTGATGTCGATATATCGATAACTCTACAATAATTACAAACTTCAAAAATTTTCTGTAGAAAAATTGTGTGTTATCGATATATAGATAACTCTACAACAATTTTCTACAGAAACATTTGTCTTATCGATAACTCTACAACAATTTTCTATTGAAAATGTTGTGTTATCGATAACTTCACAAACATTTTCTGTTGTGTTATCGATGTATCGATAGGTTAGGTTAGGGTGGCGGTGTACGATTGTATCGATAACTTCAAAAACATTTTCTGTTATGTTATCGATGTATCGATAATTTCACAAACATTTTCTATAGAAAGTTATTGTAGAGTTATCGATAAGACAAAATTTTCTGTAGAAAATAGTTGTAGAGTTATCATTATAAAATCAAAATTAACAAAATTTTCTATAGAAAATTGTTGAAGAGTTATCGATGTATCGAAATCATAAAATGTGTTATTGAAAATTGTTTTAGAGTTATCGATATATCGATAGCTCAAAATTTTGTATAGAGTTATCAATATTTCGATAACACAGAATTTTCTTTAAAATAAAATAGTTGTTGGAGAGTTATCGATAACACACAAAAATTTCTATAGAAAATAATTGAAGTGTTACCGATTTTTCGATAATACAAAATTTCCTGTAGAAGATTGATGAAGAGTTATAATTATATTAATACGACAAAATTTTCTATAGAAAATTGTTGTAGAGTTATCGACACATCGGAAACTTAAAATTTCTTATAGAAAATTTTTGTAGAGTTATCGATAAAACAAAAAATTTTTTATAGAAAGCTTTTGTTAGAAATATCAATATATCGAGAACACATAAAATTTTCTATAGAAATTTATTGTAGAGCTATCGTTATATCGATAATACAAAAATTTCTAATAAAAACTTTCCTAGAGTGGTCGATGCATCGATAACACAAATTTCTCTAATGAAAATTGTTGTAGAATTACCGAAATATCGATTATACAAAATTTTCTATAGAAAACAATTTTTATAGAAAAAAATTTTTTTTTTACAGGCAATTATTGTAGAGTTATCGATATTTATAGACAAATTTATGTTGTCGCTACATTGATAACTCTATTAATATTTCCTACACAATTTTTTGTGTTCTCGATACATGGATGTCTCCACAATAATTTTCTATAGAAATCGATAATATATGCATCGATAACTTAACAACAATTTGCTATAAAAAATGTTGTGTTATCGATACATGGATAACTCCACTTCTGTATAAAATTTTGTGTTATCGATAAATTTACAACAGTTTTCTACACTGTTTAGTGTTATCGATAGCTTAACAACAATTCTTATAGAAAATTTTGTGTTATCGATACATCGATAACTTAACAACAGTTTTTAATAGAAAATTTTGTGTTATCGATACATGGCTAACTCCACAAACATTTTCTCTATATATTGATAACTCTAAAACAATTTTCTATAGAAAATTTTGTTTTATCGATAACTTTACAAAAATTTTATAAGGAACATTTTGAGTGATCGATGCATCGACAACTCTCCAACAATTTTCCATACATAACTCTACAAAAATTTTCTCTTGAAAAATTTGGGTGTTATTAATACATAGATAATTCTACATTATTTTTTTAAAGAAATTTTGTGTTATCGATATTAAAAAATTTTTTATAGCAAAAAGTTTCTATAGAAAATTTTGTGTTAACGATATATCGATAACTATAAAAATTTATAAAAAAAATATAGAAAATTTATCGATAACACAAAATTTATTGATAACACCAAATCTTTAGAACATTTTGTGTTATCGATAACTCTAAATAAAATTTCTAAAAAAATTTTGTGTTATCGACATATCGATAACTCTACAACAATTTTTTATAGAAATTTTGTGTTATCGATAATTCTACAATAATTTTCTAAAAAAAATTATGTGTTATCGATATATCGATAAGTCCAAACATTTTTCTATACAAAATGTTTGGTTATCGATATATCGATGACTACACGACTTTCTAAAGAAATTCAGTGTTATCAATATTTCGATAACACTAAACAATTAACAAAAAAAAAAAAATCAAAAAGTAAATTTTAACAACAATTTTTAAAGGCGCGTTTACACGGGAGAGAAAACTGCTAGACAAAGACCAAAAAACGACCCTGTGTACGTGTGAATTTGACTTTTTCAATAATTTCAAATTCCTCTAAAACGTATTATTTCTTACCTTTTTTGATAATGTTACAGATTTTTGGAAGATATTGATATTATTTTTGATTTAAAGTCTGTATTTTGTTTAATAAAAAAATTATAACGTAAACAAAATATATTTTTTTTAGTGATGATATTTAAAAATGCTAGAGTTGACAAATTGTCGATTTTTCTATCGAGATTTCTTTCTCGTGTGAACGCACCTAAATAGAAAATTTTGTGTTATTGATACATCGATAACTCCACAACATTTTTCTAAAGAAAATTTTGTGCTATCGATAGAAAATTTCGTGTTTTCGATACATCGATAACTGCACAACAATTTTCATTAAAAAATTTTGTGTGTTATCAACACATCTATAACTTCACAACAATTTTCTTTTAAAAATTTTGTTTGTCAGCAATACATCGCTAACTTCCCAACAAAAAAATTTGGTGTTATCGATATATCGATAACTTTGCAACAATAGAAAATTATGTGTTGTCAAAATATCGATAACACTACCACAATTTCCTATAGAAAATTTTGTGTTGTTGAAATATCAATAACGATTTTAGACAATTTTTAGAAAATTTATTGTTATCGATACAACGATAACTCCACAACAATTTTCTATAGAAAATTTTGTGTTTTCGATACATTGATAACTCTACAATAATTTTCTATAGAAATTTTTGTGTTTTCGATACATCGATAACTCCACAACAATTTTCTTTCGAAAAATGTGTGATAGCAATACATCGATAGCTCTACAACAGAAAATTTTGTGTTATAGATATGAGGAAACCTGTACAATATTCTTTAAAAAATTCTGTGAGTTATTGATATATCGATAACTACAATTTTTCTATAAAAATTTTTGTGTGTTGGCTTTTGTACACATATCGATAACACGTAGTTTTTTTTTATATAAAATTTAAAAATTAACGACAACTCTCCAATTTTCTATGGAAAATTGTGTGTGTAATCGACAAATCGATCATTATAAAAAATTTTTTTTCTCTTAAACTTTTTCGGTTTCGCTCTGGCAATTTTTTTTTTGTAATTTGAATAATTAAAAAGTTAAACTAAAAAAAAAAACTAAAACTCTTTTTACTATTCGTAAAATCATATCCGTTTGATAAAATATTTAACTTTTAAATGCAAATGAATATTACATACACAAAATTAAACCCTATTTAACACAATCGTATACACTCTTCTTACAAATACACATACACTTACTTTCACACACCCATTCACAAACATGTCCATCCAGTCCCCACACATAACCACACACACATATACAGTTTTTAACTTCCGTTACTGTTTTGACCCTAATTTAAATGTTGCTCATACGCCCTGCAGTAAAAATCTCGGTGAAGAAGAGATAAAATTTATTGTAGTGGAAAATTTGTATTGTTAAATTTAGTTGAAAAAAAGGAAAACAAAGTAAATGTTTAAAGCAGTCTTTGGAATTTCTGCTATAAATTTTAAATAACCGTATTTTTTTATACATATACCCAATAAACCAAACGATAGCGTTATGATATCGAGGCAATATCACATAATTATCACATATTATACCAAAACGATAGTATTCTCGTTGTTAATGTTCCCTTTCTTATAATATCGTTTTTCCATAAAATTATGATATCATTTTCGCTGTCGTTAATTCGAGTTATAACGATAGTAAAATCACTATTTTTCAGAATTTATTGAAAAACTATCGTTATTACAGGCGTTGACGATATTGTTTCGTTAATAATATGTGATATCGTTTTCGCTATCGAAATTTTCAGATATGACGATAGCACAATCGCCTAAAATTCGAAAATGTTATCATTATTTTAATTTAAGGCGACACCGTAATCGGTTCAGGTGATACTATTTTCGCTATTATTTATCGTTTTTTGGTTTATTGGGTAACAAATGAAAAACGATGAATTTGCTAGAAAGAAATGTTTAACCGAAATCTCTATGAATTTTTGTCTGTTCTTTTTATAGTCAATCATTTTTATGGGGGTTTAACTATTCATTTTCATTTATCATAAATAAACATACATACACACACACACACACAACGCTTCAAAGGATATTTAACAATATTGAGATAGAAATTTTTGTTTGTGCTATTCAAACAATTTGGTACATCATTAAAATTTCAGTTATTTTTTTCCGATAATGTAAGTGTTTTTAAAGCCAAGAAAGTGATGGGAAAGTTGGAACAAAAGTACTTTTAAATAAAGAAAAGATTATGAGAGGTCAATGTTCCAGTAAGAGTAAGACAACATTTTTTGGAAGTCACTTATAAAATTGAAAGCCTTGTCCGGCCGACTGTGATGTGTCAAAGTGGTTTTGCGCTTTTCTATCTGATCAAATTCTAATGCCCGCCAAAACTGTCGCTCCCCTAAGGGTAACGCATATGCAAAATATCACTCCGATCGGAGTTTATCTTCTGTCCTCACTTCGAGCCTCAAAATTTAGATTTTTGCAAAAAAGGACTTACATTTTTTTTTAAATTAAATATGAAATTTAAATTATGTCATGAAATCTTACCGATCTAGGACGTCTTTAACCAACATTGGCTGGGGGAAAAATAACCCACACAGAATATTTGATGTTTATAGCTTAAAATTTGTGTTATAAACAAGTTTGAAATGACTTTTGAATTTTTTACCCAAACTATTATTTCGTAGTAATATAAAAAAATCGTTAACCCTTCTTGGTAGAGGGTCAAGAATGACCCATTCAGTAAAATAAAAAAATATATTTTACGAAAAATTGATTAAATCAGACCTTAAATCTTATCTATTTAAGATATCTTTAACCCATATTGGCCCGGGGTAAAAAATTTCTCCGGCAAAAAATTTTCGGCATTTTTTGATATCAACAAAATATATATTTTTTACTGAATGGGTGATTTTTGACCCCCTACCAAGAAGGGTCAACATTTTTTTTATAACCTACTAGGGTTTCTAAGTTCCCGGACTTGTTCAATTCCCGGGAAAGCGTTTTAAAAAAATTGTATTCCCGGGAATTTTTTGATTAAAACAAATTCTGAGTCTTATCATATAAAAAATATTATTTTTTAAAATATGGTCGTATTTTTCAATTTAAAACACCCTCAGATGTCTTCTTAGAAAATTCACAAAAATCTAATGTTTGTAGAAGTTTTGGACCTTCCCAGCAAAACTTTGGTAATGGGTAGTGATTATGTAACACATTACCAGGTAATGCATATAACTTATTTGTAGCATTATTTTATGATGTCTTACCAAACATTTGTTCCACAACGTATTATTTTCAAGTGAAAAATATTGCATTACTAATAATTTGCTACGTAATGCATGATTATTGGAAAAAATTTATTTCATATTTGTTATTTCTAAACATTAAATCATGGATGACTTATATTTGGTTACATTATGTATTATTTGAAAGTTTGAAATAATGCATTATTTATAATTGGATGCATAATGCATTACAATAACATAAAAAATAATTATTTTATAAAAAAATGCATAAGTTTGAACTACACCATTTTCAATTGAAATTGAGAAAATTCCAAATAAAATTGAGAACTTCTATTTAAAATTGAGAAAATTCCATAAGAAATTGAAAATTTCCATTTGAAATTGAGAAAATTCCATAAGAAATTGAAAATTTCCATTTGAAATTGAGAAAACTCCAAATAAAATTGAGACTTTCTATTTGAAATTGAGAGAATTACAAATGAAAATGGAAAATTGAGATTTTTAATTTGAAATTGAGAAAACTTCATTTCAAATTACGACTTTCCATTTTAAATTGAGAAAATTTCGTTTGAAGTTGAGAAAATTTTATATGAAATTGAGAAAATTTTATATGAAATTGAGAAAATTTTATATGAAATTGAAAAAATTTTAAATGAAATTGAGAAAATTTCATATGAAATTGAGACTTTATATTTAAAATTGAGATATGTATCTACATATGAAAATGGGAAAAGTACAATTGAAATTGAGAAAATTTTCAATTGAAATTGAGAATGCTTCAAACGAAACTAAGACTTTCCATTTGAAATTGAGAAAATTTCAAAAGAAATTGAGATATTTTCAATTGAAATTGGGAAAATTTCAAATTAGATTGAGAAAAATTCGAATGAAATTAAGAAAATTTCAAATGAAATTTCAAATGAAATTGAAAAAATTTCAAATACAAACTTACAGACAGTGGCGTACACAGGGGGGGGGGGGCCCGGGGCCCGGGCCCCCCCGAAATGATTTCACAAATTTCAGGATTTAGTATCAAATAACAAGTACAATATTAAAAAACTTCTTAAAAAAAATCGAAAAACATAATCTTAAATGTTTTGAAACCGAAAATTTTTCTGTTAAAAAAACCTCAAAATCTGAAAATTTTTTCTTAGAATTTGAAACTTTTCAACTTAAGATTCTAATGCAAAAATATCTTACAACCTAAAGTTTTATGTACACAAAAAAATGGACCTAATTGTAAGTAAAATGTAGTCAAATCTTAAAATGCGACTTTGTCTTTTAGAAAAATGTCTCGTTTATTTCTTAAAAAAAAATGTTTCAGAATCTAAAACTTTCTATAAGAAAAATGTCTGAGAATCTTAGACTTTTTCTATAGGAATAATGTCTTAAAGTGTTAGTCTTTTTCTCAGAATTTAAGACTTTTTCTATAGGAAAAATGTCTCAGAATCTGAGACTTTTTCTATAAAAAAATTCTCAGAATCTGAGGCTTTTTCTATATGAAAAATGTTTCAGAATCTGAAAACTTTCTAAAGGAATAATGTCTCTGAATCTGAAAAATGTCTCAAAATCTGAGATTTTTTCTATAAAAAAAATTAATAGAATCTGAGGATTTTCTATATGAAAAATGTTTTAGAATCTGAGAATTTTCCTTACAATCTAGGAAAAGGTCTCAGAATCGTATACTTTTTTTTACAAAAATTTCTTAGAGTCAACGAATTTTTCTTAAGGTAAATTATCTGAAAATCTAACATTTTGTGTATAGGAAAAATGTCTCAGAGACACAAGCTGAGACTTTTTGTGTAAAAAAATGCTCAAAATCTGAGACTTTTCTATTGTAAAAATATCTTTTTCTATTAGAATAATGTCTCAGAATCTGAGTATTTTTCTCTGGGAAAAATATTTCAGAATCTGAGACAAAAAACTTCAGGAAAAATGTCTTGGAATCTGATGCTTTTTCTATATGAAAAATGTTTCAGAATCTGACAATTTCCTATAGACTGTCTCAGAATCTAAGACTTGTTCTATAGGAAAATATATAAGAATTTGAGACTTTTTCTATTGGAAAAGTGTTTAAGATTCTGAGACTTTCTCGGTAGTAAAAATGTCTCAGAATCTAAGAAATTTTCTGTAGAAAAAATGTTTGAGAATCTGAGACATTTTCTATAGGAAAAATGTCGAAGAATCTGAGATTTTTTCTATAAGAATCTTAGACTTTCTATAGGAAAAATATCTCAGAATTAGAAACTTTTTCTATAGGAAAAATGTCTAAGAATCTTAGACTTTTTCTATAGGAAAATTTTCTCAGAATCCGAGAGTTTTTCTTTAGGAAAAATGTATTAGAATCTAAGACTTTTTGTATAACCTTTTTTCTTATTAAAAAGGTCTTAGAATCTGAATAATTTTTCTTAAAGAAAAAGCGAAAATTTTCTCAGAATCTAAAACTTTTTTGTAGAATGTTTCAGAATCTGAGAAAATGTGCTAGACTAGAAATATCTCAGATTCTGGGAAAATATCTTAAAATCGGAGTCTTTTCTTTTGAAAAATATATTTATAGAATCATTTTCTAAAGTGACTTTTTCCCGAGAAACGTTTTCCATTGGAAATATTATTTAGAGTCTTTGACTTTTTCTATAACAAAAACTGTCTTAACTGGAAATTGTCATAGAATCTTAGACTTGTCTTTGAAAAAAAAATTCAGATTCTGATAATTTTCTTTGTAAAAATGTATCAGCATCTGACACAATTCACTCTTTAAAAAAAGAATTTTAATTTTTTTCCCAACAGTTTTTAACTTACAAAAAAATTAAGAATCTGATTGTGTTACATTCAGTCATAGAGTAAAGAAAGGAACAGAGGTACGATTAGTGAAAACTTTGTGAAACCGAAATTGCAAACTACGATTATCTCAAGGCGAACTCTTTTAGATAATAGAATAGATAAATTGTTTTGTTTTCTTTTCATTTTCCTTTTAAATGCATTTGCCTTTTTTTCTTTATTTCATTTTGAAATGTATTTAGGGTTTCAGTTTTTTCTTCGATTTCCTTTTGAAAAGTATTTGGGGTTTCCCTTTTTTTAATTTCCTTTTGTAAGTATTCTGGGTTTCTACCAAGAGATAATCGGAGTTCACGTCTAGAAAAAATTTAACAAAATAAATGCGGTTTCACCCGTGATATCTCTGATCCTTGTTTACTCAATGATTCAGTTCAAGGAAAAGATCGAGAAAAATTCTAAAACATGTGCTGTTATGAATATTTTTTGTAAAAAAAAATTGAAAAAAATGTTGGGCCCCCACCGAAAAAAAATCCTGGATACGCCCCTGCTTACAGATATTTTCCCAATTTTATCTGAAATTTTCTTAATTTCATTTAAAATTTTCGTAATTTAATTTGAAATTTTTTCAATTTCATTTGAAATTTTCTCAATTTCAATTGAAAATATCTCAAATTCATTTGAAATTTTCTCAATTTCAACTGAAAAGTGTAAGTTTCGTTTAAAGTTTTCTCAATTTCAAATGGAAATTCTCAATTTCAATTGTACTATCCACAATTTCATATGTAAATATCTCAATTTCAAATGTAAAATCTCAATTTCATATGAAATTTTCTCAATATCATTTGAAAATTTTTCAATTTCATTAGAAATTTTCTCCATTTCATTTGAAATTTTCTTGATTTCAAATAAAAATTTTCAATTTCAATTGAAATATTCTCAATTTCAAATAGAAAATCTTAATTTCAAATGGAAATGGTGTAGAGATGGGCTAACGACAGGAATTTTCTAATGACACACACTCACTTAGGAGCATATTTTATCTACTTACACTCACTTACAATCACGTGAGTAAATTTAATACAAAATTATTTTTTCACTGCTCGTAACACCTTATATATTAGGTTCTGGTATGCTGTATTTTATACCTTACTCGTATGCTTTCCTATAAATTTGATCAATTATTTTATACCTTAGTGGTATTCTTTGTCATAATGTGGATGCATTACTTTGAGTCTCATCCCATGTTAAAATCATCAGTGCTGCAATGTATAAAATAAACAATCATTTACCCTTTTTTTTACCTTATTTGGTAATCTAATTTTTGCTGGGTAGTTTTTAATTAATAAAAAATTTTTTTTTATTTTTTTTTTCAAGTAATTTTTTGCAAAAATCCCAATTTTGAGGCTCAAAGTGGGGACAGAATTTAAATCCGATCGGAGTGATATTTTGCATGTGATTTACCCTTAGAGAACCGACACTTTTGGCGGTTATTAGAATTTTATCAGAGAGAAAAGCCCAAAAACGAGCCACCCTAGTAAACACTTATTTAATTAAAAATTTACTCATTTTTTTTTGGAAAACAGCTAATAAATTTTTATTAAAAGTTAACCCAATACAAATAAATTGTTTACTATTACAAAATTATTTAACCACAATTTGTTTGCAAATTTCAAATAGCGATATCTCGAAAATAGTTCGACCAATTTTGAAAACTTTTTTTATTATTTGTGTTTAGCGAATCAAAATTAATAAGTATGATGCTACGCAAGCTTTTTTTTAAATTTAAAAAAATAAAGTCATGATCGCCCGGCGCTTTGCGGGTTTACTTAATCCGATTGACCTGAAATTGCCATCACATAGGAGAATTAAAATTTTCCCGGACTTTCAAAATTGGAAAAGATTTTTTTTTTTGCAATACAAAAAATGTCGGTCTACTGTTCGATTTGCACCAGAAAAATATTAAGATAAAAATTCGTAAAAAAATCCAAAAAATTTTACAATTACCGATGATACGTTAAAATTTGATATAGCAACCAGTATTCCGGGGTTACCTTCTCAGCTTTTTAGGGTCATTAAAAACTTACAATATCGCCGTAATGATGGCTTCGTTGTGTTTTTTGTCGTCATAAAAAAAAAGGATTTGTTTTGATTTTTTTTTTTTTACACATGAATTAATAAAAGGTACATTTTACCTTTTTGTTTTTGGTCTAGGGGTTAGAACTCTAAAATATTATCAAACCAGACACCAGTTATTTTTTGGTAGAACATAAGTAAGTATGTGCATTTATTCATTAGGGAGTCTCCTATTTTGCGAATATCTTTATTTTCAAAATAAAATTCATTAAAAATATGAATTTTTTGCGGATATTTGAAAACGTTTAGCCCACAATTTTAATACATTTGGGTTTATATTCTCGAAATTTTCTTTTAGCCTTGGCGGATTTAGAGACAAACAAGACTCCATTGTTAAGTGTAGAAAGCAAGAATTTAATTGTGAACATTTTAGTTTGGTAAATCAACAATTTAATTGCCCGAGTAAAAAAGTTTGTATATAATTATATATAATTTTATAAAATTATATATAAATTATAAAAACTATATATACACCAAATTTAAAAAAAAAAAATTATAAAATAAGATAAAATTATATATAATTTTATCTACTTATTTAAATTTATATCCACCAATTCCTGGATATAATTGTATATAATTTTATCTATTTTTATAAAATTTTTTGAAAAATTTAACCTGTATATATAATTTTATATAATTTATATATAATTTGATATAATTATATATAATTTTTTTTATCAAATTATATATAAACTTTTTAACTCGGTTGTGAACACTTTAGTTACAGTGTCTAGAGGCCAAAAACTTACAAATGTCCTCAAATCCGAAAAAGCTTTTATCGTTAGAAAATTGTAGGAAATTCTAACTTTTTAAAAAATATGGGAACCCCTAATGTTAACATAAAATTTAAAATAAAACCAGCATTTCCATATAAAATTGTTTTTTTTTTATGTATTTGGATATCTGAGTTTTCGGTATAATTATTCTGTGAATGTTGTTTTTGTTTTGTTTTTTTTATTTTTATCTGTGTGTATGACTGTGCATGATTGCGGTTCAATTTTATGTGAATGTATTTGAAAGGTACACACATTTATATTAGGCTGGCTGCCCCTGAGATTTTCTTCATTGAAAATTTAAAAGCTTAATTTTTCCGGAATAAATATTTAGTCACCAGATTTAAAAACGAATCAAAAACATCAAAAATACCCTCGAAATTTTTCTTTTGTTTTTAAATTTATTTTCTTATTTTTTTTTGGATTTTAAACGTCACTGAAAATTTTTATACTTTTACGCCCATGAGTTATTTGGTACAAATTGAAGACCAATTGGACAAAATTCACCCGTGGAGCTCGGCGTTCAAAAGTTTTGGATTTTTGAAAATTAAAAAAAAATATATCGTCGAACTATATTCAATAAATGCCAACTCGAAAAAGCTTACTGTTCAGGAGAGCTAAAAAACTAGTTATTTCGCGTATTATTGCAAAAATAAACAATGTACCTTCCACAAGATGGTTTAAATATTCTAAACAATTTTTACCTATGCAAAATTTTTCATATTTTGCACTTGTTTGCATATTTTTCAGAGATGGCATTTATTACTATATCAAAAAACAAATATTTTTTTAGAGTTGGCATATTTTGTCGGAAAATAAAAATACAATTTTTTTGGAAAAATTTTAAAATTTTTTTTTTTTTTTTGGTTTTTGTTATCCTTAGTACGGTAATTGCAAAAACTGAACAAAAAATTAAAAATCTTTGCATATTTTTAAAAGTTACTAGCTCCAAAAGCCTTTTGATCTCTGGGTGGTCAACTTTGGCACTCTGTAACTCACGCTGTATTGCAATAGGGTCACTCCAAACCAGCTATTTTGAAAGCTTATATCATTGACTTTATTTGCCCCATTCATAATGTTTCAATCTGATAAATAGTTTGAAAGTTACATAAATATAAGCAATTTTTTTTTTTGCAAACACTATTTACCGGTATTTTTAAAATGGCAATATCTCGAGAACCAGTCATTAGATATCAAAATCTTTACAAGATTCGTGTTTAGCATGGCAAATGCAATGAGATATGTGGTCTAATTTTTTTTAAAAAAATTTTTGAAAAATTTTTGGAAATTTACAATGGGAGTTGGCATTTATTTCCACCAAAAAAATATGTACTTTGAGTTAGCAGAATAACAAAAATGGATGTAAAACGACAACAAATTATTTTTTTGCTCTGAAATTTTTATGGCAGATAGGTATTACATAGGGGAGCTATTTGCCGTCGGAAACTCATTTCCGTCAAATTTGAGTTGGCATATTTTGAATATAGGTTCACGATATATTGAAAAAATCTCAGATCTTATGTCTTTTTGGACGACTCCGGAACAGTTGTAGGGCTTTTTGGGAATTTTTACACCTCTAGATAATATTTAAAAAAAAGAGAGATTAAGGAATGTTGTTGTTTCTTAGAATCGTAATATTGCTTGTGTAAAATAAAAATCTTCTGTTGACGTCACACACAAAACATCTGTAATGAAATACGAACCAACTTCTGCTGTTAGTTTCAAACTAACTAATAGTTTGTCAAGCAGAGCGATAGCCCAGATGGTTAAGTGCTAGCTTTGCAAACTGATGGAAAATTTCAAGAACGTGAGTTCGATTCCCATCAGAGTTAAGTCTGTTGATGAAAAAACATATAGAAATAACAGTCTTACAAAACTCAAACAATTTAAATCCAATGTAATTTTCTCCACTGAAGACGTAGAGGTGGCTACAGAAACAATGGTCTGGAATAAATCCATATTTAAATAATCTTTAGAAATACAATGCTTTCTTCTTCAATCACAAACCCTTAATAACAAACAGAAATGGCATACGCCGATAAAAACACTAAAACTCCAAAAAAAAAAAACAATTTTTTTCATTAAAAGGAACAAATTTAAGACCTTAAAAAATAAAAAAAAATATTTTGGACACTCTCATATCCATATTTTGTTTAAGTGGGGTATGTACAACAAAAAGTTATTGTTGCATTTTTCCATACATATTTTTTGAAATTACAAATTTGATAATTTATACACAAGTTTCACTATCGTACTTTTCGCTATGGACCATCCGGTCTATGTGAGGAGTCCTTGACTCCGCCACCTCTAACCTTCAATGTCGTACTTACAAATTCATTTAAATATACATACAACTACTTTCATTAATCTGTAAATTTGTCAAATTCAAATAATTACGTTTACAAAACACCTTCAATTTGTCTCCTTTTTCTTTAATTTCTTTTCTTCTCATTTTAATATTTAAGGTAATCACTTGTATGTTGTTGACAGTTTAATTTTACAAAAAGTTTTTACTAATTTATCAAACGTCACAAAGGAAACAAAAATAAGTTGTATTTCTTTTATATTCACATACATGCAACACCAGGGGCGGATACAGCTCTTCACTCACATAAAAAATACGGTTGCCACAATCGTAAATATTCCAACCTCATGTTTGAGGTTGTCTTAACTGGTTATGAGGTTGTCACAACCTCAATTCGGTTATGGAAACTACAATACGGTTGTGAAAACCGAAATGTAGTTGTAACAACCGAATGCCCGGTTGGAACAACCTTAAAAATGAGGTTGGAATATTTACGGTTGTAGCAACCGTATTTGCTATGCGAATGTTGAGTGAACTAATTTTGTAGGTTAGGTTACAGGCCCATTTTAGAATTAAAAAATATATATCGAGTCAAAAACTATTTCCGGAACTACTAAAAACTTATAGCAAAACTGATTCTGGATTAATAATTTTTATGTTGAGAAATATTTTCAGATTATGAGACTATTTTTGCATAAAACAAAAATTACAGACTTGAAGATTTTTCCTATTAAAAAATTCTCAAACACTGAAACATTTTTTTATAGAATATTTTTAAACAATTTTCCTTCTGAAATATTTCCGATTCCGACAATCAACCTCAACAAGAAAGTATCTCATTCTAATACAGTATTCCTTAGAGTGGTTCAAAATATTATTTTTTTTGCGTTCTCACCCCCTCATTTTATGTTATTTGGTGCAAAAAGCTTTGCACATTTTTTTCAGTTTTTCAAAAATTTGGTGTAGATAAAAAAGTTGGAAAAATGCTCCCCATGAAAAGTTTTCAAAATATTAGAACATATTTTGAATTCTGAAATCTCATCTCCCTGCAAAATCAGTTTTTCTTTATTTTCTGTTTTCTTCTCTTCCTTTCTTCATTTCTGTATTTTTTTCTTCTTTTTCTGTGCTTCTCGCCTTCGCTCCTTCTTTCATTTTCTTCTTCTCTCCACTCTTTCTCGCCTTCGCTTCTCTTTCTTTTTCTTCTACTCTCCTTCTCTCTTTTTCTCTTTCTCTTCATCTCCCCGTTTTCCCTTCTCCCCTTCTCTCTTTCTCTTCTTCTCCCCTTCTCTTCTTCTTCCCTTCTCTCCTTCTCTGCTTCTCTCCTTCTCTCCTTCTCTCCTTCTCTCCTTCTCTCCTTCTCTCCTTCTCTTCTTCTCTCCTTCTCCCCTTCTCTCCTTCTCTCCTTCTCTCCTTCTCTCCTTCTCTCCTTCTCTCCTTCTCTCCTTCTCTCCTTCTCTCCTTCTCTCCTTCTCTCCTTCTCTCCTTCTCTCCTTCTCTCCTTCTCTCCTTCTCTCCTTCTCTCCTTCTCTCCTTCTCTCCTTCTCTCCTTCTCTCCTTCTCTCCTTCTCTCCTTCTCTCCTTCTCTCCTTCTCTCCTTCTCTCCTTCTCTCCTTCTCTCCTTTTATCTCCTTCTCCTTCATCTCCTTCTCTCCTTCTCTCCTTCTCTCATTCTCTCCTTATCTCCTTATCTCCTTCTCTCCTTCTCTCCTTCTCTCCTTCTCTCCTTCTCTCCTTCTCTCCTTCTCTCCTTCTCTCCTTCTCTCTTTATATCTTTATCTCTTTATCGTTTTATCTCTTTATCTCGTTATCTCTTTATCTCGTTATCTCTTTATCTCGTTATCTCTTTACCTCTTTATCTCTTTATATCTTTATCTCTTCATCTCTTTATCTCCTTATCTCTTTATCTCTTTATTTCTTTATCTCTTTATGTCTTTATCTCTTTATCTCCATCTCTCCTTATCTCCTTCTTTTCTTTCTTCTTTTTTCTTCTGTACCTTTCTTGTTTTCTTCTTTTTTCAAATTCGGAATGGGGGTGGGGTGGAATTTGCAACATCAACCCCCCAGTGTTACCACTATGCACCCTTCGATGAATATTTGGTATAACAAAAACTTAAGCAGTACAAAGCACACCATACGCTGAGAAAAATAAAAAAATAACAGTTTTTATGCGCTCCACGGACAACTAAGGGGTCTCCATGTTCACTAGGGATTTTCCTTGTCATATTTTATAGAGGGGGAATAAGTTCCCCATTGACGAACTAAAACACTCTCTGGAAAAGATACTATTTTTACTTTTGTTAAACATACATATGAAGTTTGTAGAAAATGTCATCATACCCACGATCCCCGATCGATTTGAGGTTTGTCTAGCGATGTTAGTACGTTCGTCTGTGTGTTAAAATCACTCCAACTTTCCAAAGACTATTTAAATGCTTTATATTTGTTACTTCTCTTGTAAGGTTTGTATTAAATTTCATCGAAATCGGTCTAGTGGTTTAGAAGTTATGAGCAAAACCTTAAATTTCAGATTGGCTTCGCCTTGATTTCCCGTGTTGAAAAACACACATCAAAATACATTGGTAAGTCACAAAAGTATTTTACACAGTGTTTTTTACATTTTTTTATTTCTGTTTTTAAATTACTAAAAAAAGTTTTTTAACCAAAACCCAAATCTCAAAATGTTTTTACAATTTTTTTACGTTACATGAATTACAATCCCTTGTTATTTTGGATCTGTAATCGATTGATCAATGATCGATTCTAAGCCATTCAAGCTATGTCTGTTAAAAAGGCGATTTTGCATTTTAGCGATATCAGTTCAGCGGTTCAAAAGTTGTTAACTAAAAAAATCTCGAAAACTTTGGTATATTCTATATAACCTAAAAATACAAAATGCTTTAATTCGGCTGCTGGTGGACACATATAAATAAAATTGGATACCGAATGCTATTTTAACAAAAAAACGTTTCTTTTACAGAAATATTCTTTTCGCGGATTTTTTTTTTTTCAATAAAAATGTTGTTTTTCGCGAATTTATTTTTGTCAAAATTAAAAAATTGACGTTGTGGAAAGTGTCTATGTATTTGGCAAGGCCGAATTTAACTATTTTGCTTGTTTCTTAATTACTTTTTATTTAAAATTTCATATAAAAAGTCAGATCTACTGTTTTTTGTCGCGACACTTATGACAGGTGTCAAAACAATCACACGTTTTATAGAATTTAATGAAATTTTTTAATAAAACTAAGAAATGTAATGAATAAAATTTAATGAAATACGTTCCTTGTATGAATTCCCGCATTGGTTAAATGCAAACGAAATAATGAACACGTTTCATTTATACACACAAAACAAAATTTTCCAATGAACGATTTTCATAGTATTTATGAACAAATTTATACAATTTGTTAACTTTTTTGTAATATGTACTTATAAACTTCATCATAGAGTTTGCAAATAATCGAGATATTTCATAATCGCGATTACGATTAAAAAAATTGCCGTTAATCGCGATTACGATTAATCGAATTTTTAAATAAATTTTATTTCCAATAGCTTTTAAAAAATCTTTTGACATTTTCATTTAAGAAAGTACGAAAATACAAAAATTATTATTTTTAAGAAATAAAATTAAAAACTTTCGAACTTTCCTAGTAAAAATAATTCGAGATTTTGAAACCACAGTCTCGTTTTTAGTATATCATTGCGCATCGAAAGAACACTCTAGCACACTTGAGAATTTATTGTTAAGGCATTTTTTTAAATCTAATAATTAAAATTCTTTGTTAATAAAATTTTACACATACTTTAATTTTTGACATCTTTAACATCAAAAAGATTTTTGGAGAAAAATACTAGATTTTCTTACATATTTTTTGCGCTTAAATAAACTCTACAAAGAGTGCTTTAATCAGCACTGAAAAGACACATGATTTTATTGCGTCTTAATAGCTCTTTATCTGTGCTACTAAAGGTGTGTTTAGATCATCACACCGAGTCTTTGGATTTTAAGAAAGTAAAATACTACCAAAGTCTTAATACTGCCAAAAAATCATAAACAAAATCAAAAGACATTTTTAAAAACAAAATGCCAATCTTAATCTTCTCAAATGTAAAAAATGCCAATGTAAACGGTACAGATTGCAAAGTAGATTAAAATCGGAATTTACTAGATTAGAAATCCAATGTAAACGCACTATAAACTGTGACTGGTTTGGATTCGATCTTTGGTTCGTGATTCCTTCCCAAAAGCTGCTTCCAGTTCATCAAAATTTCTGTGAGGTAGTGTCGGAATACCTGCCGATGGCCAGTAATTGCTAGGAAATTTATTAAAAAATTTTACAAGGCAATTAGTCGGCAACCAGCGGTCAAAGTATGAAAAAATTACGTTTTTTTTTAAATTTCCAAATTTTTCGACCAAATCCGACCAAAGCCTTTTGAGTATATTTTAAAAACAAACATCGTTAAAACTTACTCATAACAGAATTTAAATTTTACTTTAAATTTGAATGATTTTAACGAGAAAAGGAAAGAAAAATCGCAAACAAGTTAAATGAATCATGGGCCTACCCACAAAAATTTTCCGTTCCAAATAATCGGTACCAGAACGCATCATATTATCCAGCAATCGATTCTACTTAACATTCCAGAATCAATGATTTTTGTTTGAAATCGTTTTTTAAGAGTAATTTAGTTTTTTTTTGAAAAATAAGTTTAAATATTAAAATTTTTGTTATAAAAACAGTGTATTTCATAGAAAATTATTAATCGTAATCGCATGATTTTTTTTGTCGATTACGATTACGATTAATTGGTGCGATTAATCGCGATTACGATTACGATTTTAATCGTTTTGCAAACTCTACTTCATCATAGTATTTATGAAAAATGTTAAATAGTTTTTAAATTTCACATATTATGATTTATTCATAAATACTATGAAAAAGTTTTTAAGTATTATGACAAAGTTAATAAATTGTATGAATTTGTTCATAAATATTATGAAAGTCGTTCATTGGATTTTTTTTTGTGTGTATCACGAAGGTTTTTTTTAGTGTATATATTTTTTTTATTTTTATTATAAAATATTTTTCATCATTTTGTATGTGTATATTATGATTGTATTGTCTTGAACAAGCAAATGATAATGGTGTAAAATGTTCCACTTTAAAACTCATTTATCATTGGTTATTAATATTTTTATTTACACACACATGTAAACTACAGTGTTTCATTTTCTAAAATTTATTAGAGTGGGCTGAAAATAAAAAAAAAACTAAAGGCAGCTAAATTTGAGGACTACTGTGCAAGAAATATGATTTCGTCGAGTGTATCGTTAATGACACAGAAAAGTATTAGTAGACCCAACCCCCAAATGGGGAGTTGGCATTTTTAAGTTTTTTTTACGATTTACGCCTATTTAGTTAAAATAAACATTGGCATATTTGGTATCAGATTAAAGGTATTTAAAAGACCTATCTCATGGTGCTAACAACTTGCCAAACGAGACAATGTTTTTTCGACATATTAATAAAAATATCCTAAAATTTTGGTATTTTAATCAATATGACGAAAAGTTGGGCATTTTGAAACACGTTATTTGCAGATTTAGACAAGCTTTCAAAAGACTTTTCATTTGCTATGCAACATGTAACATTTTTGTTATTTTCAGTCTACTCTATAGAATACCTAGTAAAAGTTAACAAAAAATTTTTTAAATGTATGTGTGTTTGTAAAGTTTGTACAATACGGATGTATTCTGTTTTAAATTTTTTTTCCACTTATTCTCTTTTAACATAATAATTCTCTTCCATGAATGAATTTCACACACTTGTATACATTTTTTTTTTAAACCTTCAAATTTCATATGAATTCAAAAGTATTTATCAAGAGATTAAAATAGTATATTTCACTTTTATTCTTTTTAAGTAATGGATTTTTTTATACCCTCCACTTAGTGATAGAGGGTATATATAAGTTTGTCATTCCGTTTGTAACTCATCGAAATATCGGTCTGGGACCCCATAAAGTATATATATTCATGATGCCCGATCGATTTTAAGACATTCTAGCGATGTCCGTCTGTCCGTCTGTCCGTCTGTCCGTCTGTCCGTCTGTCTGTCTGTCTGTCTGTCTGTGGAAAATGCTCTCGCCGACAAAATATTGCACAGAGATGACTGAAACTTAACGTATATGTTGGAAGTTCTCCCGAGAAGTTTGGTATTGCATTTGAGCGATATCGGTTCAGCGGTTCAAAAGTTATGAACGAAAATGTAAGCACACCTCAAAAATTTCAGTACATTCAACATAACCTAAAAATACAAAATGCTTTAATTCGGCTTCTGGTTGACATATGTGAACATAATTGAACACCAAATGGTATTTAAACAAGTACGAACATATTTTTTGACAAAAAAAGAAAAAAATCGCGGATTTTTTTTTTTTTTACCAAAATTTTTTTTCGCGGAATTTTTTTTCAAATTTTTTTTTTTTTTTCAAAAATAATTTCCTTTTAAATAAATTTGTTTGCAATAATCTTTTTGAAATTGTGGAGGGTATCACTACATTCGGCAAGGACGAATTTAACTTTTTTACTTGTTTTTTTTTTTTTTTTTGAAAAATGGATCAAAGTAATTTTAAAATATATTTTAAAATTTGCATGAATAGCTACTATGTTTACAAACTTTGTAGTTCAAAAGAAATATTTTATTTGCTTTTTTTTAAACATTCTTTTCAACTGCACATTTACATAATTTTGAGTTGATAGATAAAAATAGTAAGCAAAAATATTCAAATTTGTGCTACATTTTTCAAAAAAAACATTTTTCATAAAAAAAAAAAAAGTAAAAAAAAACATTTTTCCTAAAGAAAAATGTCTCAGATTCTGAGACATTTGGCTTATTGAAATTGTCTCAGATTCTGAGACATTTTTCTTAAAAAAAATTCTTAGATTCTGAGACAGTTTTCTTATAGAACAAGTCTCAGACTCTGAGATATTTTTCTTATAGAAAAAGTCGCAGATTCTAAGATATTTTTCTTATAGAAAATGTTTCAGATTCTGAGACATTTTTCTTATAGAAAAAGTCTCAGATTTTGGGACAGATTCTCAGACAGATTCTGAGACATTTTTCTTATAGAAAAAGTCTCATATTCTGAGACATTTTTCTTATAGAAAAAGTCTCAGATTTTGAGACATTTTTCTTATAGAAAAAGTCTCAGATTCTGAGACATTTTTCTTATAGAAAAAGTCTTAAATTCTGAGACATT
The DNA here is from genome assembly GCA_963921195.1 of Pegoplata infirma. NCBI lineage: Eukaryota > Metazoa > Arthropoda > Insecta > Diptera > Anthomyiidae > Pegoplata > Pegoplata infirma. Next base: position 225,911 of record CAWUER010000532.1, read on the forward strand.
TTTCTTATAGAAAAAGTCTCAGATTCTGAGACATTTTTCTTATAGAAAAAGTCTCAGATTCTGAGACATTTTTCTTATAGAAAAAGTCTCAGATTCTGAGACATTTTTCTTATAGAAAAAGTCTCAGATTCTGAGACATTTTTCTTATAGAAAAAGTCTCAGATTCTGAGACATTTTTCTTATAGAAAAAGTCTCAGATTCTGAGACATTTTTCTTATAGAAAAAGTCTCAGATTCTGAGACATTTTTCTTATAGAAAAAGTCTCAGATTCTGAGACATTTTTCTTATAGAAAAAGTCTCAGATTCTGAGACATTTTTCTTATAGAAAAAGTCTCAGATTCTGAGACATTTTTCTTATAGAAAAAGTCTCAGATTCTGAGACATTTTTCTTATAGAAAAAGTCTCAGATTCTGAGACATTTTTCTTATAGAAAAAGTCTCAGATTCTGAGACATTTTTCTTATAGAAAAAGTCTCAGATTCTGAGACATTTTTCTTATAGAAAAAGTCTCAGATTCTGAGACATTTTTCTTATAGAAAAAGTCTCAGATTCTGAGACATTTTTCTTATAGAAAAAGTCTCAGATTCTGAGACATTTTTCTTATAGAAAAAGTCTCAGATTCTGAGACATTTTTCTTATAGAAAAAGTCTCAGATTCTGAGACATTTTTCTTATAGAAAAAGTCTCAGATTCTGAGACATTTTTCTTATAGAAAAAGTCTCAGATTCTGAGACATTTTTCTTATAGAAAAAGTCTCAGATTCTGAGACATTTTTCTTATAGAAAAAGTCTCAGATTCTGAGACATTTTTCTTATAGAAAAAGTCTCAGATTCTGAGACATTTTTCTTATAGAAAAAGTCTCAGATTCTGAGACATTTTTCTTATAGAAAAAGTCTCAGATTCTGAAACATTTTTCTTATAGAAAAAGTCTCAGATTCTGAGACATTTTTCTTATAGAAAATGTATCAGATTCTGAGACATTTTTCTTATAGAAAAAGTATCAGATTCTGAGACATTTTTCTTATAGAAAAAGTATCAGATTCTGAGACATTTTTCTTATAGAAAAAGTATCAGATTCTGAGACATTTTTCTTATAGAAAAAGTATCAGATTCTGAGACATTTTTCTTATAGAAAAAGTATCAGATTCTGAGACATTTTTCTTATAGAAAAAGTATCAGATTCTGAGACATTTTTCTTATAGAAAAAGTATCAGATTCTGAGACATTTTTCTTATAAAAAATATTTCTTATAAAAAAAGTCTCCGATTCTGAGACATTTTTTTTGCACAGTAGTATCATTGCCTTCAACGAATTGCTGTCTACTACACGAAGTAAAGTGTGAGTTTCTGTATGTTTTCTGTTTAATATATTATATGTAATAAGCACGTGGTATACTACTAACGGTTTTTAATAGCCAGATTTTTATTAAATATTTTTATACCCTCCACTCTAGTGATAGAGGGTATATATAAGTTTGTCATTCCGTTTGTAACACCTCGAAATATTGGTCTAGGACCCCATAAAGTATATATATTCATGATCCTCGATCGATTTTAAGACGATCTAGCGATGTCCGTCCGTCCGTCCGTCCGTCCGTCTGTCCGTCTGTCTGTCTGTTGAAAACACGCTAACTTTTGAAAGACTTTACGGAGGCTCCTGAAGTTTGGCATATATGTTGGGCATTTACCTGGTCAGGTTGGTATTGCAATCCAGCGAAATCGGTCCAGTGGTTCAAAAGTTATGAGCAAAAGACTGAATTTCGGCAAGGGTTTTTCGTGAATTTATGAGATAAAAAACACTATAACTTTCGAAAATCAAGGATGCTGAAGCTTGGCATATATATTTTTCGTTCCTCCAGCCTAGTTCGTATTGAATTTCACCCAAATCGGTCCAGTGGTTCAAAAGTTATTAGCAAAACCGTGAATATCAGATTAGCTTCACCTTAAATTCACGTGGTGAAAACCCGTTAAACCTGTTTTAAAACCATTGGTAAGTCACAAAAATATTTTAAAACGTATTTTTGTCACTCAAAAATATTTTTATACCAAAACAAAAAAAAAATACACTCGAAAAAAATTTTACACTCAAAAAAAATTTTACACTCAAAAAAAATTTTACACTCAAAAAAAAAAATTTGTAAATTTCTTTTTGAATGTAAAATTCGAAAAAATTTTACACTCAAAAAAAATTTTACACTCAAAAAAAATTTTACACTCAAAAAAAAAATTAGTATTTTTTTTTTGAATGTAAAATTCGAAAAAATTTTACACTCAGAAAAAAATTTTACACTCAAAAAAAAAAATTAGTATTTTTTTTTTTTTTTTCAAAAATTACTAAAAAAAAATTTTTTTACACAAAATAAAATATTTCTAATCATAACTATTATTTTTTTTCACGTTAGAAAATTTACAATCACTTAAAATGGGCATTGTGGAGGGTATTCATTGATTCGGCCATGTCGAATTTAACTTTTCTACTTGTTTTTTTTTTTTCAAAGAAGCTCAAAAACATCAGTAAAATAGCAAATTTATTTGCTAGGAATAAACAAAAAATTACAGACACAAAAACAGACAGATAGAAATCACGACTGTAAAAATTTAAATTATTCGCAATTTTCATAACAAAAATAACATTAAATAACAAATCCTACATATCTTAAAAAAATTTAAATGTTTTGACTACAAAAAGTTTGTATACAAAAATATTATTACCATAACAATGTTTAACCAAGAGAAAAACACGATTTTTCCATACCACCATCGAGTCTATGTAATGATTATAATTATGTTAATGATCATTTGTAACCATATTAAATGCTTTAAATATATAACACTGACACAAACAATATGGCTGACTATGGGATGGCCTTCTGGTCGGCATAATTATGTTTAGACATAATTTTGTTTTTAGTTTATAAAGGGCGGTCCATTTGGGTGTATTACCTATGTTTTTCAGCTCTTTTTAAAAATCTTAAATTAAGCTTAAATAAAATTTCAATAAGTAAATGATAATCAAGCTCGAGGCCTTATTTTTCAATAAATGTTATGTGCAATAAAGATCGGATTAGCGGGCAGTCGTTTAATTGTGCGTCTATTGTTACTCTATTTTAATAAAAACTTTATATTTTTATCCTGAAGATTCTATCCGTGGGATGACGAATGTTAAAATAAATAATTAAATAAATAAAATTTATTGAAAACTAATTCCTCGAGCTTGATTATCATTTACTTATTGAAGTTAAAACAAAAAGGTTGAAAAAACACAACCAATAATTAGTTTAAATATAATTTTGTCTTAATCTGTATAAAATAATCAATTTAAAATTTTTTTGAAAATTTTATATTTTTAGTAGGTTTTTTTTTTTAGCTCAAGGTTTTATTTCCTTAACTAATTAAAACTATAATGTTCTCATAAAATAATTTTCCAGAAAACTTTTTTTCTGTTTTAAATTTATTTATGTTGGTAGTGTTTGCAAGACTAAGACGAGTTTTGGAATTTATCAGATTTCATTGTCCATATTTACTAAATAGTCTTGACAATGGAATCTGCCAAATTCCGAAACTCGTGTCGGATATGTCTTGCAAAAATTACCAACATAAATAAATTTAAAACAGAAAAAAACATATACTTGCTTAAGAGTGTAATCAATTACCCAGCCGATCATCTTAACAAGACGCGATACTTTTGTTATGACTTTTATAAATTTTGTTTGCGTGTGTGGTATCACCCTGTACATAAATACTTTCTTGGAAACCATCTTAATAACAAACACATAATTAAGATTCCTTTACCCTTAGCACAATGTTGGACGACATTAAGTATATACTTAACTATTATTATCCTTACACTTCTTGCTTAAAAGCCAGTCAAACAACAATTTGAAATGTCTTGAAATGTTAACCGCAGTATAATTTGAAAAATCTTTTAATGTAGTAACAGTTGTTATTTTACCTTATATCCTTTTTCCTCCTTTATGTAGTTACGTTAATGTTTATTTGATACATACACAGAAAAAAATATTAAAAAAAAAACTTACAAGGGTGGTCTTTCAGAGCGCACTTATTTATTAAAATGTAAGGACATGGTCAAATTTTGTGTAAAAAACTGAGTGAAATCCTTAAATAAAAAAATGTGAAAGTGTATTTTTCTAACTTGTTTATTTTGTGATTGTTTCAGACTTTTTATACAAATTTTAAACTGAAACGTTAATTTTTAATTTTATATTTAGTAAAATTCACACTGTTTTAAATTATTTCAAGATTTTATTAATATATTACAATTAAAGGTTGGAGTAAAGTTTTGTATGAGAAAACCTTAAAATATGTAAATGTTAATTTTTTCTACCTTGTATACAACAATCACGTAAATTAAATAAAATTTTAGTGACAGTTACACGTGACTCACCGAAAATTGTTATTAATAAAAATTTTCATTAATTTTTATTTAAGTTTGCAATTTTCCTTTACTTGCCTATTACAATTCGACATTTAAACAATGAATACTGTCAGACATTTCATTAAAAACTTCATAAAACTTTGCAAACAAGTTCTACAAATATTTTCATTATTTTCATGTAAGTTTTCATTGAAAGAAACGTTAATGACGCCAGTTTCATTGATTAAATGAAACCTGTCTTAGGTTAAAAATGTAAGTCATTTTTCATTAAGATTATGTCAATTTGCATTACTTTCATGAAACTTTTTATTTTCAGTGTACTAGTAAATAAGTATTTACTAATTTTTTTTTTATTTTTTCTCTGTAATATCAAAACAACTTTAGCACTTGAAATGAAAGTTATCTGAAAAATTTGTTCAAATTTGGCCACATAAAAATTTTAAAACTTTGCACTACAAAATATACGTTTGATTAGAGCAAAAGGTTTAGTATTATTTGTTTCTTTTTATATCTAATCTAACGAAGGTTTTTTTTTCTGAAAATTTTAAAATATTGAAAAAATACAAAAAAAAAATTTTTTTGATTGAAAAAAATGTTGTGTGGGTTTAAATTCGTAAACTTTTACGGCGACTGACCTAGTAAGTTACGTATCATGAATATTATTCCAATAGTTTTTCTCTCGACTTTATGTAAAGCCGCAGCCTCATTTGACTAGATTTTGATCTCCGGAAAAATTTTGATATTTAAAAAAATATTTTTTATCTTCAGATATACAAATGATAATTTATAAAATATAATTTTAAATGGTACAGTTTGGCGAAATCGGAGATTTTTTACGAAATTTTGAATTTTTTTGCCAAATAATATTTCAGAACATATGCATTGAAAATTGGGGCATATACACTAATTTGATGCTTTTGCAATTCCAAGTTTAACCAAATTTGACAATTTTTAAATCGAAAAATCTTTTCTGAATCTGGAACTTTTTTACACAAAAAAATTAATCAAAGTGTTACTTTTTTTCAAAATATCTAAATAAAACTGGAAAGTTTTTATCGACAAAAAATATTGAGAATTTTAGAAATTTTTTAACAAAAATGTCTCAGAATCTGTAAATTTTCTCATTCAATACTTGAATAAGAGATTTTTTAAGATTATAATATTTTTTTTAGACTTTTTCTATACGAAAAGTATTTTAGAATCAAAGATTTTGTCTTTACAAAATATGTCTTATAATCTCAGTATTTTATTTACAAAAAATGACTCAGAATCGGAAAAATCTTTAAGAAAAATGTATCAGAATTTGTGAATTTTTCTATACCAATTTGAGACATTTGTCTTACAAACAATTTTTCTGTACGGAAAATGTGTTAGAATCCGCGAATTCTTCTATGCAAAAATGTCTCAGAGTCTCATAATTTTTCTATACAAATTTTAGATTTTTCGTATAGAAAAATTCACTATACGAAAAATGTCTTTGAATCTGAGAATTTTTCAATACGAAAAATGTCTCAGAATCTGGGAATTTTTCAATGCGAAAAATATCTCAGAAAATCTCAGAATTTTTGAATACGAAAAATGTTTTAGAGTCTGAAATTCTTTTTTAAACCAAAATTGTCCCAGCAGCTGAAAACTTTTTCTATACGATAAATGTGTTAGAATCTGAGAGTTTTTCTGTACAAAAAATGACTCAGAATCTAAGAATTTTTCTATAAGCAAAATGTCCCAAAATCAAACAACTTTTTTAGAACTGAGAGTTTTTCTATACGAAAAATGTCTCAGAATCTAAGAATTTTTCTATACGAAAAATGTCTTATAACACCGTCCGAAAAAAATTTCGTTAAACACGAACTTGATATACGTTTTAGACTAGAGAATAAATGTAGTAAAACTGCGTTACCAGTTTTTCACTTCGTGATCCTGTTTTCTTTTAAACGGACTCCAAAGTTTCAGAGGATTAATTTTTGTAAAATATTTTTTAAATATTTGTACTTGTCCGAGGATGCAACTATTGATGACAAATTATAGAAGAGAATTTCCGCTAATTTTCCCACTTTATTATTTTGACATATCAAGAAGAAGGAGGTAAGTAATGCCCTTTCAAATCTTTGTCCTTAAATATCATTTAAAATTTTTAACAAAATATTTTGATAAATTTTGAAAGTTCATTATTTACATCCTTTTTCTTGATATGGTAAAATAAAAAAATGTTAAAATTAAGGAAGATTCTCCTCTTTCATTTTCAATCAAAAGTGACATTATAATATAAGTACAAATATTTAAAGAATATTTTACAAAATGTCAGCCTTTAAAACTTTGAAGTCCTTTTAAAAGGAGACAGGATCACGAAACGAAAAACTGTAAATACAGTTTTACTCCATTTGATCTCTACTTTCAGACGTATATCATCCGGTTCATGTTTAATATTGGCTGTCGGACGGCCAAAAATTTGAGAATTTTCGTGAGTATAATACAAGTATTTCAATGTTTAAAATGTCTTGGAATTTAATTTTTTTGTTCAAAAATTGTAAAACTAAAAAAATTTCTCGCAATTTAGAAGTTTTTCGTTTCAAAAATATCTTAGAAGTTTTCTGCATAAATGTGGTTTATAACACTACGTGACAGTTTTTTGACCAAATGTATCTGACACCTAATCTTTATGTACAATTGTCCGCTGAATCCGAATATGAAGTCAGAATGGTCAATAGTAGAACAGTTTTCGAGATATTCGAAAATATGCATTATTTGTGTTTTTAAAAAAGATGATGTCGTTTAAATGCAAATATCTTCAAAACTATTCGTCGATTTATGTATTACTTTTTTTTTAATGAAAGATAATAAAATTACTAAAATAACCATGGGTCGCTTGTGAAGATTAGTCAAGAAATGACAGAGTTACAGTGGACAAAAGTTCAAACTTCATGAAAAATTTGATGATTTTTTGCAATTTTGCTCTTTTCAAGTTATTTTTTTTAAACCAAACAATTAAAAATTATAATGTTTTATTACATAGTACATTATTTTATTTCAATACAAACATTTTGCGCCCAACAAGACACAGATTGGTGCAAAAATAACAAAGGTACAGAAGATTTAGTGAATTAACCCACTTTTCATTACTAACATTTAGCTTTGTATATTTACATTTTGAGGATGTTTATTCTGGCTCGAGGTCATTATTTTCTTTACTAATTAAAACCATGATATTCTCATAGCATAATTTTCAAGAAAATTATTTTTTTTGTTTTAAATTTATTTATGTTGGTCATTTTTGCAAGACTTAATCGACACGTGTTTCGGAATTTGTCAAGATTCCATTGTCAAGATTATTTAGCAAAAATAGAAACGATTTACTACAAAGTAGCAAACGAGTCTAATGACAAATCGTTTGGTGCACAAACTAGCAAATTAATACATATTCGCCTCTATTCTCAATGAGAATTAGGAAGACAAAGAAATTGTACCATGCTAATAAGGCAACGATTATCAATAACCAACAAAAATATTTAAAACAATTTTACATACGATAGTCCATTGGACTACAACAATATGTTTTTTGTGTTTTTGTTGTAACAAATACTCCATATTAGGGTTATTCATCACATGGCGTGCCAACCATTATGTTCAAATTCTGATTAATTTTTATTAAAAAATAAAAATTGTTTTATTCGACCTTTAAAATATTATATTTTGAGGATGTTTATTCTGGCTCGAGGTCATTATTTTCTTTACTAATTAAAACCATGATATTCTCATAGCATAATTTTCAAGAAAATTATTTTTTTTGTTTTAAATTTATTTATGTTGGTCATTTTTGCAAGACTTAATCGACACGTGTTTCGGAATTTGTCAAGATTCCATTGTCAAGATTATTTAGCAAAAATAGAAACGATTTACTACAAAGTAGCAAACGAGTCTAATGACAAATCGTTTGGTGCACAAACTAGCAAATTAATACATATTCGCCTCTATTCTCAATGAGAATTAGGAAGACAAAGAAATTGTACCATGCTAATAAGGCAACGATTATCAATAACCAACAAAAATATTTAAAACAATTTTACATACGATAGTCCATTGGACTACAACAATATGTTTTTTGTGTTTTTGTTGTAACAAATACTCCATATTAGGGTTATTCATCACATGGCGTGCCAACCATTATGTTCAAATTCTGATTAATTTTTATTAAAAAATAAAAATTGTTTTATTCGACCTTTAAAATATTATATTTTGAGGATGTTTATTCTGGCTCGAGGTCATTATTTTCTTTACTAATTAAAACCATGATATTCTCATAGCATAATTTTCAAGAAAATTATTTTTTTTTGTTTTAAATTTATTTATGTTGGTCATTTTTGCAAGACTTAATCGACACGTGTTTCGGAATTTGTCAAGATTCCATTGTCAAGATTATTTAGCAAAAATAGAAACGATTTACTACAAAGTAGCAAACGAGTCTAATGACAAATCGTTTGGTGCACAAACTAGCAAATTAATACATATTCGCCTCTATTCTCAATGAGAATTAGGAAGACAAAGAAATTGTACCATGCTAATAAGGCAACGATTATCAATAACCAACAAAAATATTTAAAACAATTTTACATACGATAGTCCATTGGACTACAACAATATGTTTTTTGTGTTTTTGTTGTAACAAATACTCCATATTAGGGTTATTCATCACATGGCGTGCCAACCATTATGTTCAAATTCTGATTAATTTTTATTAAAAAATAAAAATTGTTTTATTCGACCTTTAAAATATTATATTTTGAGGATGTTTATTCTGGCTCGAGGTCATTATTTTCTTTACTAATTAAAACCATGATATTCTCATAGCATAATTTTCAAGAAAATTATTTTTTTTGTTTTAAATTTATTTATGTTGGTCATTTTTGCAAGACTTAATCGACACGTGTTTCGGAATTTGTCAAGATTCCATTGTCAAGATTATTTAGCAAAAATAGAAACGATTTACTACAAAGTAGCAAACGAGTCTAATGACAAATCGTTTGGTGCACAAACTAGCAAATTAATACATATTCGCCTCTATTCTCAATGAGAATTAGGAAGACAAAGAAATTGTACCATGCTAATAAGGCAACGATTATCAATAACCAACAAAAATATTTAAAACAATTTTACATACGATAGTCCATTGGACTACAACAATATGTTTTTTGTGTTTTTGTTGTAACAAATACTCCATATTAGGGTTATTCATCACATGGCGTGCCAACCATTATGTTCAAATTCTGATTAATTTTTATTAAAAAATAAAAATTGTTTTATTCGACCTTTAAAATATTATATTTTGAGGATGTTTATTCTGGCTCGAGGTCATTATTTTCTTTACTAATTAAAACCATGATATTCTCATAGCATAATTTTCAAGAAAATTATTTTTTTTGTTTTAAATTTATTTATGTTGGTCATTTTTGCAAGACTTAATCGACACGTGTTTCGGAATTTGTCAAGATTCCATTGTCAAGATTATTTAGCAAAAATAGAAACGATTTACTACAAAGTAGCAAACGAGTCTAATGACAAATCGTTTGGTGCACAAACTAGCAAATTAATACATATTCGCCTCTATTCTCAATGAGAATTAGGAAGACAAAGAAATTGTACCATGCTAATAAGGCAACGATTATCAATAACCAACAAAAATATTTAAAACAATTTTACATACGATAGTCCATTGGACTACAACAATATGTTTTTTGTGTTTTTGTTGTAACAAATACTCCATATTAGGGTTATTCATCACATGGCGTGCCAACCATTATGTTCAAATTCTGATTAATTTTTATTAAAAAATAAAAATTGTTTTATTCGACCTTCGAATAAAACAATTTTTATTTTTTAATAAAAATTAATCAGAATTTGAACATAATGGTTGGCACGCCATGTGATGAATAACCCTAATATGGAGTATTTGTTACAACAAAAACACAAAAAACATATTGTTGTAGTCCAATGGACTATCGTATGTAAAATTGTTTTAAATATTTTTGTTGGTTATTGATAATCGTTGCCTTATTAGCATGGTACAATTTCTTTGTCTTCCTAATTCTCATTGAGAATAGAGGCGAATATGTATTAATTTGCTAGTTTGTGCACCAAACGATTTGTCATTAGACTCGTTTGCTACTTTGTAGTAAATCGTTTCTATTTTTGCTAAATAATCTTGACAATGGAATCTTGACAAATTCCGAAACACGTGTCGATTAAGTCTTGCAAAAATGACCAACATAAATAAATTTAAAACAAAAAAATAATTTTCTTGAAAATTATGCTATGAGAATATCATGGTTTTAATTAGTAAAGAAAATAATGACCTCGAGCCAGAATAAACATCCTCAAAATATAATATTTTAAAGGTCGAATAAAACAATTTTTATTTTTTAATAAAAATTAATCAGAATTTGAACATAATGGTTGGCACGCCATGTGATGAATAACCCTAATATGGAGTATTTGTTACAACAAAAACACAAAAAACATATTGTTGTAGTCCAATGGACTATCGTATGTAAAATTGTTTTAAATATTTTTGTTGGTTATTGATAATCGTTGCCTTATTAGCATGGTACAATTTCTTTGTCTTCCTAATTCTCATTGAGAATAGAGGCGAATATGTATTAATTTGCTAGTTTGTGCACCAAACGATTTGTCATTAGACTCGTTTGCTACTTTGTAGTAAATCGTTTCTATTTTTGCTAAATAATCTTGACAATGGAATCTTGACAAATTCCGAAACACGTGTCGATTAAGTCTTGCAAAAATGACCAACATAAATAAATTTAAAACAAAAAAAAAAATAATTTTCTTGAAAATTATGCTATGAGAATATCATGGTTTTAATTAGTAAAGAAAATAATGACCTCGAGCCAGAATAAACATCCTCAAAATATAATATTTTAAAGGTCGAATAAAACAATTTTTATTTTTTAATAAAAATTAATCAGAATTTGAACATAATGGTTGGCACGCCATGTGATGAATAACCCTAATATGGAGTATTTGTTACAACAAAAACACAAAAAACATATTGTTGTAGTCCAATGGACTATCGTATGTAAAATTGTTTTAAATATTTTTGTTGGTTATTGATAATCGTTGCCTTATTAGCATGGTACAATTTCTTTGTCTTCCTAATTCTCATTGAGAATAGAGGCGAATATGTATTAATTTGCTAGTTTGTGCACCAAACGATTTGTCATTAGACTCGTTTGCTACTTTGTAGTAAATCGTTTCTATTTTTGCTAAATAATCTTGACAATGGAATCTTGACAAATTCCGAAACACGTGTCGATTAAGTCTTGCAAAAATGACCAACATAAATAAATTTAAAACAAAAAAAATAATTTTCTTGAAAATTATGCTATGAGAATATCATGGTTTTAATTAGTAAAGAAAATAATGACCTCGAGCCAGAATAAACATCCTCAAAATATAATATTTTAAAGGTCGAATAAAACAATTTTTATTTTTTAATAAAAATTAATCAGAATTTGAACATAATGGTTGGCACGCCATGTGATGAATAACCCTAATATGGAGTATTTGTTACAACAAAAACACAAAAAACATATTGTTGTAGTCCAATGGACTATCGTATGTAAAATTGTTTTAAATATTTTTGTTGGTTATTGATAATCGTTGCCTTATTAGCATGGTACAATTTCTTTGTCTTCCTAATTCTCATTGAGAATAGAGGCGAATATGTATTAATTTGCTAGTTTGTGCACCAAACGATTTGTCATTAGACTCGTTTGCTACTTTGTAGTAAATCGTTTCTATTTTTGCTAAATAATCTTGACAATGGAATCTTGACAAATTCCGAAACACGTGTCGATTAAGTCTTGCAAAAATGACCAACATAAATAAATTTAAAACAAAAAAAATAATTTTCTTGAAAATTATGCTATGAGAATATCATGGTTTTAATTAGTAAAGAAAATAATGACCTCGAGCCAGAATAAACATCCTCAAAATATAATATTTTAAAGGTCGAATAAAACAATTTTTATTTTTTAATAAAAATTAATCAGAATTTGAACATAATGGTTGGCACGCCATGTGATGAATAACCCTAATATGGAGTATTTGTTACAACAAAAACACAAAAAACATATTGTTGTAGTCCAATGGACTATCGTATGTAAAATTGTTTTAAATATTTTTGTTGGTTATTGATAATCGTTGCCTTATTAGCATGGTACAATTTCTTTGTCTTCCTAATTCTCATTGAGAATAGAGGCGAATATGTATTAATTTGCTAGTTTGTGCACCAAACGATTTGTCATTAGACTCGTTTGCTACTTTGTAGTAAATCGTTTCTATTTTTGCTAAATAATCTTGACAATGGAATCTTGACAAATTCCGAAACACGTGTCGATTAAGTCTTGCAAAAATGACCAACATAAATAAATTTAAAACAAAAAAAATAATTTTCTTGAAAATTATGCTATGAGAATATCATGGTTTTAATTAGTAAAGAAAATAATGACCTCGAGCCAGAATAAACATCCTCAAAATATAATATTTTAAAGGTCGAATAAAACAATTTTTATTTTTTAATAAAAATTAATCAGAATTTGTATATTTACTTGTGATTTAAAAAAAAAAATCGAAAAATGGGATAATTCAATTAATCTACTGTAACATTGTCATTTTTGCACCGATCTGGATCCTATTGGGCACAAAATGTTCGTATTGAAATAAGCTAACGTTCTAAGTGATAAAATTTTAAAAAATTTTATTGTTTGGTTTTAAAAAAATATGTTAAAAATAGCAAATAACGGTAATTTTCTCGATTTTCTCGTAAATATCTCGAAAACTGTTCTACTTTTGACCGTTCTGACTTCATATTCGGATTCAGCGTTCGGATTTACATAAAGATTAGGTGTCAGATTCATTTGGTCACGACTTTGTTGAAAATTTGTGACACAGTGTAATCCAAAAACTGTGAAAAATATATAAACAATTCAAAAAGGTAAGGCATTTTGAGAATTTTTAAAGAAAGTTGCATAAATTTTCCAATTCTTTTTTTGAAAAAATAATTCGACTCCGTTTTGATCTTAAATTTAAAATAAATGTTTTGTTTTCGAAAAATTTTAAAAAAATAAATGTAGGCTCAAAAACATTGAGACAAAAAAAATTAATTACAAAAATTATGCCCCCCCCCAAAATAAATTCCTGCGTACGTGCCTGTCAGAATGTAAGAATTTTTCTTTAGAAAAAATGTCGCAAAATCTGACAATTTTTCTATAGAAAAAATTGTCTCATAATCTGAGAAATTTTTCTGTAGAAATAATGTCTTATCTGAGAATTTTCTTTGGCAAAAATGTCTCAGAATTTGTCGAAAAAAAAAATGTTTCTGAAACTGAGAATTTTTCTTCAGAAAAAATGTCGCAAAATCTTATAATTTTTCTATAGAAAAAAAAAAATTGTCTTAGAATCTGAGAATTTTTCTGAAGAAAAAATGTCGTATAATCTGAGAACTTTCTTTAGACAAAATGTTTCAGAATCTGAGAATTTTTCTATAGACAAAATGTCTCAGAAACTAATAATTTTTTTTTTCCGAATCAAGGAATTTTCGTTAAAAATTTTAACTTAAAATGGCATCAATTTATTTTTGCAATTTTTTAAATGTATTGATGAGATATGCATATTTTTGCATATTTTGGTTTTAAATACATAGTTTGTGCATATTTTTGAAAATAAGAAATTTTTTTTTTTTGTAGATTGTCTTAATTTCTAAAAAAATCTTGCTTACATAAAGTTTTAAATGTCACTAAACCCGGCGCGCCGCGGCGTAATTTTTTGCTTTTTAAGAAGTTTTTTGAATAAAAACAAAATTTTTGTTGCATACATTTTATTTTTAAGGGCATATTTCCAGGTTTTATGGTTCATATTTTTAAAATTTTGAACTCATATTTTAAGAGCATATTTTTTGGATTTTTTAGTGCATGAAAATCTCAATCCTATTGATTACCAATAGTTTATTTAAAAATTAAAACAAACAAACATTTAAAATCCTACTGATGATAACACAAACTGGAGTATAAAAAAATACTAGAAATGAATAATTTTTAGAAATGTAATTTTCTTATGCATTTTTCAACTTTAGCCCTTTTTTTCTTTCAAAAATAAATTCTTAAATTATTACTAACCTTAAAGTTTTTTTATGCTGTAATTACTCAATTATAAAATAATCTATTTCTTTACAGGATATTCTCAATAACCTTGTTTGAGGCTAAAGAAAACTTCAAGATTTGGTAAGTTAATTTAAGTTTAAAGTTCTAACTATTTTTTTTTTTTTGTAAATGTTACCAAGTAACAATGTCTAAGAATTTTTCTTAAGAAAAATTTCTAAGAACCTAAAATTTTTCTATATAAGAAATATTTCAGAATTTAAGAAATTGCCTTAGGAAGCATTAGTCGGCATTAAAACCGTACTATTTTCTATTCTCAAATATTTTCTGTCGATAGATTTTATATTCAAAATATTATATAAGTAAATTCAACAGAAACCAAACTTTAGCTCGAAAGTACTTTAGCCACTACACTAAAAAAAACCTTGTCAAACTACTAAAAAAAGACTCGTATTCATATTTTACCAATATTTGAGAGCTTTCCTTGTTTTTTAACAAAAAATTTTCGATCGAAATTTACATTTTTTTTTGTAATTTAAAATTTTTTTCGTAACTTTTTAAATTAACAATTTTATTGGTAAAAAGCTGGTAAAATTTAGTAAAATTTAGTAGTAAAAAAATCTAGTAAAAAAATCTAAAAAATTAAAAAAATAACTATCGTCGATTTTCAGAGTCTTGTTGTTCCAAAATTATACAAAATGTTTCCATATTTTTTAGTGTTTCTGGTTTGAAACAAACTCTCTAATAATATTATAAAGAAAAACTTTAAACTTTTTTTCCCAAAACGATGTGTATTTTGATGTCGTTTATGCATCGTCAATCGTTTTCGTTTTACGTGATTAGCCTCCTGATAAATTTTTATTGAAAAAAAATATTGTTCTATTCGACCTTTAAAATCTTTTGAGTAGGTTTTTTCTAGCTCGAGGTATTTTTTTCCTCCACTAATTAAAACTATTATATTCTCATAGAATAATTTTCAAGAAAATTCTTTTTCTGTTTTAAATTTATTTGTGCTGGTCATTTTTAAAATACTTATTCGAGCCGTGTTTCGGAATTTATCAGATTCCATTGTCAAAATAGTTTAGCAAATATAAAAATACTATAATACAAGAAGAAAATGGAATTTAAATGACAAATCGCTAATGTTCAAACAAAAATATTCATACATACAGTGACGAGCAAAAGTGTAACAGGGTTCACATTGCTTAGATAATCTGCACTATATTTTAAACTACACAAGATAAAGTATTGAAGTTTTTTGATAATTTTATTAGTTAATTGATCAGAATTTATAAACATTATCGAAATATGCTGTAAAATTTTTTATAAAAAAAAAATATATAGTAAAAATTCCATAAAAAGGCAAGTGTTACATTATTGCACTCATGATTTTTCTACATTAATCTTTAGGACAACTTTTATATTTCACGCATATAGACCCGGATTTTGCAATTTTTTTTATAAAACTTAATAAATAACATAAAAATAATTCATTTGTTGAAAAGAAATTTTGGCTAAACATTTTTTTTAACTCAAAAGTCCGTCTTTTTAACGATTTTAGGAGAGCCACACGTATTACTCAAGCTTAGAATATACAGACATTATTTTTTTGGAATGGCGTTTATACACTCAAAAAAAAAGTTTGTAAAATGACATAAAATCCCCGTGATTTTACGGGGCAGGTTTTGTAAAATATGTACTAGCAAGAATCCCCGTAAAGTTACGGGGATAATTTGTAAATTGATTTAACAAAAGAAAATGTAAATTTACAATTTTTTTTTGTAAAATATCATCTTCGAGGTGAACATTTTTTTTGGAAATTTGCAAAAAATTTGGTAAATTTACAAAACAAAATTGTAAACTTACAGAAAAAGGTTGTTATTTAACAAGGAAAAATAGAAAATGAAAAAAATAAATTGTAGATTAACAAATTATTTAGTTAAACTACTGTTTTTTATGCAAAAAACTTGTATATTTACAATAAAAAGTGGTAAATTTACAATTTTTATTGTATATGTACCATTTTTCCTTATTTTTTTGCCGTAAAAACCGTAGTTTAACCATAAAATTTGTAAATTTACAATATTGTTTTTGTATTTTCTATTTCATTTTTGTAAAATTACAACTTTTTTCGTAAGTATACAATTTTGTTTTTTAAATTTTCATATTTGTTTTGTAAATTTACAAAAAAATGGTTTATTTACATATTGGTTTTGTAAATTTAAAGGTTTTTTCCATTGGTGCATCTTATTTTTCCTTCTTCGGCAGCTGGAGTAGCACTTCAACAACCTGAAAAGATTTTTTTTCACTTGAGCACTTTTAACAAACTTTTTAATGTATAACACTGCACTTTTTTATTTTTTTCCACATTGTGTTTTTCTTAAGTAGAACATATGAAAATTGCGAAGGAGGCTACACAAGAAATTTCTTATATTTTCAGGAAAAATTAGTCAAAAAATAAATTTTTTTTTTTGAATTTTTAATTATCACAAGTATTTTTAAAAAATCGGAAAAAAATTTTGGCTATTGTAGATTGGATGTTTAAGTACCAGTTAAAATAAGAAAAATTTGATTTTTCATAATTGGCAGCTTTCTATTGACATTTTAGGTACCAAATTAAAAAAAAAATACCAAATATGGTAAAATCCACAAAAAAAAAATGGTAAAAATACAAAAAAAAAAACTAGAACAATTATATAGTAGAAACACATAAAAATTGTGGTATTTTACTTAACGCAAATTACCAAAAAAAACGGTGTAAAAATTATTTATAAAAAATTATTTGTAACTAAATTTTTTACTCCAAAAAAAAAAAAAATCTGAACTTAGAAAATTTTTGCGTGTCCTATTGTTGAATAATTATTTTTTTTTTTTGTAAAACAACATTAATTCTAGCAATAAAATAAGTTTTGTAAAATTATATTGGAATTTTGTACTTTTCAATACATACATTTCAAACTGAAAACCTTGTAAACGATCTTAAAAAAAAATGTTTGTAATAAAACATTTTTTTGGTAAAAAGACTAAATAACATCAAGTAAAATTATGTTGTACAATTACAGTTTTCTTGTGTAAAAAAACTAAACACCTTGTAATATTTTTTTAATTTGTAAAATAATTCACTTTTTTGTATATTTACCTAAAAAATTTGTAAAATAAATTTACCAACATATAATAGTAAAATTACAAAGCAAACTGTAGTTTTCGTTTTATTAAATATACAACAATTTTTGTAAAAAGACAAAAATATTAGTAAAATAGAATTACAAAACCTTTTACTTGTAAATTTACAAACTTTTTTTTTTGAGTGTAAAATATTATGTTTTAAGTGGGTTTATTCTAGCTCGAGGTCATTATTTCCTTTACTAATTAAAACTATGATATTCTCATAGAATAATTTTCAAGAAATTAATTTTTTCGTTTTTAAATTTATTTATGTTGGTAATTTTTTTCAAGACTTAATCGACACGTGTTTCGGGATTTGTCAGATCCCATTGTCAAGATTATTTAGCAAAAAAAAAAAAAATATTAGAATATCATAGTTTTAGTTGGTAAATGAAATAATGACCTCGAGCTAGAATAAATCTACTTAAAATAAAATATGTATTCTTATTAGTAGGGATGAGATTTCCATGCAAATGCATGTTTTTTGTCGATAGTCTAAAAACGATACCGACCAATTATCTTTCCAAATCAAGAAATTTGCGTTAAAATGGCATCGATTTGTTTTTGCATATTTTTGCATATTTTGGTGAGAATGCATATTTTTGCATATTTTGGTTTAAAATGCATATTTTGTGCATATTTCCAACTTTTAAGTGCATATTTTTGCATATTTTGAAAAAAATGAGCAAAAAACACAAATTGAAGTTTATATGTTTTAAAAACTATTTTAAAAATTTATTTTGAAAATAAGAATAATCATTTTTTTTTTTAATTTTTTATGGAGTGTCTTAATATCTAAAAAAATCTTGCTTATATAAAGTTTTAAATGGTACTATTTAAACCCGGTGTAAGTTTTTGCTTTTGAAGAAGTTTTTTCTATGAAAACAAGATTTTTATTGCACACATTTTATTTTTTAGTGCATATTTTTAGGTTTTTTAGTGCATATTTTGAATTTTTTAGCGCATATTTTAAGCGCATATTTTCAATTTTTTAGTGCATGAAAATCTCATCCCTACTTATTAGTATTAATTCAATTTTAATCAAGTTTTTATTTTTCACTTAATTCAGTTAATGTGAACATTTATCTCAAAAATTTACAGACGAAAATTTTTAAAGGATCAGAACAGAATAATTTAAGGTCTAGTTGATGAGGTTATGTATGGTGTATCTTCATCAAAATCACTCACGCACTCATCTCTAACAAAACAAAAAACAACAAAATACCAAAAATATGGAAATTGAGAGTATTTTAACACAACAAGTAAGAGTGATGTGCCGAATCTTCTATACCATCCAAAACGTTACAAAACTACAAAAAAATTTGGGGGGCATTTTTGATAGGGGCTCGGAGGGGGACGTAGGGGGCACTTTCACCCTTGCGATTAATCATTGCAAATTAATTTTTATTGGTTTTTGCACTTAAGTAATACAATTGCATTATTATTACATATTTTTTTATAACCACGCCCCAAAAAGGGGGCGGGCGTGCGTGTGCGTGATTTAAAATAACTCACGCACCCATCTCTTATAAACAGTACACTCATGAGCTGCAGTTACAACTACCATACGGAATATAAGGACAAAATATTATGAAAACAACTTGATTTTTAGTCTTTTTTTTTCAAATAGATTTTTAGCAACTGGAGTTCTTTCACAAAAAAATTGATAAGTCAAAAACCGCAAACGGACATTCAGGGATTTATTAGATGAAATCATATATTTAAAGACCATAT
This sequence comes from Pegoplata infirma, assembly GCA_963921195.1. Taxonomy (NCBI): domain Eukaryota; kingdom Metazoa; phylum Arthropoda; class Insecta; order Diptera; family Anthomyiidae; genus Pegoplata; species Pegoplata infirma. Next base: position 245,372 of record CAWUER010000532.1, read on the forward strand.
AGGCGGATTTTCACTCTTTCACAGACAAAGTTGTTGAAACTCAATATTTCTGTGGCAAAAAGGAATAAGTGCATAAGTGTTTTTATACTACTTTTCAGGAGAGCATTTTTAAGTTTTAATTTCAATTACCAAATCTGGGTTTAAAAATTTGAACATTTTGGGCATGTAAATATCTCAAGCATTATTATCGACACAATCTTCGCTACTTTAAAAGTTGATATATATTAGGACAACGGAGATATTGGGTGAAAACCATTGATGTTGTATTTGCGTTTTGCAAAATTACATTTTAATCCAAGCATATGTCGAGATATGCAGTTATGTATCCCTGTAAAATACATTTTAGCATCTTCAACGATTGCTGATTTTAAAATAAGGAATAAAAACATTACTCAGATATGCTGTTACGATTTTTATTTTTCCTTTAAAAAAAATGAGTTGTGGAGTTCTGAAATCAATATCTCAGAAAGTAATGGTCCGATTTTCATAAAAATTTGATACAATACAAAAATGGATAAGGAGATTCCGAAAATGCAAAAACACGTTTTGGACATAACTCGACTTATGTTGTTATGGGTTTTTGCCACAGATTTATATCAAAAATACCCTATTTTTAAAACATTTTTATTATTTTTTTTTTTTTAATATTTCCAAAACATTTATCTAAACCAAAAAATTTTTTTTATATGCTCAAATACCTAAAGTAGACTGATCCATTATGAAGCTTTCAATTTTAGAAGTCTTTATACAAAATATAATTACTTAAAATATCCAAATTTTCTCTTTAAATCAATGCGCGCAAAAATAATAAAAATAATTGAATTTTAAACACACACTGCAAATAAAGTATACAACTTAGAACTTTGTTTTTTGCGATTATTGATGTTGAATTTTATCTACTTTAACCTGGTACCAAACACGGTTGTGAAAGTTAATGTTCATCTATTGAATTAATCGCCACTTTGGATGCGTTTCACCCCTCTGTGCGGTGGCTAAAAAATCATTTTTCCATAAAAACTAAAATTTTTATTTTTTTTATTTTTCATTTTTTTTTTTTAATTATTATATTAATTGGTTAGCTTTTTTTGGTGGGATAAGGCTTTCAGCTCTAATTTAGAGCTGTTGGGGTCCCACGGTAAAAAATTAAAAAAAAATTTTTTTTTTTTAGTTTTGACAAGCAAAGATTTTAGTTGTTATGTTTCTTTTAATGATATATATTAAAAAAAAAATATTATTCATATCTGTGACATCTTTATCTTATTCGAAAAAAAAAAATTAGAGCCATTGGGGTCCTACGGTAAAAAATTTTTAAAAAATATTTTTTTCTAATTTTAACAAGCAACGGTTTTAGTTGGTATGCTGCTTTTAATGATATATATTAAAAAAAATATATTATTCATATCTGTGACATCTTTATCGTGTATCGAAAAGCATAAAAAATGCATTTTTTAACCTTTTTTAGAACACGATACAGATACAAATAATATTTTTTTATGAATATACACCATTTAAAGCAACAAAGCAACTAAAACCGTTGCTTGTCAAAACTAAAAAAAAAATATTTTTTAAAAATTTTTTACCTTAGGACCCCTGCGGCTCTAATTTTTTTTTTTTTCGAAAAATTTTTTAGAGCTGAAAGCCTTATCCCACCAAAATCAAATTTTTTGTCGTGAATAAGCTAACTAATTAATATAATAATCGCGCTTGCGTTAAAAATACGAATCTTGTGTTTGTTTGATATGCGTGAGGATTGCCACACTTTTCCTAAGGAGGCAAAAGCATGTCTCGCTTTGTTTATTCGACTTGATACATCGTCGTCTGCTCCGCCATCTGTGGTGATTATACTGCCAAGGTAGCAGAATTTTTGAACTTCGGAAATTCGTTCGTTGTTGAGAAAAATAGGAGCAGTGTTGTTTGTTTTTAGCCGCATCAATTTTGTTTTAGGGACATTAATTTCTAAGCCCACTCTAAGCGCATTTTCCTTAAGTCTGTTTAACTTGTGTTGTATGCCAGACAGTGTATGAGACATCATGCATATGTCATCTGCATAATCCAGGTCATGCAGCCTTTGGTTCAGATGCCATTGGATTCCATCGGGAGCTTCTTTGTTTGTTTGTACCATTACATAATCAAGCACTATTAGAATAGGCGAAAGAACACAACCCTGTCTTACACCCTTGTTGATGTTAAAGCTAGAACTATCATGACATTTAAAACGGACTTTGCATGAAGCATCGCGGTATAGTTCTTTTATTAAGGAGATTATCATTTCCGGAATCCCAATATGACGCAAGCAATATGACGCAAGCTCTTTTGAAGTCGACAAATAGTAAAAATAATGGTGAGTTGAATTCAACCGATGGTTCGACAATTATTCTTAGTGAATTTATTTGGTCAACACAGCTTCTGTTAGGTCTAAACCCAGCTTGTTCACGTCGTAGAGAAGATTCTACAACTGAAGAGATGCGTTCTAAAATAATAAAAGCTAGTATCTTTTGAATGGTATTGAGCAATGTTATACCTCTCCAGTTACTGCATTCGCTTAAGTCGCCTTTTTTGGGTATAGTAACAATGACTCCATTATTCCATTCGGACGGTAGTTCACATGATGACCAGGCATTCTGTATAAGAGGCAAGATCGATAATGCCATGATGTTTGTTGCCTTGAAGAGTTCAGGTGGGATGTTATCCAGGCCAGCGGATTTGTTGTTTTTTAGTTTGCCAATAGCCATCTTTACCTCTTCGAGTGTAGGTGGAGTAGTTGGTATTGACCTACATGGGTTGCGTCTTTCACAAACATTAAAAGGTATGAAAGGGTCCTCATTTTCACTGCTTTCGAAGAACTGCTTCCACCTGTTAAGTTGTCCGTCGATTGTGGTTAGTTGGAGACCGTTGTTGGTTTTAATATTTGGTGTTGTGAGAACCTTTTCCGCACTGATCTTTTTAACAGCATCATATAAACCCCTCATATTCCCTCGGGATGCAGCGTATTCTGCTTCTTCAGCAATGGTGTCATAGAATTGACGTCGGTCTTTTCGAACCATTTTCTTTACTTGTTTTTCTAGGGTTGTGTATTCTGTTCTCAGTACTTGTTGGGAGACAGAAGATTGGGCTGCTTGCAGTTGTTGTTTTGCATTTCAGCGGTTATCAATTACTGACCACGTATCTTCGCTAATCCATTTTGCACGGTGATGCTTGATGTACCCAAGAGTTTGTCTAGCGCTACCCAGGCATGCAGCTTTTATATCTGACCAGTTATTGGTGTTGGTTAACTTTGTGTTAGATTAGTCTCGAAATCTTGCAGGGTAGAGGAGTCTTTAAGGCGATGAATGTTTATTTTATTTGACAGTTTTGTTGGTGGTAGTTAGCGAAAGGACGTAATTTTACAATACCGACTAATAGTTGGTGGTCGCTAAATATATCGGCTCCTCTTATAGTCTTTACGTCTAGTAGTGACCCCAGAAAACGTCTGCTTATGATAAAATGATCAATTTAATTGCGGGTGTTACCATCTGGAGATTGCCAAGTATATTTGTGGATGTCTCGATGAATAAATTTAGTGCCACCAATAAACAGTTGATGTGTGGAACACAACTCAACTAGTCTTTCTCCATTGTCATTGCGTGTTGTTCCAAGACCTTGGTTTCCCATTATAGATCTAATATTAGAGTTGTCAGAGTGATTAGTCTCCTGATAAATTTTTATTAAAAAAAAAATATTGTTCTATTCGACCTTTAAAATCTTATATTTTAAGTAAGTTTATTCTAGCTCGATGTATTTTTTTCCTCCACTAATTAAAACTATTATATTCTCATAGAATAATTTTCAAGAAAATTCTTTTTCTGTTTTAAATTTATTTGTGCTGGTCATTTTTAAAATACTTATTCGACCCGTGTTTCGGAATTTATCAGATTCCACTGTCAAGACTGTTTAGCAAATATAAAAATACTATAATACAAGAAGAAAAAGGAATTTAAATGACAAATCGCTAATGTTCAAACAAAAATATTCATACATATCTATAATGATATCGAGCTTGTATAAACCTATTCAAAAACAAGTAAAAAAGTTAAATTCGGCCTTGCCGAATGTAGTGATACCCTCCACAATTTCAAAAAGATTACTGCAAACAACTTTATTTAAAAGGAAATTACTTTTGAAAAAAAAAAAATTTCCGCTAAAAAAATTTTGGTAAAAAAAAAATCCGCGATTTTTTTATTTTTTTGTCAAAAAATATGTTCGTACTTGTTTAAATACCATTTGGTGTTCAATTATGTTCACATATGTCAACCAGAAGCCGAATTAAAGCATTTTGTATTTTTAAGTTATGTTATGTTAAATGTACTGAAATTTTTGAGGTGTGCTTACATTTTCGTTCATAACTTTTGAACTGCTGAACCGATATCGCTCAAATGCAATACCAAACTTCTCGGGAGAACTTCCAATATATGTGTTAAGTTTCAGTCATCTCTGTGCAGTATTTTGTCCGCGAGAGCATTTTCCACAGACAGACGGACAGACGGACAGACGGACATCGCTAGAATGTCTTAAAATCGATCGGGCATCATGAATATATATACTTTATGGGGACCCAGACCGATATTTCGATGAGTTACAAACGGAATGACAAACTTATATATACCCTCTATCACTAAGTGGAGGGTATAAAAAGAAAAAAAATCTTTAGAAAATTAAATGCGGTATTTTTGATACGGGACAGCCGAAAATCATTTTAACTTGTTTTATACCCTACAACTAAAGTATAAGGGTAAACTAACTTTTTCGTTCCGTGAATAAAACAGAGAAATATTGTTTAAATTAGGTTAATAATGAAATTAAAGCTAGACTAATAAAATTCTGCCCCAACTGAAGAACAAGGATTAAAACATCCCAACAAACATCAATTCCAGCCTTTGAAAAAAAATCAAACTGGCACTAAATATCAAGGGTGTTTTTCAAATTGTTTTCAGTGACAAAAATTTAAACATTTAAACTAAATTTGAAACATGTTGGAAATATTTGTTTTTTCCTATGCTATTAATTCTTTTCAAAAGAGTATAATCATCAAATTGATTTGTAATGTTTCTCAAACCTAATATCAAACATTGATTATGGGTGGAAATAATTTTGTTTTCAAATGTTGTTCAATTCCGAATTTCAAATTGTCAGAAAACTTAAAATTTTGTTTTAAAAATTAAGATGAAAAATATAGAAATTTTATGTATTTTTATGCATTTTTATGCATTATAAAAACTTGCATAAATGTTTAAAAAGTAAGTACACATGAGTTTATCAAAAAAAAGTTATACATTTAATAACGTCTTTTCTTTTCTTTAAAGATTTCGAATTTTAATGAGCAGACGGCTGAAGAAGAAGACCTGGAAGGAGACGACCTCAAAAATGGCATTCCATGTAATTTTTTTACTAACAATTTTTAGTGCAAATAAATAGCAAATATTATTAAAATTCGTATTTACAGTTTTTTTTAATAAAAAATAGTATTGAGGTTCATTTGAAAAATAATGTAAAATTAACATTATAAATAAGGCTGAGAAATCTTTGAAAACTACACTAAAATTCAATTAGATAGTAAGTATATTTTCAAGCTAAAAATATTTGTGTACATTGGAGAAACATTATACATTCAAAAAATCTCAAACTATATATCAAATCTAAATAAACTTGAAAATTTTACTTGAGAACTAACATGCCATTTTCTTTGAGAATGCTATTGTTTTCACGTTGAGAACTATGTTATTTTCAACTCGTTTTCAAGGCTAAGGTTTAAATTTTAAACTTGCTATCAATATAATATTCAATGTATTTCAAAGGTAAATGTTTGTTGGGATATTTCTAGAAATACTAAACAAAATAGAAAAATATTTTAAAACATTTATTTTTTTATATTTTTAACATAAAAAAAAAACATTTTTTTCCTGAAAAATACATTTATATATTTTTTTCTAATATACTTAATGTTTTCATAAACTGTCATCATGAGCCCAATAACGTAGTATAACAATAAATAGCAGGAACATCCGTTTACGAAATAGTAAATAATACACACACTTAAACAACGTTGTATACACACACACAAACATATACTTACATACCAAAAAGGACACAATGCCTTAGAGTACAAAAAAAAAATATAAAGGAAAAAAGAAATCATCTTTATCCTTAATGCTCGATGGTTTAGATAAAATCTCAAATAAATTTTTCTTTTCTTCCGATTTTGTTTTTTCATTTTTTACGTGTCAGTATTGAGTGTTGGTGTGTTGAGTTAAGCAGAGATTTAAGTTTAAAAAAAGGATTTTTTTCTTTTTGGGTCCCTACTTGCATGTGTGGAAGTAAATGTTATGTATATATGTATTTAAAATTTACGTTTTAAATCTGGAGGTCTTAAAAATTTCTGTGTGTAAGTAAATGCTTAATGTACAATTTTTTTTGGGGGGATTTTTACGACATTTCTTTATAAGTAAATTTATTTAAAATTATCCTTAAAAAAAAAAGTCCATTTATAATCATCCCTTATTTTGTATACAAATTTATATTTACTTTTAACCGTAAAATTTACAAAAAAAAAATCACGAAATTCTTTTGACATTCAAATACGAAGAGTTGTCTGTGTATGTTTTTATTATTTCACTGTGTATATAAAGATTTTTCCGCAGATACTTTTTTTCCATTGGCACAGAATTTTTTATGAGATTTATTTACGATAAATCTTTTCTCCTTAATTTAAGCTGAACATATTAAGGGTTTTTTACCTTGCACTATGGGTTAATTTTTTTTGTTGCGTTTGGATTGGGGGTTGTGCATATTGCATATGCTATTGCTATTGCTTATGCTATTGCTTATGCTATTGCTTATGATATTGCTTATGCTATTGCTTATGCTATTGCTTATGCTATTGCTTATGCTATTGCTTATGCTATTGCTTATGCTATTGCTTATGCTATTGCTTATGCTATTGCTTATGCTATTGCTTATGCTATTGCTTATGCTATTGCTTATGCTATTGCTTATGCTATTGCTTATGCTATTGCTTATGATATTGCTTATGCTATTGCTTATGCTATTGCTTATGCTATTGCTTATGCTATTGCTTATGCATTTGCTTATGCTATTGCTTATGCTATTGCTTATGCTATTGCTTATGCTATTGCTTATGCTATTGCTTATGCTATTGCTTATGCTATTGCTTATGCATTTGCTTATGCTATTGCTTATGCTATTGCTTATGCTATTGCTTATGCTATTGCTTATGCTATTGCTTATGCTATTGCTTATGCTATTGCTTATGCTATTGCTTATGCTATTGCTTATGCTATTGCTTATGCTATTGTTTATGCTATTGCTTATGCTATTGCTTATGCTATTGCTTATGCTATTGCTTATGCTATTGCTTATGCTATTGCTTATGCTATTGCTTATGCTATTGCTTATGCTATTGCTTATGCTATTGCTTATGCTATTGCTTATGCTATTGCTTATGCTATTGCTTATGCTATTGCTTATGCTATTGCTTATGCTATTGCTTATGCTATTGCTTATGCTATTGCTTATGCTATTGCTTATGCTATTGCTTATGCTATTGCTTATGCTATTGCTTATGCTATTGCTTATGCTATTGCTTATGCTATTGCTTATGATATTGCTTATGCTATTGCTTATGCTATTGCTTATGCTATTGCTTATGCTATTGCTTATGCTATTGCTTATGCTATTGCTTATGCTATTGCTTATGCTATTGCTTATGCTATTGCTTGTGCTATTGCTTATGCTATTGCTTATGCTATTGCTTATGCTATTGCTTATGCTATTGCTTATGCTATTGCTTATGCTATTGCTTATGCTATTGGTAATGCTATTGCTATTGCTTATGTTATTGCTTATGCTATTGCTTATGCTATTGCTTATGCTATTGCTTATGCTATTGCTTATGCTATTGCTTATGCTATTGCTTATGCTATTGCTTATGCTATTGCTTATGCTATTGCTTATGCTATTGCTTATGCTATTGCTTATGCTATTGCTTATGCTATTGCTTATGCTATTGCTTATGCTATTGCTTATGCTATTGCTTATGCTATTGCTTATGCTATTGCTTATGCTATTGCTTATGCTATTGCTTATGCTATTGCTTATGCTATTGCTTATGCTATTGCTTATGCTATTGCTTATGCTATTGCTTATGCTATTGCTTATGCTATTGCTTATGCTATTGCTTATGCTATTGATTATGCTATTGCTTATGCTATTGCTTATGCTATTGCTTATGCTATTGCTTATGCTATTGCTTATGCTATTGCTTATGCTATTGCTTATGCTATTGCTTATGCTATTGCTTATGCTATTGCTTATGCTATTGCTTATGCTATTGCTTATGCTATTGCTTATGCTATTGCTTATGCTATTGCTTATGCTATTGCTTATGCTATTGCTTATGCTATTGCTTATTCTATTGCTTATGCGATTGCTATTGCTTATGCTATTGCTTACGCTATTGTTTATGCTATTGCTTATGCTATTGCTTATGCTATTGCTTATGCTATTGCTTATGCTATTGCTTATGGTATTGCTTATGCTATTGCTTATGCTATTGCTTATGCTATTGCTTATGCTATTGCTTATGCTATTGCTTATGCTTTTGCTTATGCTATTGCTTATGCTATTGCTTATGCTATTGCTTATGCTATTGCTTATGCTATTGCTTATGCTATTGCTTATGCTATTGATTATGCTATTGCTTCTGCTATTGCTTATGATATAGCTTTTGCTATTGCTTATGCTACTGCTTATAATAGTACTTATGCTATTGCTCACGCTGTTGCTTTTGCTAACAATATTATAGATTTTCTGTACTATGGGTTAAAAACTGCAGATTTCATATAAAATAATATGACAATTTCAAAAATGAAAAAATAAACCCCAAGAATTTCGGCAATTAAGATTAAAGGTGCTGCCGGGCTTATGTTGAAAATTTGGTACTTAATTAAATATGCAAAACTGCTTTCCATAGACATGCTTTGCATTTCATTCAAACTGTACCCTATAGTTGATGGAATGAGATGGTTGGCAATTTATTTATTTTTTTGAAATCTTGTTTTTCTTTTCTTCTTTTACCAAGATAAGCGGCAACAATATCTTGGTGACCTTGTTGACATAAAATTTGCAAGAAAATCCTTTTTTTCATAAGAATTTGTTTTCAATTTTTTTTTTTGTTTCTTTTAAACTGCTGGTGGCATTTTTAAATTATATGTGCGTATCTTGTTTTTTATATTTGTCTTTCTTTGGTTGTTAAATTTATTTTCGGTAAATTTTTCGGTAGACATACAAATTATATTCATATTTATTCAAATTAATATTTTTTTTAATTTAATTAAGGAATAAATCACAGGATATATCATCATGTAGAAAAAAGACATAAAAAAAATTAGTCATAAAAGTGTTCTATAGAATGAGAAGTATGAATACTGAAATTAATCAAAAAATGTAAATAAAAAATCTAATTAACATATTAAATTACATGAAACTTGAAAAAATAAATTGCTGACACGTTAAGTGTCATTAGTGAAGGGATTTTTATTTGGGAGCAAAGCACTTTATGTATGCCAAAAGCTAAAGGATTGTTTTTTTTTTGCACACCGACATTATTAATGATTTTAGTTACGTTATTGCTATTGCGCCAAGAGAGTATGATCAATATAGCCTTCAGTATGACACCTGGGGTGGTGCACTTAGCATCAGTTATTTCCGTAACACCCGCTTTTTGTTGTTCGTCTAACTATTATCGAATAGTATTTGTTGTCGTTCGCGGTCACCAAACTAGAAACTTAATGATATTGCTTTAGCTACTGCTTATGCTATTGTTTATACTATTGCTTATGTTATTGTTTTTACTATTGCTTATGCTATTGCTATTGCTTATGCTATTGCTTATGCTATTGCTTATGCTATTGCTTATGCTATCGCTTATGCTATTGATTATGCTAGTGTTTATGCTATTGCTTATGCTATTGCTTATGCTATTGCTTATGCTATTGCTTATGCTATTGCTTATGCTATTGCTTATGCTATTGCTTATGCTATTGCTTTTGCTTTTGCTATTGCTTATGCTATTGCTTTTGCTATTGCTATTGCTATTGCTATTGCTTTTGCTATTGCTATTGCTTATGCTATTGCTTCTGCTATTGGTTATGCTATTGCTTATGCTATTGCTATTGATATTGCTATTGCTTATGCTATTGCTTATGCTATTGCTTATGCTATTGCTTATGCTATTGCTTATGCTATTGCTTATGCTATTGCTTATGCTATTGCTTATGCTATTGCTTATGCTATTGCTTATGCTATTGCCTTTGCTATTGCTTATGCTATTGCTTATGCTATTGCTTATGCTATTGCTTATGCTATTGCTTATGCTATTGCTTATGCTATTGCTTATGCTATTGCTTATGCTATTGCTTATGCTATTGCTTATGCTATTGCTTATGCTATTGCTTATGATATTGCTTATGCTATTGCTTATGCTATTGCTTATGCTATTGCTTATGCTATTGCTTATGCATTTGCTTATGCTATTGCTTATGCTATTGCTTATGCTATTGCTTATGCTATTGCTTATGCTATTGCTTATGCTATTGCTTATGCTATTGCTTATGCTATTGCTTATGCTATTGCTTATGCTATTGCTTATGCTATTGTTTATGCTATTGCTTATGCTATTGCTTATGCTATTGCTTATGCTATTGCTTATGCTATTGCTTATGCTATTGCTTATGCTATTGCTTATGCTATTGCTTATGCTATTGCTTATGCTATTGCTTATGCTATTGCTTATGCTATTGCTTATGCTATTGCTTATGCTATTGCTTATGCTATTGCTTATGCTATTGCTTATGCTATTGCTTATGCTATTGCTTATGCTATTGCTTATGCTATTGCTTATGCTATTGCTTATGCTATTGCTTATGCTATTGCTTATGATATTGCTTATGCTATTGCTTATGCTATTGCTTATGCTATTGCTTATGCTATTGCTTATGCTATTGCTTATGCTATTGCTTATGCTATTGCTTATGCTATTGCTTGTGCTATTGCTTATGCTATTGCTTATGCTATTGCTTATGCTATTGCTTATGCTATTGCTTATGCTATTGCTTATGCTATTGGTTATGCTATTGGTAATGCTATTGCTATTGCTTATGCTATTGCTTATGCTATTGCTTATGCTATTGCTTATGCTATTGCTTATGCTATTGCTTATGCTATTGCTTATGCTATTGCTTATGCTATTGCTTATGCTATTGCTTATGCTATTGCTTATGCTATTGCTTATTCTATTGCTTATGCGATTGCTATTGCTTATGCTATTGCTTACGCTATTGCTTATGCTATTGCTTATGCTATTGTTTATGCTATTGTTTATGCTATTGCTTATGCTATTGCTTATGCTATTGCTTATGCTATTGCTTATGCTATTGCTTATGCTATTGCTTATGGTATTGCTTATGCTATTGCTTATGCTATTGCTTATGCTATTGCTTATGCTATTGCTTATGCTATTGCTTATGCTATTGCTTATGCTATTGCTTATGCTTTTGCTTATGCTATTGCTTATGCTATTGCTTATGCTATTGCTTATGCTATTGCTTATGCTATTGCTTATGCTATTGCTTATGCTATTGATTATGCTATTGCTTCTGCTATTGCTTATGATATAGCTTTTGCTATTGCTTATGCTACTGCTTATAATAGTACTTATGCTATTGCTCACGCTGTTGCTTTTGCTAACAATATTATAGATTTTCTGTACTATGGGTTAAAAACTGCAGATTTCATATAAAATAATATGACAATTTCAAAAATGAAAAAATAAACCCCAAGAATTTCGGCAATTAAGATTAAAGGTGCTGCCGGGCTTATGTTGAAAATTTGGTACTTAATTAAATATGCAAAACTGCTTTCCATAGACATGCTTTGCATTTCATTCAAACTGTACCCTATAGTTGATGGAATGAGATGGTTGGCAATTTATTTATTTTTTTGAAATCTTGTTTTTCTTTTCTTCTTTTACCAAGATAAGCGGCAACAATATCTTGGTGACCTTGTTGACATAAAATTTGCAAGAAAATCCTTTTTTTCATAAGAATTTGTTTTCAATTTTTTTTTTGTTTCTTTTAAACTGCTGGTGGCATTTTTAAATTATATGTGCGTATCTTGTTTTTTATATTTGTCTTTCTTTGGTTGTTAAATTTATTTTCGGTAAATTTTTCGGTAGACATACAAATTATATTCATATTTATTCAAATTAATATTTTTTTTAATTTAATTAAGGAATAAATCACAGGATATATCATCATGTAGAAAAAAGACATAAAAAAAATTAGTCATAAAAGTGTTCTATAGAATGAGAAGTATAAATACTGAAATTAATCAAAAAATGTAAATAAAAAATCTAATTAACATATTAAATTACATGAAACTTGAAAAAATAAATTGCTGACACGTTAAGTGTCATTAGTGAAGGGATTTTTATTTGGGAGCAAAGCACTTTATGTATGCCAAAAGCTAAAGGATTGTTTTTTTTTTGCACACCGACATTATTAATGATTTTAGTTACGTTATTGCTATTGCGCCAAGAGAGTATGATCAATATAGCCTTCAGTATGACACCTGGGGTGGTGCACTTAGCATCAGTTATTTCCGTAACACCCGCTTTTTGTTGTTCGTCTAACTATTATCGAATAGTATTTGTTGTCGTTCGCGGTCACCAAACTAGAAACTTAATGATATTGCTTTAGCTACTGCTTATGCTATTGTTTATACTATTGCTTATGTTATTGTTTTTACTATTGCTTATGCTATTGCTATTGCTTATGCTATTGCTTATGCTATTGCTTATGCTATTGCTTATGCTATCGCTTATGCTATTGATTATGCTAGTGTTTATGCTATTGCTTATGCTATTGCTTATGCTATTGCTTATGCTATTGCTTATGCTATTGCTTGTGCTATTGCTTATGCTATTGCTTATGCTATTGCTTATGCTATTGCTTATGCTATTGCTTTTGCTTTTGCTTTTGCTTTTGCTATTGCTTATGCTATTGCTTTTGCTATTGCTATTGCTATTGCTTTTGCTATTGCTATTGCTTATGCTATTGCTTCTGCTATTGGTTATGCTATTGCTTATGCTATTGCTATTGATATTGCTATTGCTTATGCTATTGCTTATGCTATTGCTTATGCTATTGCTTATGCTATTGCTTATGCTATTGCTTATGCTATTGCTTATGCTATTGCTTATGCTATTGCTTATGCTATTGCCTTTGCTATTGCTTATGCTATTGCTTATGCTATTGCTTATGCTATTGCTTATGCTATTGCTTATGCTATTGCTTATGCTATTGATTATGCTATTGCTTATGCCATTGCTTATGCTATTGCTTATGCTATTGCTTATGCTATTGCTTATGCTATTGCTTATGCTATTGCTTATGCTATTGCTTATGCTATTGCTTATGCTATTGCTTATGCTATTGCTTATGCTATTGCTTATGCT
>CAWUER010000533.1:0-43000 GCA_963921195.1 Pegoplata infirma
CACTCAAAAAATTATGTAGGTAAAATCCAGTGAATATTCACTTAAAACAAATGAAATTTTATTAAAAAACCATTCCACTGTTCTTTCATTTAAAATAAAAACATATTACAGTCAATTTTAAATGTTAATTTAATGACTAACCAAAACATTGAAAAACTAGTGAATATTCAGTTATTTTGTATTGAAAAACAGTAAACTATAGAAGAAATTTTTTACTGCCGAAATTAAATGTAACAGAAAATTCGTTTTTAATACAGTAAATTATTTTTTTTAAACTACAGAAACAGTAGAAAATAAGAAGTCCTTAATAAAATTAATGATTTTTCTTTTAAAATAACTTTACTGATTACTTTTTAAAATAACCTACAAACAGTTAATGACATAATTTTCTTAGTGCGGTATTCGGGATTTTGAAAATTGATTTCAAAATCCCGAATTTTGGGACCCGGGCTTTTCGGGGTTTTTGCGGAATTTTTTTATTTCCTGTATTAAGAAAAAATAAGATTTATATAAATTTAAATATTTATAGCCTGCACTCTGTGGCACAGGGTATAGTGAGATTGTGCTAATGTTTGTAACTACCCGAAATATTGGACTCAGAATAACTTTTTAAGTCACTCTAGCAATGTTCGTCCTCACAGAGAAAACAGTTTAATTGTGCCAGCCGAATTTAGAGCCAACTGCATGCCAGTGATGCCATTTTAGCACTTTTAGTGCTAGATCTAGCACTTTATTTTGGACTTAGCACTAAAGTTTTGGAAAAAAGTGCCAAGTGCTAAGTTAGCACTTTTTTTAAATTTTTTTTTTAATTTAAATTTGTTTTTTTTTAAATCTCTTTTAAATCTCTTGGCCTGCGGCGCTTTTTTTGCATCTGTATAATCAAATAACTCCCAAATCGCATGGAATTTATTTAATGTTTATTCTTGGGACTTATTTCATGGCGCCCAATTAAAAATCAGGAATCCTAAGAAATTAAGAAAGTATAAATTGAAATTAAAAAATTTAGAAAATATAAGTCGAAATTCAAAAATTAAGAAAATATAAATTAAAATTTAGAAATCCCAGTTAAAATTCAGAAAACCCAATTGACATTTAAGAATCCAGATGGAAATTAAGAAAAGATTAATTAAAATTCAAAAATACCAAATGAAATTCAGAAAACCCAATTGAAATTTAGAAAACCTAGTCGAAATTCAGAAAAATGAAATTGATAAAAACCAATTTATACTTAGAAAACCCGATTGAAAACAGAAAACCTTTTTGAAATTCATAAAATCCAATCAAAATCAAGAAAACCATTGCAAATTCAGAAATCCATATTGTAATTAAGAAGATATAAGTTTGTCATTCCGTTTGTAACATCTCGAAATGATTCTCGATCGATTTTAAGACAATCTAGCTATATCCGTCCGTCTGTCTGTCTGTTGAAAACACGCTCACTTTTGAAAGACTTCACGGATGCTCCTGAAGTTTGGCATATATGTTTTGGCATATATATTTACCTGGTCAGGTTGGTATTATAATCGGTCCAGTAGTTCAAAAGTTATAAGCAAAAGAGTGAATTTCGGCAAAGGTTTTTCGAGAATTTACGAGATAAAAAACACGTTAACTTTCTAAAGACATTCTGAGGATGCTAAAGCTAGCCATATATATTTGTCGTTCGCCTGATAAGTTTCGTTTTGAATTTCAGACAAATTTGTCCAGTGGTTCAAAAGTTATTAGCAAAACCGTAAAATTCAGATTGGTTTTACCTTAAATTCAAGTGTTGAAAAAACCGAGCTTTAAAAAACCAGCTTTTAAAACATTGGTTAGCAACAAAATTTATTTACAAAGTATTTTTGTTACTGAGTAACATTTTTACACTAAAAAAATTTACACTCGAATAAAATTTTACACTCAAAAAAAAATAGTAATTTTCTTTTTACAAAAATGACAAAAAAAAAAGATTTTTACTCAAAATAAATTATTTCTAATCAAAATCGTTAATTTTTTCACGTTTTTACTTTTCTTTAAAAATGGCATTGTGGAAAAATGGAATATATGTATTTAATTGAAACCTTTACAAAAAAATTTGTTATGGTTTTTTTTACTCTGATCCTCAACAAACAATAAGATAACAAAGTCGGTTTGATGAAAATCTATGGGTTATCACCGAAGTTATGACTTATTGTATGAAAATACACACAAAAAACACTATGGTATTTAACCAAGTTTTTATTCTTGTATCTAAAATACAAAAAAAATTTTAAGAAATTTTTATGCGTAGTGTCAAAAAATTCATTATATCTTTGGTGATTGCCCATAGATTTTTATGAAACCCATTTTGTTATATTTGTAGAGGTTCAGGCTTTTAAGGTAAATAAAAAACTTGCTAATTTGCAACGATTCGTTAAAAATAAAAGTGAGTTTTTTGATTAACAAATGATTTTTTTTATCAAAAAATGAGTTTTTACAATATATTTGTAAGCTATTGAACTTATGGGAAAGTAACGTGTGTAACAGTGTTGCCACCACTGAACCAAAAAATTATCCAGGAGTTTGTCTGAAATTATCCAAAATCCCAAAAATTATCCAAAAAAAAATTTATCAAAAACTATTTTTTTAACGAAACAAAAGTGGTTTAATTAAATTCAATTTCAAGAAAACATGAAATTATTTTTTAAATAAAAATGATACATTTTGTATTGTTAAGAATAAAAATATTTTAAAATAATTTTATTACTACACTCAAAATAATCCCTCTGTTAAATTACAGAGATACTCTGCTGAGCCAGCAGAAAATACCATAGATTTCCAACCAGCAAGATTTTTTGTTATTTTACGAAGAAAATTCTGTAAAATGATTTCGATAAAAAAAAACTGTAAATTTACAGAATTATCTGTAAAATATTGATAAAACCGAAAATAATTTTACCAAAAAAACTCCGTAAATTAACAGAGTTTTAGTTAAATGCATTTAATGACTATAAAATTTTACAAAAAAAACTCTGTAAATTTACAAAGCTTTGGTTAAATCCATTTTATAAGTAAAACTTCTCTGATTCAAAAATATTAATTAAAATTAAATTAATTAAAATTTTGTTCAATTTCCAGCTTTTTTTATTTTTGTGAAAATTACAAGTTTTTAATGAGTAACTCCAATTTTACAAAATTTGGTTTTTCGGTCACAAGAAAATACAAAGATTTTTCTTAAAATCTGTATTTCGACAGATAACTTTGTCAAATATCTGTCGAATTGAGATTACAGTCATTTTACAGAGTATTTAACAGAGTTATTATTTTGAGTGTAGATCTTTTTTCAGTTTTTTTTTTTTTTTGTAAAAAATTTTTGTGGTCTCAAAATTTGTACCCCCATTTCTTTCAATGCCTTTTGTAAAAAAGATTGCAGTAACAGTATTTCAGTTTTTGTTATGTTTAATTTACTAAAAAATCTTTCTACTGGTGAGTTAGAAAATGGAAGAATCATAAGAAATTTAAAAACGACTTCTTAATTTAGAAAAAGATTTTTTCCAGCACAATTTGTAATTTTAAAGACTTTTTCCTAATAAGTTTGGACATCCAAATACCTAAACAGATCATATTTTTGTGGTCCAATAAGGCATATAATTTGAAAATCTCCAAATTTGAAAGGTATTGCCAAAACTAAAAACAAAGAAGTGATTTCAAATAAGAAATAACTAAAAAAAAATCGACAAATTAAATAAAAATAATTATAATTTGTCAATGTAGAACTTTAAATTGTAAATGATAAAATTATCCATAAATTATCCAAAAATTCAATTATCCAAAGAGTATCCAATAAAATTTAAATTATCCATTTTTGGATAATTATCCAAGAAGTGGCAACACTGGTGTGTAAGGTTTGTTGCAAATTTGATTAACTTTAATTTGGTTTTTATCACGAGTACATAGGTCGGACGTACATTACTCAAAATATAGGGAAAACAGTAAAAATAACTCCAAAAAACGCTAAAAAAATTATTAGAAATATTTTTTTCGATACAATTTTTAAGTTTAGCGGTAAAAAAATATGTAGATGCAGTTAGTGCGCATTTTCGTTGTAAACTAGAGTTTTTGGCAAAAATCATTATTTGTTAATTTAATAAAAGAAGAAAAAAAATCTAGCACTTTTTTTTTGGTCTGTAGAGCATTTTAGAACTTTTTTTTCTGCCATTTAGCATTTTTTCAAAATTCTCTTATGGCAACACTGCTGCATGCATGGTTTAACTACAACAACCGAAGTTTTCGGCTGCGATTACCGTAATTTATTTAAACCAACAGAAGTTAAGTTGTTATAAACAAATTTTGGTTATCGCAACCAAAAATGTCGTTTAATGGTATTAAACCATGCAGTTGACTCCAAATTCGGCTGACACAACTAAACTGTTTTCTCTGTGCGTCTGTACAGGTCACAATTATAAATCGATTTGGCTGAAATTTAAACTTAAGCTTCGTTTGACCTAAGGATGAAGTCTATTGAAATTGGGAAAAGTCGGTCCATGTTTAGACCTAGCTCACATACAGAGGGTTTCTTTAATTTTGGCTCAAATGACTCTAACAACCGTATTATAATAGATATCCTTTTGGAATTTAAGAGGTAAACGTGTTTTGTATTCAATAATCACCATTCTGAATCTTTAAGAAATCGGACCAGTTCTTCGTGTAGCCCCCATACAAACCACCTTCCCGATATTAACATAAATCTCTAAAAATTCATGAAAATAGAAAATAGTTTATTAAAATTTTGTTTTCGTGTGTGTTTAACGCGTACTTTAAAAACCTAATCAAATCTCTGATTATAATCAGACCATTTTCGGACTTAGGCCCCATATGAAAATTTCTACCGTTATTCAGTTAAAGCGGTTTATTGGCAACAAATGCAAGCCTATTTCACCTAAATTTGGTTTGCGAGTGTTTTTAAAACTTATTAAAGATTTGACAAAAGATACACTCGGTCCATGTTTGAAATTTTAAAGTTATCTGATTAACTCCAAATTTAATTTTTTTAAGTTTAAGGATTAAGGAAGAATAATCTGCCCGGTGCGAAAGAATTAAACACTTTAAATTTTCCCCTTACTAATAAGAACACCTCTAGTGTCGGTCTTGGTATTGACCCCTCTAGGACGCACAATTGGAGCAAAGGAAGTGATTTAGGGCGTTTATTTGAGTTGTCGAATTTATTTGTTTTAGGTTTAAACTGAGTTAAAACTACAAATTCTGTTTTTGAGATGTGTTTTTTTTTTAAGTTTAACTCACCAATGTTGAAGTGTTAAACTAAGGCACAAAAACGTCAAAAAAGCATCTTGAATTTGGACCATTTTTGAAGAAGTTATGAGTAAAATAAGTTTGAGTTAAGGAACAAGCTTTTTAAAAATTCGATATCTCTTAAACGGTTTATGAAAAAAATTACCAGTAAGAAGATCTTAAGGGGTACTAAAATCAAAAAAATTAAAAAAAGTTTAAGTGTCCGATTTGGCATGGAATTTCCCATATACTTTATGGGAACCTAGACCGAAATTTCAATGCGTTACACATGAAATGACAGAGTGAGTATACCCCCATACTGAGTATACCCCCGTACTCTCTGATCAAATTCTAATACCCGCCAAAAGTGTCGGTCCCCTAAGGGTAACTCACATGCAAAATATCACTCCGATCGGAGTTTATCTTCTGTCTCCACTTTGAGCCGCAAAATTTGGATTTTTGCAAAAAAGGACTTTTTAAAAAAAAAAAATAATAAATTTTAAGTTTTTTTATAAAATAATTAAAAAAAATATTTTTGTATAATATTTGATCGTAAATACTTAATTATGAAATTTAAAGATTTTACGGTATCATTAACCCGTTCAAACTTGATACCAAAAAAAATGGCATGATTTTGGGGGCCTTCTTAAAACACCTTTTTTCAAAATTCGAAAATTTTATTGAAAAAATAATTTAAATATACCATTTTTTCTTTCATTAAGAACACCTTGGAGAAGAAAAATGTGAAATATGGCGGATATCCGTCGAGCCACTTTTTGGGAATCGCGGGGGGATGTTAGCGGATTTCAAGGAAATGTTGGTTTTATCAATAATTTGGATTAATAAAATCTTATAAACTTCTTTTTTGTGTAAATTAACGGTTTTTTGGTGTCGTGGCATTCTATTATATAACTTTAAGTCTGTCATAAAATCTTACAGATCTAGGACGTTTTAAACCCACATTGGCTGGGGGTCAAAAATGACCCCCGCGGAAAATTTTATGTTTTTTACCCCAACTATTATTTCGTATTAATATATTATCTTTAAAAAAATCGTTAACCCAACTTGGTAGGGGGTCAAAAATGACCCATTCAATAAAAAGTATATATTTTTTCATATAAAATTAATTTGTGGCAATATATTAGATAACTTTATATCAATCCTTAAATCTCTCATATTTAAGGTATCTTTAACCCACATTGGCCAGGGGTCAAAAATGACCCCGACAGAAACTTTTAGGCATAGTGCTTGAATTTTTTTATATCAACAAAATATATATTTTTTATTGAATGGGTCATTTTTGACCCCCTACCAAGAAGGGTTAACGATTTTTTTAAAGATAATGTAATAATACGAAATAATAGTTGGGGTAAAAAACACAAAAACCGTTTTATACTTGTTTATAGCACAAAAATTTAGCTCTAAACTTCAAATTTTTTTTTTTTAAAAGTCCTTTTTTGCGAAAATCCTAATTTTGAGGCTCAAAGTGGAGACAGAAGATAAACTCCGATCGGAGTGATATTTTGCATGTGAGTTACCCTTACGGGACCGACACTTTTGGCGGATATTAGAATTTGATCCGAGAGAAAAGACCAAAAACGAGCCATCCTAGTATACAACATAGAGAAACATAGAGGCGAAGGTGAAAGAAAAAATAATATCACTATCTTTTTCTAATTTCTCACACGCATGTTGTCGATGTGAATTCACCACACAATACATGTTTACAAGTCGTACTTTGTCAACAAATACATGCATAAAATTTGTACTTTGACAACTTAATTTTTGACACCTTCGCCTCTATGTATACTCTATGGTATAAAAACTGTATACAGTCGAAGCTGTTTTTGAAAAGTTTTTTTATTTTTTTCAAACAAAGGATTTCAAACACTTTTTCGGAAGTTTAATTTTTTTTTTTTGTAAAATTGCAGACAAAACTTTTCTTTGATTCACAAAGTGTTTGGATGAAATTAGAAAATTTAGCAAAAAAAATCTGTAAAAAGTACGCAAAATTTAAATGAAATTAAAGATAACGCTTTTTTGTATACACTCAAAATAAATTCTCTGTCCAATCAGCAGAAAAATCTGCTGAAAATACACCCATTTTGAGCCATATGAGAAATCTGCTGATTTTAGCAGACACGGTTTGCTAAATATCTGTCATAAGAGGTGAATAAATATAACAATGAAAAAAAAAAAACATACGGCGCCAGCCAGCATCGAACTCGCCACCTTCCGATTTGAAAGTACACTTCTTAACCACTACGCTACGGAAGCTTATACTTTTATCTGGCGTTTTAGTTATTAAACATGTGTGACATTTTACTATGTTTATACTGATTTTGTTTGCTGAATTTCATTATTTTGTTAAGAAATCTTTTTATATAAAAAAAAAGCAGAACAGATTGTCAGCAGATTGCTCTGCTGAAATCAGCAGATTGATCTGCTGAAATCAGCAGAAATATCTGCTGATTTTAGCAGAAAAATCTGCTGATTTTAGCAGAAAAAATCTGCTGATTTCAGCAGAATAATCTGCTGATTTCAGCAGAACAATCTGCTGATTTCAGCAGAACAATCTGCTGATTTCAGCAGAGCAATCTGCTGACAATCTGTTCTGTTTTTTTTTTTATATAAAAAAATTTCTTGAAAAAATAATGAAATTCAGCAAATAAAATCAGTATAAACATAGTAAAATGTCAGTTATTTTCTTAAACTGAATGACAGAGATTTTACTAAAAATATCCTTCTCAGCAGAACAATCTGCTAAAAGATTGCTAATTCAAATTGAAAGTCGTTTTACAGATTTTTTGACAGAGTTTTTCTTTTGAGTGTACAAAATTAAAAATTAACAACTTCATTTAACATCCAAATTTAAATTTTCCTTCTTATGCTGTTTGTTTAAATGTTGTTGATATTCTTGATGTGAATTTGTTTTGAATATCTCTCTTTGTTCATCGGCTCCTTTGGTAGACTTTTCTTCAACCTCTTCACACTTTTTACATTCGTATACAAATTTTCCAGGATGTTTACCAGTTTTTAAAACATGCTTACGTAAATTCTCCAAAGAAGTACTACGAAAATCACAATGAGGACAGGGATATGGTTTTTCGCCTGTATGAAGACGCATGTGTCGTTGGACATGTCCCTTAATTTTAGTTTTGAATGAACATTGATCACAAGAAAACACTTTGGAATCGGCCGCTGGAGTATGTGATTGTAGGTGTCTAGAAAGAAAGAAAGAATAGAGTATTAAAAAAAAAAAAATAGAAAAATACAATGAATTTGTGTATAAGAACATCTCCTCATCTAACTGGATTGGATCATTTTACCATTGGATAACATTTTACCAAAAAAAATATTATTTTTTCCTTATTACAAAACCCTTTTTAAAAAATTTTTTTTTTGTCTTCTTCGTTGCGATACATGTTTACGCAAAGTAACGAAAACCCAACTCAAAGAAACTCATTATTTTCAAAAAAAAAAACCACCAACATTACAAACAACATTCCAATCAAACGACGACAACACCAAAATAAAATCAGATGAAAATGTCCAAATTTAAACAAAATGAAATGTGTGAGTTAAAATCAGTAAAACACGATTTGAAAAAATGCGCCAAATCCTCCAACAACTACACAAAAATAACTCATATCAAAGCCAGAGGTACACGAGTAGATTTAGAATTAATTGCCGCATTGACTAGAGGCCAGTGGTCTTTTTAGTTTTAGTTAAAAGGCCAAATCAAACCAGCCACCAACGCAATATATGTATACTATACACAGAAGCCGCTAACAGAAACAAAAACTTGGAGTTAAACCATACTGGGTAAGAAGTATTGTTAATTCTGTATGTGTGTACCTGAATAAAAACTCTTTTTTTACATCGTTTCCAAGTAAGAAAATATTAAGATTCATTAATTTAAACTTTAAAGCTTACAAAGTTTGAAAATCAATTGTCTGAATCATTGTTTTCAAAGTTCCAGAAACTCTTTAACGAACCGTAGTCTAGAAAGTGCGTGACACAAAGCTATTCACCCAAACTTGGGTTTCTAAGAGGACCAAAGTCCGAATACTTTTGACTAATTGTTGGTTCTGTGAAAATTTGTGGGTTTTTTATGGCATCAATCTGTGGAAAACTAGACATTACTGAATAGTTTCAACTGTTTTAGGGTGGAATGCTTTTGAATATATGGTTTTGAATTGAGAAAAGTGTGAAAGAAAAATTTTAATTTTTCTAAAAATTTAAGACATCCTGGTTTGTTTCTTACTAGTTTCATATTATCCAGTTATAATAATCTTCTGAATCAATTTAGCAGTAGATAATTTTTTAGCAGTAGATCCATAAAGCTTCGAAAGGTTCCGAAAATAGAGATTCAAAAGTTGGTTTCTAAAAGTCAAAGTAATTTAAAATTTCAAAGAACAAAAAATATTGACTTATTTTTTCTAAGGCATTTAAAATCTGGAATACTTGTGACGCAAAACTCGATTCCCTAAGTCCCAGAAACTTGAAAATTTCAAACTCCGAAAAGCTGGTGACAGGTTATGTTGTAAGTGGCTGCTGACGTTTTACGTCAGCACACATATACTCTGAGGTTCATTTTGATACCACGGGACTGCAATAGGTTTCCCTACTGGTCGCTGCCGTTAAACCAATTTGAGCTTCTTATGAAACTCCTAAGATATTGAATTTTGACATCTGATAAATCAGTAAGATTCCTGCAGAAAGCTCTTTAATATGGCTAAATTTTCAAGAGCGGACGAGGACTGGTCTGCATACAGGCTACAACTTAAGAGTTATAAGAAGATGATCAGAAATGCAAAATGTGATTCTTGGAAAAACTTCTGCGGAAACATAGAGGACGTTTCTGAGGCATCCAGGCTGCGCAAGGTTCTGGCTTCTTCACCTTGCACTCTGGGATACCTGAAAGATCCTAATGGGGTGTGGTCTTCCTCCAGTGCAGAGTCGCTGGATCTCCTTTTAAACACGCATTTTCCGGGCAATTCCATGACGCCGTTTCAAGCTTTGGAACGTTCTGACGCCCAAGCATCTGAAATTGCTTCGGAAATAATAAATATGCCAACATTAATCTGGGCGATAAAAAGCTTCAGGCCCTATAAATCCCCGGGACCTGATGGTATAATCCCGGCTGAGTTGCAGCAAGTGTCGGACTATATTTGCGTAGAGTGATTGACCCGAGGTTGCTTTCGACAAAGCAACATGCATACAGCAAGGGTAGATCAACGGAAACAGCTCTGCATGAGCTCGTTGGTACCATCGAGAGATCGCTTTCGGTAAAGGAGTACACTATGGTGGCCTTTCTTGATATAGAGGGGGCTTTTAATAATGTCATCCCAGACTCGATAGTTTTGGCATTGTCTGGTCTAGGAGTAAAGCGTGGGATCGTTTTAATGGTGGAAAACCTACTTGCCAATAGACGTATAACGTCTGAATTGGGAGCGCCCGTCATATCTCGATTTGTTAATAGGGGCACACCACCGCCGCTTCTTTGGAACCTGGCACTGAATTCAAAGCTGCTACCTCTAGAAGCACGTGGTTGTCATGTTGTCGCATATGCTGACGATGTCGCGATAGCGGTAAAGGGGAAGCATCTGCCAACATTGAGGGACATTCTTCAGGGTTCTCTGAAAGATCTGTCTAAATGGGCAAGAGACTGTGGTCTAGGAGTCAATCCAAGTAAAACAGAGCTTGTTTTGTTTACAAGGAAAAATTTCTCTGGACGGCACTGATATCACCTTCTCAGATGGAGCCAAGTATCTTGGAATATTTCTAGATAGGAAGTTGAATTTCAGGCGTAACATTGAGGAACGGGTGAGAAAAGCAACGATTGCTTTATATTCCTGTAAAAGGGCCATTGGAAAACTATGGGGTTTTAGCCCTTAAGTCGTTCATTGGATCTATACAGCAGTGGTGCGTCCAATTTTGCTGTATGGAATCATTGTCTGGTGGCCTGCTTTAGAAACAAAAGCGAACTGTGTCTTTATCACGAAGGTACAGAGAATGGCGTCGATGTGCATCTTCCAGCCACTTCCTTTATTGCCAGCATCTCTGCCTGGTAAACACTGCAATGATCTGGCAATCTTCGAGCCAGGCTCAACCCAAGCTCTTCCGAATAGACTCCAAAGCCCACTTGTTCGTGCAGCCTCGATCCATCTGTGTCAAAATTTATGGTAGCTCCACTACCCGGAGTATCCCCCATCCAAGACTCCCTGGATGGTATCATAGTGGAAAAGTGGCCCTCAAAAAGGCTCATAGCGAGAGCACAGCTCACATTTTGTGGTATTGTTATCTTCTTAAAGATCGCGCTTTGGCCGCAATCGCTGCTCCTCGATTGCTGTGCGCTATTAAGTCGAATTGCCGAAGTAGCTGCACACTGCCTACTCAATATTTTCAATGGTATCAAGGGAAGGAGGATTTCTAATGCAGCCGTAGGTGTAGTACAAAGCGCTACAGTAAAAAACATCGACGCCATTCTCTGTACGTTATTACATTAACTTACAAGAAAATTTTGATTTAGCAGTAGATCCTGCGAAAAGTTCATAATGCATTCACGGATTTCTTTATTCCTTGAAACTTGACGTAATTGTAGGCTTCATTACTATAAATTCTGTAAATCTCGTGATGCAGTCGTGGCTTTTTCAATTAAGAGAAACTTAACTTAATCGTAGGGTTCATTAACATAAAACTCTGGAATGTTCGTTAAAAGCTCTTTAATCAAAATTGGGACTTTAAATATCAAATTTGTATATTGATTTTGAATCTGGTTTCTAAACTGTTTCACGGTATTAAATTTTTAAGAAATTACCGTTTTTTGTGCTTTTCTTAAGCAAAATTATAATTTTTATTTTACTTGGGCCCAAGGGAATAGAAACTGTTTGCTTTTTGGCCCCCCCTTTTTGTGGGAATGGATATAAAAAATTTTTTAAATAATGGTAAAACAGTATTACTTTAGTCGTAACATTTATCGCAAGGGAGAAGGTGTCACTCGCCAACAAGAAGATTCCATTTATTATTCGAATATTTTCCAAGATGTTTACCAGTTTTAAATACATGTTTACGTACATTCTCCAAAGAAGTACTGCACCCAAGTAATTAATTTTTTATCATTATGTACATTATTTGGTTGGTTTAGTTCTTCAAGGCGTAAGTTTTTTTCCCTGGTCCGATTTTACACATTTCCGAACTTAACCAGCCTATGATCATAATACATATTCGTGCAAACTGCAGGAGTCTAGCTCTTTTATTTTGCACTGTATCGTGTCTTTCACGGACAGACAAACGGGCAAGAATATCTTGAAATCGATCACTGATCAATAATATACCTTTAAACTTTATTGCGTCCTAGACCGCATAGATAGCGTTATACACGGAATGACAAAGTGGGTATGCAACATACTTGAGGGTGTAAAACATCACTGTAATTCGAAAAATATCAATTGAAATTCGAATAAATTATTTGTAATTCGAAAACTCTAATTTTAAATTGTAAAGAAGCAATTGAAATTCAAAAAAGATCAATTTTAATTCAAAAAGAATCTATATTAATTCCAAAAAGATCAGTTGTTATTCGAAAAATATCAGTTGTAATTCGAAGGTTCCAACTGTAATTATATTTTTATACATTAAAAAAATTATGTTAGTAAAATCAACTGAAAATGTCAGTTAAAATAACTACTTTGTAAGTTGTTTTGGGGTCAACTACTTTTTCAGTTAAATCAACTAACAATGTTAGTTATTTTAACTGACAAAAAACAACTGACTTATGTAGTAAAAACTACTTACATTTGTAGTCAAAATAACTAAAATGTAGTAAAAATAAAATAATCAATATATAATTTTTTTTTTTCAAAAAATTTTTCGAAAAAAAATTGAAGACCAAATTTTTTCCAAGATTTTTTTTTTAAAAAAAAGTTGTGAAAAATAAAAAAACGAAAATTTATTTTTTTTTAGAAAAAAACTTTTAAAATTTTTAAGAAATAAAAAAATTTAAAATTAACTACTTTAAATAACTGTTACTAAATCACAGTACTTTTTTGTTAGTTGTTCAAAAAAACGACTTAAAATAACTAACAGAAATAGTTGTTTGATATTTTTCATACAAAAACAACTGACTTTGTAGTTGAAAACAACTAACTACTGTAAAATATACAAACAACTATCATGTAGTAACTTACATAATTTTCTGAGTGTATGTTCTCGAAGCTCCTATAAGGAGCATAGGGCCCCAAATAGTGGAGGTTTCATGTATCCGTCTGATTAAAACTGATATAATCTTAGCGATCCATTTTTCGGATCAGTACTGATCCTTCACATTTTTACTCGGGTTATGACACTATGCAAATAAATGGGCGAAATGATCTTTGCCGAATTAAAAATAGAATCTTCAAATTACAAGTGATCTTTATCAAATTACATTTTTTTTTTTTTTGAATTACACTGTATCTTTTACGAATAATGCTTGATCTTTTTCGAATTATAATTGAAATTTTCGAATAGAATAGTCGAATTACAAGTTGAATTTTAAATTGAAAATTTTAATATTCCAACTTCAAATGGGATCTCCGAGTTAGGTTAGGTTAGGTTGTAAGTGGCTGCTGACGTTTTACGTCAACACACGTAGACTCTGAGGTCCATTGTGATACCAAAACAAAAAACTTCAAATGGGATCTCCGAGTTACAAGTAGAATCTTCAAATTACAAATAGAATCTTCGAACTACAATTAATCTTTTTCAAATTAAATCTGTAAATGGTGTATTACGAATTTCTTGCTGTTGAGGCAGGCTTAATTAGCAACAAATAATGTTGCTGCGTGATTTGCCACCTCATTTTGTGTGTGTGTGTTGTTGCTCAGGTCCTTCTAACCCACTACATGAAATGGCGGCCTCTTGTCTTTAAATTACCAGTTGTTTTTTATTATCATCTTTCGGTTACTTTTTTCTCTCTCCAATATTGGTAATGTTCTTATGTTTGCAAGAATTTTTCTTTTTAAACGGAACGTGAGTTTGCAGTCAGTTTGATTATATTTTAAATTTCAAATCGATTTCAGTGAAAATGTAGTATTTTATTTTTAATTGAATTGAAGGTAAAGAAAGAAAGATCTGTTGAAATGTGATTAAATTAAATTACGCAATTCATGATTATGAGAAGAAGGAACAATAGCTGGTATTTGTGCAACATTGTTCCAAAAAAAATCGACTCAAATCATAGTTGAGCAGACAATTGGCGTCGGTAAAATGTCAATTTTGGACACGCATTCATGAGGCATATTATCCAAAAAGAAAAATTGTAATAAAACAAACAATGCATCTAAATTCAACAGTTTTCCCCATTGTAATAGTGCTCCTACGAATGGTAAAAACACTGTATCTTCAACACACTGTATGTAACTAGGAACATGTAAAGATCAACATATTTCAAGGTTAAATTGGTTACAATAACCACCGCCACCGCATTGTACATAACAATCTTCACAAAAACAAAATATTGCTGCCGCAAAAAAAAAACGTAACGATCATATGAAATGTTGGAATAAATAGTGTAAGAAATTGAATTGATATTTGTATGCTTGGGTTTTTCTTTTAATATCAGGGGTGGACAGCAAGAGAACATAATATAGAAGCGGATTTATGTAAACGTTTGCAGGGCCAACATTTTGGGTGCGTAATCGTCACTAGTTTAAAAAGTCTAAACTTAAGTCTCAGAATCTTTCAGCGTTTCTTCTGAAGACTCCGGAGAGGAATAAAGATTGATCCAGAGTTACTCTCTGCCTTCCAACATGTCGAAAACAAGAATACCCGGAGTATACTCTGACTGTCACCAAGGACGGTCGACTTTATAAGGATGTGCAGCAGTCAAAAGTGGGGACATCAGAAAGTTATGCTGCAAAAATGGAAGGCAGAGAGTGACTTGAGAAAATTTTTTTGTGTCTGTAAAAATATTAATAACTTCCTATTTCTATGCAAATCGAGACTTTAGGACAAAAAGGTTCTACTTGCTTATTAAAATAGGTACAAATAGAACCTTGTTGTCCTAAGATCGGAGTCCATGTAATGCAAAAAATTACCCCTAACGCATTTGACTAATAAGATCACTTACATGCCACCTGTTCATCTTCTTAAAATATGGATATGTTGCTTGTGATAAAAACTGTAAAATTGTATTTTAGCGGCTAAAACTCGTTTTTAGTGTTGGTCGACTTGTATGGGAGAAATGGACTTTGTTTTTGTACCATTTTTTGGTGACATGTCATAACCCTTACTTCCGGTATAGGGATTATGATTTTAATCAAAATACCAAACTAAGGGTGGTGATTACGACCGGACTAAATTGGGATATAAACCTTAGACAAAATGGACATAATTTAGAGAGTTATTGAAAAATGTTGTAAAACAACCATTGACGTCATAATATGTTTATGTCCTATGTGGTTGTTGTTCATAATGTCCGTCATGGGAACTTTGTATTTTTTTATGTGGTGTAAGTCCCCATAATCTGAAAACAATAATTTTTGCATTATTTTTTTTTTATTTGGACCACTTCTGTAGGGCTTTGGAATTACAAACTCCACAGCCTCATCCATAACGGCTTCGATAAATATAGTTCTTCTGTGTAACGACATTCGGCTGGACTTAACGATCATCAAATCCAAAGATTCAGCCCAAAAGTGTTCGCTGAATTAAGCTTTTTTGTGTAGCAGAAAATTTTATAAATTTGAAAAAAATTCTTGATAATCTTTTATTTAAATAAAAATATTTATGACAAATAAATTTATTTGAAAAAATGTTGCCAAATATTTTATTTGAGTTCAAATATTGTATTTGTAAACATTTTCTTCAAGTATTTTACTTATAATAAGTATTTTACTTATAGTAAGTATTTTACTTATATCAAGTATAAACATATTTGAATTTACTTGTATTTGATTTTTTAAATACAAATATTTTTTTTACTTACTTAAACAAATGTTAAGTAAGTAAATAAAATATTTGAACTTGAAAACTTTAAGTATAAGTTTTTGAATATTTACTTAAAAATACTTAAGTACAACATTTTTACAGGTCTGGTTATAACTTTTGCCAGAAAGTGCCAGAGCTCTGTCAAATCGAGGTTAAAGTTAAGGTTAAAAACAAAAATATTCAAATTATTTGTTAAATTAGTTTAAAAGTTGTACAATTTGATTGTTTTACATAACATGCTTTTTATTTCTCCGGCGTTACTTAAAAAGATGTATGTCAGGTTCAATCTCTAATGTACACAGAATCCATTTTTCACAATCTGGAGGATATTTTTCATATGTTTATGATTCAAAGTGACCCAAAAATGTCAATAAAACGAAATAACGAACTAAATCCAAAAACAAAAACGAATTATCCACCGGAAGTGTTGGAATTGCTAGAGATTAGAGTTGTCAAATATTCGTCAATTTCAAAAACCGATTTTCGAATACTTAGAAAAACCGCCTTTTAAAAAAATCGGTTTTTCGGTTTTGTAACTAAAAACCGGTTTCGAATAATCGGTTTTTCGGTTTTTGTTTTTAATTATTTATTTAATAAAAAAGTAAAACAAAACAATAAAAAAGGAAAGCAAAACAAGCTATTTGTACATACTTCAGAATAGAGATTGGCACATTGGCAGTTTATTTTCCTACATTTTTGAAATCTTAATTTTTAAAAGTTTTTTTTTTTTTGTATAAAAAGTTTCGTGAGTGTGAGTGAACGTAAGTGTGAATGAACGTGAGTGTGAGTTGTCATAAATTTACTCACGTGATTGTGAGTAGAAAAAAATATGCTCGTAAGTTAGTGTGCGTGATTGGAAAATTCTCTTCGTGAGGGTGAATGTGTTTGAGTCACTCACACTCCCATCTTTACTTCAGAACTGACAATACATATGATTTACGAATGTTACTACATCAAATGTAAATAGATGTAATTAAGATCAAATTAAATAAAAAGCTTTTAGTTTTTTTTTTTATTAAACAGTATTTTAAAAAAAGGATTCATTTCAAATGATCTGGGGACATCCGATTTCTCAACTTAGAGATGTTTACTAAAAAATTTCATTGAATGCAAAATAACGAAAAAAATTAATATATGAAAAAGTCGATTATTCGAGACCAAAAAATCGGTTTCTCGAATACTTCGAAAACCGGCCTTTTTTAAAAAACCGGTTTTAAAAAACCGGAAAAATAGAAAAAAATCGATTTTTCGAATACTTCGAAATCGGTTTTGACAACTCTAGCTAGAGATGGAGTAAATAATTTAATTTTGTTATCTATATTGAACTTTCTTCTTTTTTCATAATTCAATTTTTATTGGTTAATTTGTTTTATTTTTGTTTGCATTAAATGAGTTTCCTGAAGGCAAACAAGTTTTAATTGCCGGTTCTTTAAATGTAGGGTGTATTATTTGTGTGCAGATAAATAATCCCTCTTAAAAATATTTTAAAGAGATCTACATTGAATAATAAAATAGTTATTTATAAATCGTAAGTAGTTTGATTTTTTTCTTGACTATTTGTAATATATTCTTCAAAAAGCTGGTCGTGAATTCCGATTTTTGGGTTTAACCATATAGTTGTAATGCACATCACAAAAATTCGGTGGTATAAATTATAATTTTCGAGGAAATCGAATTTTTTTTAAACTTTTTTTTTGTTGGTTAGTTAACCAAGTTTACCTTCCCGTTTAAGGTAGGGTATTGACAGTACATCTTTGAAACGACATCCAAAAATAGCTCTAAGTTTCTAGTTTCCAAAACTGTAAAAATCTTAGAAATAGCTCAATCCGTTCAAAAGTTATAATGAAAAAACTTCGATGCGCGCCTTTTCCATACAAAGGACACACTGTGCATCGGGGTTCTCAATCCCGAAAAAGTCAATTGAATATTACACGGTCGTCAGGTTCATACTAAAGTATGTTGTATTTCTTGGATGGGTGGCGACGAGGAAGTCCACTCACTAAAAGCCATTCAACAGAATCCTCAGGACAAGTGCGCTTATGATTAGATTAAAGAGGCCCTGCGTCTATCATGATATTTGTGCAGACTGAAATGGGTGCCCTAAATATTCAGGCTTTTAAAAAAGCCAAGAATCCTATTTTGTAGAAATTTTCATTTTCAGTTAGTACGAAAGGCTTTGGAGATCCGAAACGACTACTGTAGTCCTTTCGTTTTCGAGATGGATGGAGTTATGAATCTCATTCTCCCAGCCGCTGGCCATCGAAAAAGCTCATGTGCTCTATTAACTTAGATTCACTCCATATTTTGAGTTTTTCCTTAACGTGTCCCGAAAGATCGTACAGCTTCCTAGATCCCAGTGAAGCAAGTCTCTGACCAGAAAGTGACGGGCAATGGCAGATAAAGTGTTCCATAGTTTTCAACTCCTCCTCGTCCATGCAACTCCGGCAAAAATAATTTGACGGCACATTTAACCGCTCTGCGTGCTTTCCTATAAGACAAGGGGCGGTAATTACAGCAACCACATCTTGAAAGCGATATCAGCTCACTGATTTACAAAAGGCCAAATCTGTCGTGCCGATCTCTGATTAGTCTCCATCGCGGAACAACGCCGTAGATTTTTCTTGCAAGTTTCTAGAGGCATACCAACACGTTCCATTTCTGTTGGAACCTGCAAGGTGGTTCCCAGTCTTGCAAGCTCATCGGGTTTGCAATTCCCTGGACTGTCTTTTTGCCCTGGGACTCATACACCCAAAAAAACGTGGGTATTCAATACTAAAAATTTAACTAATTTTAGTCCAAAAGGACCTAGTGAAGAAATTGGTAACCAATACTAAAATTTTTAACTAATATTAGTCAAAACCAGTAAAAATTACTAATGTTAGTACTTTGAAGATACTAAAATTAGTAACCAATTAGTAGATTTTGGTACAATATCACTTACTAAACCTTTTACTGTAGAATTATTTTGAGTGTATGAGTCATATGAAACTGCTTTTCCATCCCATTTAAAGACGTGCGGCCCTTAAGGGCAGATCATGTTTAAGAAACATTGACTCCAAGGACTTGTACGCTGCTTGATTTTCAGAATAGTTGTTGACTGCGGTTGTAGACAAAACATTGCAACTCAACTAGTCAGCCAACTCCTTTATTACCAGCATCTCTGTCTGGTAAGCACTGCAATAATCTGACAATCTTCGAGTCAGGCTAGATAGATTCCAAAGCCCACTTGTTCGTGTAGCTTCGATCCATGTATGTAAAAATTTGTGGAGGCTCCACTACTCGGAATGGCTCTCATCCAAGACTCCCTGTATGGTATCATAGTCACATTATGTCAACCTCTTAACCTAATTGGCAATTGCGTTGCCGATGAGTTAGACAGGCAAGAGACGACTCTATATTCTAATGAGATTGATTATGCGCCTAGCATCCCGGTTGGTGTGAGTAAGCAGTGGAGCGAGACTTTACTATTACAGTCGATGACAGGTAGTGACCCTGATATGATCGTCGTCGTCAAGGTAAGATCATTCGACCAGCTAGGCAATCTGTTTGCGGCCGTCACGTTGACGTACACCCACGTGGCACAGTGGTTCCAAGTCCAAATCTAGTTGGACAAAATTATTTGATCACCGTTTTATATGTTTTTGGTGTCGCTGAGTTCAAAAAACATGTTTAAATTTTTCTAAGTCGATTACACTAATCGACAACTTTTTATTTTTTTTCTAATTTCAGTAATTCATTAATGACAAAAATGGTTTATATGCAGAACAGAAATATGAAATGCAAAAACTTATTTTTTGAAAGTTTTGTAATCTCAAAAAAAAAAAAAAAAATTTTTGTCGAGAAGTGTAATTGAAAAAAAGCAAGTGAGGGTGTTAACTTCGGCTATGCCGAATCTTTTATACCCTCCAAAATGTAAAGAAAAACAAATATAAAAAAAATCCAGGGGCGTCTTTTTTTTTTGAGGGGGGGTGGTGGTGGGAGACGTTAGGAAGCACCTTCCCCATTGCGATTTCGAACTTCATCTGAGAGAAGAATGTTGCATTTGCTTAGCAAAAGTACAAAAAACCCTGCAAAAAATGTGATTTTTCTTAGGTAGGTTTAGTTCTCCAAGGGGGAACTTTTTTCCCCTTAGTCCGATTTTATCCATTTCCGAACTTAACCTGCCTAGGAATATAAGACATATTCGTGGCAAACTTCGGAATTCTAGCTCTTTTATTTTGGACTGTATCGTGTCCTCTACAGACGGACGGACGGACAGACGGACGGACATTTTTGAATTTAGTCGAAGTGTGTAATTGGCCGCGGTTTAATGGGAAACATCACATTTAGTGCTTTATTTAAGCTAAGCATAATTATAATACTTAAAAGTTATCAAAAATTCGATACTTTATTTAGAAAAAAATTTGTAGGCGAAAATCTATTTTCATAAAAACTGTGATTAATTTTAAACCTGCAAAAACCTGCAAGAAATGTCTGCATGCCAACGTTCAGTAATAAATTACCTATAAGTTGTATGTAGTAATTCGACATGATATGCCTAGATTCGGTTTTGGCAAGCTGCGGAAGTTTCATAAGTCCTCAAAAATATTGTTATTATTGACCATACTTCAAAATGTAAGAAGAAGATCAATAATAAATTTCTTATTAATGTACAGAATAAGTAGAAATCTGTAGCTTTCTTCATTGGCGTAGGAAGCCAACATTTCTGGGGGGGGCTAAAGCCCCCCCTAGATTCTTTTTATTTTTTTTGGTATCTTTTTTTAATAGAAAAACCCAGACCTATTCCTGAAGCGTTCCCGTTAACTTGCGTCTAGGTGTCCCAGAAACGAATGCCCCCCGAAAGCAGTTAAAAATCAATATTTTTTTTTAACAAATTTTGATTCTGAAAATTTTTTGGAAATTTAGAACTCCCAGATACGTTTTGAGAATGAAAGATTTTTAATGTTTTTCTTATAGTAAAATCATTAGATTACTATGATTTTTTTCAAGAAAAGGTTCTGATGATTGCAAAAGTTGATGATTATTAATCATTTTTTTTCAGATTTTTTCTTCCAATAACTTTTGTCTATAAAAAACCCCTTAGAATTTAGAAGCTTTTTTAAATCAAAGAAGTTAAAATGTTTTTGTGAAGTTAAAACCATAAGATTCGTTAAAGTTTTTATTACTGACAAAAACATCAGATTCATATAAAAACTTTTTTCAATAACTCAGTCTATTTTTCAATGGGAAAAACTATTAGATCTAATACAATAATCATTACGAGTCCTTAAGACTCGTAGAATAGTCATAACGAGTCCTAAAGGTTCATTATTATTATTTATTGTTGCAAAAATGAATGAAATCATTAAATTATTAAAACAAAAAAATGTGTATGATTAAAATTCTGGGGGGGGGGCTAAAATTTTTCAGACAGGGCTATCTACGCCAATGGCTTTCTTGTACATAAACCGTTTTGAAACTATTGATGTAACATGGATAATATGATGTTATTAGTTGAACACTTATAGATATATATTTTTTTTTTTAAATATTGGATACCAAAAATGTTATTTCATTCGCATATTTAACAAAGTTAAAGACCTAATTCCAAGAAATGGTTATTAGTTTGATCAGAACACACCCTTAGCTTGCCCCTAGCACTATTAATTCCCAATTTTAAGGACACCAATTATTGGACTTTTGTCCAGCTAGGTTTTGATTTGGAACCAATGTGCGTGGTCACAATTTTGGTATGATCCTTATTTCTGTCGCATACGCGAGCAAAATAGCTGATGTCTCCCATATTACGGCATCGCACTTTCTCCGTGAATCTTCGACATACGTCTACCGTAGGACTATTGTTGGCAGCCCTAAACTGTCCTATTTGACATGTTTATCCACGTGCATCTAAGCTGCGCAATGTTTAGCCTTCTTCTCCTTGCATCCTGGGATACCTGAAGGATCCTAATAGGATGTGGTCTACCTCCAGTGGAGAGTTGCTTGATCTCCTTCTACACAGTTTCAAGCTTTGGAACGGCAATCATCTGAAATTGCTTCGGAAATAATAAATATACCAACATTAATCTTGGAGATGCCTCAGAAACGTCTTCTATGATGCCACAGAAGTTTTTCCAAGAATCACATTTGGCAATTCTGATCTTCTGATAACTTTTAAGTTGCAGCCTATATTCAGACCAGTTCTCGTCCACTTTTGAAGATTTAGCTTTATTAAAGATCTTTCTGCAAGAATCTATGCTCGTCTGCAACTCATTTGACCACCAAGGTGGCTTTTTCCCCCTAGGCTTTGCAGAAAGGCAAGATGCATCAAGAGATCTATTACGAACATTTGTTACGTGGTCAACCAGACAGTTAACTTCCGCTAAATTATGCGGTACAGATAAGGGTACTCCATCCAAAAGCCCAGAAAAAGTCTCCCTACATTATACCCAGTTTGTTCTCTTTAGATTTCTAGAGACTGGCTCAACCGGGCCATGCTCCCTGAGGAAAAACTCAATGTAGCGATGATCTGAAAAAGAATATTTTTTCAAAGCTTTACAGTAATCAATTCTATCAGACAATGTAGTGAATAAGTGTTCGCCTACTTGCCGCCTACTTGTAACGAAAGTTATTTCACTACCCCAGTTACAAATATACAGGATAGTGCTTAACAAAAACTTTAAGAGACTCGCCTCTACCATATCGAATAATGTGCATTAGCATCACAGCACACTACTAACTTGTGTCCCCTAGATTCAGACTCCCGAAACAGACCGCCCAACATAACCGGTGGTAATGGCCCCGGATTTGAAAAATATGCAGAGGCGAGCAAAATAGACTTCCCAATAAGCTCCAAGCTCACTAGAAGTTGATAAAAATAATATATTTAAGCTATGTTTATATACCAAGTCTGTAAGTTCGATAAGAACTCTAAGCATCAAAGACCAATTCCCCAGTTATTGTTTCAGTTTTTTCTTTCTTTTAGTTTAAGAAACTAAATCTATAAGAAATTTCTATTTCTGGGCCCACTAAACATTACCTCTTTTAAAAAACCAAAATACCTCCCTGCCTAATAATGTACAACAATTCATGCAACAATCTCCAACTCAACATCATGATCATCATCATCGTCCACCTCATCATTTGTAACATGTTGAACAGCAGTAGCCATCTAGCTATCCAGCTAACCAACCAACCCAAACCGTATTCAGCATTTTGAGATTATTGGTTTCTACAGTGGCAATTGCATTTAAATGCAATTGGCTAGTATTTTTTGTTGTAGTTGTTGTTCTTTGTGCGAGCTCCAAAACATGAATACGTTTTCAATTCTTCCAAAGGAATTTCATATGTGACTGTGTGTAAAAATTCACAGAACATATCAAAGCGATCGATAAGTCACGTTTCTAGAGGATGAGAATGACTTGTTATTATTATTGTTGCTGTTGTTTTTATTTCAGCGATACTCTTCTTCTGGTTTTATAAAGGACATTGTCGGCATTTTAATCTTCAGCATGTGGTTTAATGTCTACCATATTGATTTTGGCGACAGTTTTTGTTTTAAGTAAATATTTTTTTTGTTTTGTTTTTTGTAATGTTAAACAGTGATCGAAATATCAGTGGTTTATAGATCAGTTAAAATAAATGTTAAAACTGCGTGCTTTAATAAATGATTTTTGGTTTTTGGAAAAAATGTCATTTAAGTTAATGGTTCAAAATGGAGAATGTTAACCAAAAAGATTTTTTTTTTGTTGACACAAATATTTTGCTTAAATCATTGAAATGCTGATCTGCTCTATGAAATATATTTTGTAGTGAGCTTAATATTTCTCTTTCTCCTGGATAAAAAAAAACAGTTTTTGGGATCTTTATCACCAAAGCGGAGGAGATAAACCACAATACTGCAAATGATTACATGCGTAGCAGTCTGTCATCGTGTTCATTGAAAACATTGGAAAGTTTGGTAAATGTCTAAAAGAAGAAACCTTACATCAGACAATATCAGCAAGGCCTAACACACCTATCTTAAAGGTAGGTCTGTGGAGAGAGCTTTAAGTGATACTCTTCACAAAAAGGAGTATGTTGTGGCATAATTTTTTGACATTAAAGGTGCGTTCAATAATGTCCAAATATCATCAATCATTCAAGCCTTGAAAAAATCAGACACTAACAAACAAATTACCCTATGAACGGGCAACATGCTGGAAAACAGGACAATTAACTCCTATATAGGTGAGGCTGAAACGAGGAAATTTACAAGAGGCTTCCCATTTGTGGAATCTTGTTAAAAATAATATCCGACCTTAAGCAAAAACAAAAGATAACAATACCCAGCAAAATTTTCGGTTGCAAAGAACCGATTGTGGAACAACTTATACTTCCCTAGAACCTGTTCTAATTCTTGTGCAACACCGATTCTTTTAACAAAGGGATTGTCCCAAAAGCAACAGGTGTTTGTAAGCAAAATTAGAACATATTTTTGTTCTTCGGAACCGGTTCTAGAAGTAAAATTTGGAACTGAAATGAGAATTAAAGAAATATTTTGAATTGCATTAATTTATTAAAAAAAGATAAATACAATCATATCTGACGTGAAGTATTCACAGTTCTTAACACACATATATCCTTTTGCGCCGCCAAAATTGCATTTTGGGCCTTACAATAATGACAACCAGAACATGGATTTTCTGCAAACTAAAATTAAAAAACATAATATTATTAGTATTTGACCCTACCCATACAATGAAAATTCAACTTACTCACCTTTTTATTTACACTTTTCACGTTTATATCCTGATAATTTAAGAGAATTTCGTGTTTTTCCTTGGTTAACAAAAAAAGAAATGCTTTTATTTTTTAATTTTTTTGACACATAATTTTTTTTCAATTCCTGAGAACCAAAATGTAATGAAACTTTGATTGCAGAGAACATGTTTCACAACAATTTTCACTTAACTTGTTCTGAATAATTAAAGTGTAATAGTGTATGATTACCGAAGAACCTGTTCTAGAACAAGTGTTGTCAGAATCGGTTTTGAAAAATTTTCCTGGGTACCACAAAATGTGGATTGTGCTCCCTCTTTGAGCCTCTTTGAGCGCCACTTTACCACTATGATACCATCCAGGGAGTCTTGGATGGGGGATACTCCGGGAAGTGGAGCTACCATAAATTTTTACACAGATGGATCGAGGCTGCACGAACAAGTGGGCTTTGGGGTCTATTCGGAAGAGCTTGGATTGAGCCTGGCTCGTAGATTGCCAGATCATTGCAGTGTCTACCAGGCAGAGATGCTGGCAATAAAGGAAGTGGCTGACTGGTTGAGCTGCAATGTCTTGTCTACAACCGCAGTCAACATCTATACTGACAGTCAAGCCGCGGTCAAGTCCCTGGATTCAATGTTTCTGAAAACAAGATCTGCCCTTAACTGCCGCACGTCTTTAAATGAGATGGCCAAGCAGTTTAACATACGACTCATATGGGTCCCAGGGCACAGAGACATTCCAGAGAATTGCAAAGCCGATGAGCTTGCAAGACTAGGAACTACCTTACAGGTTCCAACAGAATTGGAATGTGTTGGTATGCCTCTAGAAACTTGCAAGCAAAACCTATGGCTTTGTTCTGCGACGGAGACTAATCAAAAATGGGCAAATGGATGGACGTGTGAGACAACACGACTGATTTGGCCTTCTCTTAATCAGGGGCGCACAAGTGAGCTGATATCGCTTCCAAGAGGAGAGATTTCAACGGTGGTTTCTATAATTACCGGACACTGTCTTATAGGGAAGCACGCAGAGCGGTTAAATGTGCCGTCGAATGACTTTTGCCGAAGTTGCATGGATGAAGAGGAGTTGGAAACTATCGAACACTTTATTTGCCATTGCCCGGCACTTTCTGGTCAGCGACTTGCTTCACTGGGATCTAGGGAGCTGTACGATCTTTCTGATTTGTCGGATGTCAAAATTCAACATCTAAGGAGTTTCATAAGAAGCTCAAACTGGTTTAACGACAGGGACTAGTACACCCAAAAAAAAACGTGGGTATTCAATACTAAAAATTTAACTAATTTTAGTCCAAAAGGACCTAGTGCAGAAATTGGTAACCAATACTAAAATTTTTAACTAATATTAGTCAAAACCAGTAAAAATTACTAATGTTAGTACTTTGAAGATACTAAAATTAGTAACCAATTAGTAGATTTTGGTACAATATCACTTACTAAACCTTTTACTGTAGAATTATTTTGAGTGTAGGGAAACCTATTACGATCCCGTGGTATCACAATGGACCTCAGAGTCTACGTGTGTTGATGTAAAACGTCAGCAGCCACTTACAACCTAACCTAACCTATTAAAATTCATATTCACAACATTTTTTTTAACCAAAATATATTTAAGAAAAAAATATATAAATTTTTTAAAATTTGGTTCTTTACAACTTGCAACACGTGTTATAAAAACTCTATACATTAGCAGCTATTTACTCATCAACAGTGTTGCCAACTGTCATAACTTTTTTAAATTTTTTCTTACCAATATATTGGGAATTGAACACAATCAAAAAATTTTTAAAAATCTATACTTGAAAAATTGACTTTTTGCCGCCAAAATTGAAAATTTAGCCAAAGTGCAGCGGTGCTATTAGATTGGCACCTCCAGCCGCCCCAGAAGAGATACATAGCATTCAGGCCGTGGTTGTCAACATCAAGAGCTAAATCGGCACTCAGGTTATGAGATTCGCAAATTCTTAATCAACTCTCTTGGGAACACTCGACCATATTAAGTACAGTGGGCGGGACGAACTTAAACAAACTCACCGCAGACATAGTTTGATAGAACCTTCAAAGTCCAAGTTCCAACTAAGAAAGACTTGGCGGAAATCTCTGTTATAACGGAGACTGCAATCTAAATCTTTGCAAATGAATCGAATATGGGTACGGGTTCGGAGGTATATAATGAATGCCTTGAAATCGGTAACTCGTTGAAAATACGTTCAAAGAATTCATTTACTAAGAATTCATTCTTATTGAATTAATTATTTACTGAATTAATTCAATTTCTTCACCATTCAGTAAGACTTGAAAAATTTGTTAACCATTCTGTAAGAATCCAAAATTTATCTAACCATACAGT
The DNA here is from genome assembly GCA_963921195.1 of Pegoplata infirma. Taxonomy (NCBI): domain Eukaryota; kingdom Metazoa; phylum Arthropoda; class Insecta; order Diptera; family Anthomyiidae; genus Pegoplata; species Pegoplata infirma. Next base: position 27,322 of record CAWUER010000533.1, read on the forward strand.
AAGAATTGAAAAATATTTTCACCGTTCAATAAGAAAATATTTTTTTTTGCAAAATGAAAAAACAAATTGTATATTTTTCATTGAAAAAGAAGAAATATATGTAAAATAACGGGAACTCATTAAGAATACCGAAATTGCTTAAAATTAACAAAAAATATCAAAGGTCAAGGTCATATTTTTTTTTGTTAGTTTTAAGCAATTTCGGTATTCTTAATAAGATAAAAATATATAATTTTATTTTTCATTTTGCCAAAAAAAATATTTTCTTATTGAACGGTGAATTTTTCAATTCTAACTGAATGGTTAACAATTTTTTTCAATTCTTACTGAATGGTAAAAAAATTTAATTAATTCAGTAAAGAATTAATTCAATAAGAATGAATTCTTTGAATGTATTTTAAAGAACAATAAAAAGAATTGAATTTAATAAACCTTACTTTTACTGAATGTGCCAAGTTCAATTAATTCTATGAAACAATTTAGAGTAGAATTAATTCAATCGAGTACAAAATTGAATTACTAAATAGGGAATTCGTTCAAAAATTAAATTAATTCTACCAAGCTCTGCAAATGATGCTGTTATCCGCAAAAGAGTAGATAGGGTTTAAAGTTTGACTTAGAAGGTCGTTAAGAAAAATGGATGGAGAAACAGGAAACCTTGCGGTACCCATGAACAGAATCAATAGAAGTCATCACCGACACCAAAGGCAGTGTTGCCAGGTACTTTTTTCCGTTGTCCCCAAAAATATAACAAAATATCCCCAAACAACCCCAAGCAATAAAAAAAACGTTTTTTTTTTAATCACACAACACTTTTTTGGTAATTTTTAAAAAATTTTTGTGGATGGTCATTTTTTAATTTTATTTTGTAGATTTAAATTTAAAAAATCCCCAAACGAGTTAATTAACGGGTTTCGACAATGAATGTTTAACTGAATGCGCTTCGTAATCTCGTACTAAAGAGTTATTTTCACTAAAACTTTTGTTAATAATCGTTGATTATATTAAATTTAGCTTGTTGTATCAAATAGATACAATTTTGAATATCCCCAAAAAATCCCCAAAATAATTTTTGAAATCCCCATAATAATCCCCAATCCTCAAACGAGATTTCCTGTCCTTTTTTCTTTAGTGAAATCCCAAACTTTGGGGATAAATCCGCAAGTCTGGCAGCCCTGACCAAAGGCTACACGCTGATATATAAGCGTACCGTGCCACACAGTCTTTGAAATATCTAGAACAACATATTTGCTACGCCCAAACTGGTGGAAAGACCGACTACAACGTTCAGAAAGAAATGTCAGCCGATCTCAAGAAGACCCATTGATGTATATTGACACACAGATTTGCCGAGGAATTAACATTGACAGGTCGTAATCAATAGATGGATAGGAGATCGAGGAATTGAGAAAACGGGATAATGTCGAACTAGACGCTAAAGTATTTGGGTCTCCTTAAACGGTTCCAGACATAATTAAATTTTTTCGATCTCAATACTATTTATGTCAGCTACAAAAAAAAAATGTTTTGGCAGCCGAATTAAAAGACAACAACCGGTCGTCAATTCACGGGAGTTTTAACATAAATGTTAAATTCTACTGTTCAGATTTGTTATATTCCAATAGTATAGTAATAGTACATGCCGATATTTCGAAAACTAAGCAAGATGAGTCAAAAATTCGTATTTTTGGAAATTTAAAAATGCTCATATCGTGGTAAATACTACTGACATTATAAAAAGCCCAAGAGCACAAGTTCTAGACTCTTAGAACAAGGCTCTCAAAAACCCAGTTTTAGAGTTACTTAATTTTAAAAAATTTTCGGACCCTACCTGGAAACCTGACAAGGGAGAGCAAAACAAAACAAAATTTCGGTTTAAAATTAATGGCGACCCTCGACAGGCAATATGGCCACAATATGACACATGTGTCGACTTTGCCTTAATGTGCGACACATAAGTGCTTAAAATTGAATCAATAATAAATAGTATGTACGAGTATGTACACTAGGGTGGCACTAGTTATGACTTTTTTCGAAATTCGTCAATCGCCGGGTAAATTATGGTTCTTTTTGGTCTAAAAACTCTATGTTTAAATTTTTAGACAAATCGGAAAAAATTAATCCGTGCCTTTGCGGGGTTAAAGTTTTGCCCAACATTTTTTTTGTCCTAACAAACCAAAAATTTGCTTTTCGATTTTTTAATTTTTTTTAATTGTTGTCTTACTTAAGTAACAAATTAACGACTAAGCATTTAATTTTCTTGGAATAAATTGACTGGAAAACCGTCATTCGTTTTGGTCTTAAAACTCTGTTTAAATTTTAAGGTAAATCGAACAATTCTAACCCGTGTCCCGGGGGGGGGGTTAAAATTTGTACAAACGAAAAAAAAAAATGGGCCCAACTTTAACACCAACCCTTCCCCCCCTTCAGCGGCACATTTTTCTAAAAAATTCAAAAATACAGTTTTTAGACCAAAACTAACCATACTTTTTTCGGCTATCGACAAAATTCGAAAAAGTCATTATTCGTGCCTCACTATTGTACACTTAATTAGAGTTCCAAGATTCAGGAAAATCTTAAAGCATTGGGAATGGTATTTTCTTTGAAAAATATAGGGTTTTCACAGTGACGATTAAATTTGCCTTTTTGAGTGTGGTATTTGGCAAATGTGCCAAACGTCAAAAAAAATGCCAATTTAAATGTGTCATATTTTTCTTAAAATGCCCAACTCAAACCTTGTCTAAAAACAAAATGGCAGTGTGCAAATAAAAAAAAACATAAAAATTAAAACAGCTGTGATTGTTTATGCTGAAATTTCCAACGCGGCAACAAAAACATTTATACAAAAAGAAAATACATAGGGTTTTCCCAGTGACGATTAAATTTGCCTTTTTTAGTTTGGTATTTGGCAAATGTGCCAAACGTCAAAAAAATGTCAATTTGAATGTGGCATATTTTTCTTAAAATGCCCAACTCAAAGCTTGTCTAAAAACAAAATGCCATTGTGCAAATAAAAAAAAAACGTAAAAATGACAACAGCTGTGATTGTTTATGCTGAAATTTCGAACGCGGCAACAAAAACATTTATACAAAAAGAAACATACACATTTTTTGTGTTTATTTTTAAATTGTGAATGTAAAAAGTTAATTAAAGTTATTTTGTGCAAATTATTAACGAAAAGTGCGCTCACGATATGTAAAGAAAAAATGGTGGCAAATACTTGGCGTTTAGTAAAATGGCAAATTTGCCAAATACCCAACTAAAAAAGGCAAATTTAATCGTTATTGTGAAAACCCCAACAGATTTTTTGTGTTTATTTTAAAATTGTGAATGTAAAAAGTTGTTAAAGTTAATTAAAGTTATTTTGTGCAAATTATTAACAAAAAGTGCGCTCACGATATGTAAAGAAAAAATGGTGGCAAATACTTTACGTTTGGTAAAATGGCAAATTTGCCACATACCCAACTAAAAAAGGCAAATTTAATCGTCACTGTGAAAACCCCAATAGTCAAATATGTCATTAAATCTCAAAACTTTAATATAATTAAATTTATTCAAGCACTTACCTTTTCAAATGTAATTCACTCTTTCCCACATAACTGCAATCCTTTTCAATACATTTAAAACTTTCCATAGAATGTGATTTTAAATGAATTTTTAACAAAGATTTGCTAACGGCAGCATATTCACAATTCTCCTGTGTACATGTAAAACGTTGACGGTCTTCTACGGTTGTTACATGATGTGTCATGGAGTGCATTTTCAAAGAATGCCTACAAATATTAAAAAAAAAAATGTATTCTAACAAAAATTAAGGACAACACGTGTTTTAAAAACAGTTTGGAGTGTCCAAAAAAATTTACATACAAAGTTGTATTTTATTACAATCAAAATTAAATGTAAAATTTTTGCTCCTTTTTTTGGTTTAGAGTAGTATAATTAGATTAAATCAAAGTTATTAGAATTTTTAGAGAAAAATTGTAAGCAATTTTTCTGGTCACGTCTTTGACAAACACAAAAAAGGACGTGCCGTTGAAAAATAAGTGAATGTTTTGTATTCAGACAAGAAAAATTGCAATAGTGTTTTTTATTTTTTGTTAAAAAGGTGAACGTGGACAACTGACCAATTTTGAAATGAAAATTTAAATTGAATCTAACATCTGACAACCATACTGTTTATACATTAGAGTGGGGCGAAAAAGGGGGTTGTCTTTATTAAAATGGCCAAAGAAGCAAACGTTGCATGAGAGGAAGGCAATGACGTAAAAAACGTATCAAATGTATAACAAAATTGCAAAAACAAAAAAAAAAAAACTTGGAAGGAAATGGGTTTTCTCAGAGGTTTGTACACTCAAAATTATACATTAGTAGATTTACTAATTTTTTTTTTTGTTAATGCTGGTTAGCTAACTTTTAGTAAATTTTTAGTTGAGATTAGCATGTTAGCCAAAATATCTTGTAAACTTCATTTAGCGCATTAGCAATTTTAAACAAAATTTGAATTAATTTTTTTTGATAGATTTAAAATTGAGTTGACCAAATTTTTACAAGCTTTTTTGCTAATATTAGCAAAATAAATGATAATTTTTTTTTTTTATTTTCAGAAAACTTAAAATGGCGCTATCTCGGAAACTAAGCCAGATAGAGCAAAATAGAGGCCATTTTTGGTTCTCGGGCTCTCTTCTCGCCGGTCCTCTTCATATATGTGGACTTTGTGGACCAAAAAAGTTAGCATTCCCGAAAATTTTAAAATGCTCATATCTCGGTAAATATTGCCGATACAACTAATAGTCCAAAAGCATTTTTGTAGCTCTCAACACGTAGACAAGACCGCAAAATAGATTAAAAGCTCTCCAAGTAATATTTTTAAAGTTATCGAGTTTTTTAATTCTCAAGACCCCAGTGGTCCCCTATAATCACGTATCTCAAAAACTAAGCAAGGTAGAGCGAAACGGACACAAATTTTGGATCAAAAACTATGACGACTTTTAAGGAACCCAACTAGGTCTAGGCCCATCGGGGTCTGGACCTATCGGGTCCGAACCCAATGGGGCCCTCAAATGTGTATGAACTAAGTTAAAAAAAATAAAAATTTAGTTAACTAATTATTGGCAAAACGTTTTTGTTAACTTTAGCAAAAAAATTGTGGGTTCAAAATCAGCAAATTTTCTTGTAGGTTTACAAGCTTTTTTTGCTAACATTACAGATTTTTTTTTTGAGTGTAATTGTTCACAAACTATTTTTCCAGATTGTTCCCTTTTACGCACTTACTTTGCCTATGACTATTATACTTATAAGAATAAATTCTTGTCAAATTTCTGGGGGTCTAGCTTGTTTGGTTTGAACTGCATAGTGGTTTCCACAGACAGACGGTCGGACATCAATAATATTTGAATTCCTATGTTAGTAAGGGACCAGTCAAGGACCGGATCTAGATTGGTACTTTTATATGGAAGGGGCCTGTTAACAACTTGGACGGGATTAATTAACACATTGTGACATGTCGCAGGACTAGTCGCGAACTTTTTATACACTCCACTTAGTGATAGAGGGTATATATAAGTTTGTCATTCCGTTTGTAACTCATCGAAATATTGGTCTGGGACCCCATAAAGTACATATATTTATGATCCCCGATCGATTTTAAGACATTCTAGCGATGTCCGTCTGTCCGTCTGTGGAAATGGTGATCACGACCAAAATACTGCACGGATATGACTGAAACTTAATATATTCATTGGAAGTTCTCCCGAGAAGATTGGTATTGCATTTGAGCGATATCGGTTCAACGGTTCAAAAGTTATGAACGAAAATGCAAGGACACCTCAAAAATTTTAGTACATTCAACATAACCTAGAAATACAAAATGCTTTAATTCGGCTGCTGGTTGACATATGTGTAGTGTTTATAAAAAACCGACATTTTGGAAAACCGGTTTTTCGGTTAACCGAAAATCAGCTTTTTCGGTTAACCGGTTTTCTCAGTTAAACCGGAATAAAAAAACCGGTTAACCAGTTTTTTTTTCTTAAACAGAAAAAACCAAAAAATAATGGAAAACAGCCGATTTTTATTAAATAATAAAGTGAATATAGCTTAAGTTAACATATTTGTTGCTTTCAGCAAGGTTTGCAACTATTACGCTATAAAAAAGCGATATTTATATAATGTACTTTAATTGACCATATTCACTAGAACTTCAATTTAATTTGTATTGGTTTTATTTAGAAAAATACATTTATTTGTTATAAGTAAATTGCAGTTCCGAATTTTATTATTATTTTCTTTTATTGACATTTTCGCCATTAACAGGGATTTTAGTATCTGGTTCAAAAAAACGCTGACAACGGTGAGTATTTAAAATTTTTATCAGTTTCGGAATAAAATTCCTATTTAGAAAATTATTTCTTGAAGACAAAAAATATTTTAGAAGTACTTTTTCGCGGATTTTTATGTGTTTTCAACGAAATTTTAAAAATATCATAAAAAAATAAGTGTAAACCCTTAACATTTGCGAAAATATTCCGTTTTGAATGTATTTAAAAAACCGGTTAACCGACAGAAAAAAAACGGTTTTCGGTGCACCGGAAATCTTCAATTCCGGTTAACCGGTTTGCAAAAAAACCGAAATTTTAGGAAAAAACCGGGTTTTCGGTTAACCGGTTTATAAACACTACATATGTGAACATAATTGAACACCAAATGGTATTTACACAAGTACGAACATTTTTTGACAAAAAAAGAAAATAATGGCGGATTTTTTTACCAATTTTTTTTCGCGGAAATTTTTTTTTTTTAAAGTAATTTCCTTTTAAAAAAAGTTTTTTTGCGATAATATTTTTCAAATTGTGGAGGGTATCACTACATTCGGCAAGGCCGAATTTAACTTTTTTACTTGTTTTTTGACCAATACACCCCTTTTTTCTGGTCATTGAACTTGTAAGTATTCTGTGACCAGTTCACGTCGAACCAGACATGGAATAGATTTTTTAGACTAACCGTTCCTGTAGGACCAATAAATTTCTCACAGGAGCGTTACACAGAATAACAAAGTGAGTATACCTCTGTTCTGTGGTTGAAGCGTATACAAAAACGCGATTTCCATTTAAAATATAACTCGAAAACTGTTCTATATGTTTGATATTCCTGTTCAGTACGTCAAAATTAATTAAAAACAACAAATCGGACGATAAAAAATATTAAGTAATCAAATTATATTGCGAATTTTTTAAAATCGAAAAATTTTAACTGTAATTCAAAGGTTCCACGGCCCGAATAAAAAAAAAACAAAATTCATATTTAACAAAATTGCCTTTCTGAGCCACTCTATTTAGAAAATATCAATTTAAAAGGGCTAGTGATAAATTTTTACCCTTCAGACAAGTTTTTAAATTGGATAAATATTTTAAATGACCCACAACCGATATACTTGTCATTCTCAAGTGGTTCTTAAATTTTTCGTTGAATTATGATTAGGAAAGGTTTAGGTTTTGAGACATATTTTTCTACAGAAAAAACCTCTAATGGAAAATTTGACATGACCCACAACCGATAAATTCATTATTTTCAAATGGTTCTTAATTGTTAAGTTTGAAAAGTTTCTCTGACATATTTAAAAAAAAAATGGTCTCAGAAACATTTTTTTAGCAGAAAAAGTATCAGAATCTATTACTATTTTCTATAAAATATCGCTCAGATTCTGAGACATATTTTCTGTAAAAAAAGTGAGTACACAGAGAGAAAACAGATTTATTATGACAATCGAATTTGTAACCAAATGAATGATTTGGTTGCGTCAACCGAACTTTTCGGTTGTAACAAAGGAATTTCTTGTTTTCTCCAACAAAACTATTTAATCACAACCGAAAAGGAGGTTATACAAATATTGAGAAATCTGAGACTTTTTACTCTCCAACTGAAGTATGGGGAGTATTCTCACATTGTCATACCGTGTTAAACACACAGAAAAATAAATTTCCAACTGAATTTTTCAGTTGTATCAACTCAAAATTCGGTTGTCGCTACTATTTTTTTGGGTGTGACAACAGAATTTTTTGGTTTTTTCAATTGAATGTCTGTTGTAAAAACCGAATTTAGTGGAGACTAATGATATTCTATTGAGACGACCAATACGCAACTGTAAAAACCGATATTTAGTTGTATTAATTAAATTTCAGTTGGAAATTTGTAAATTTGTTTTTGTGTGGACAAATGAAACATTTTTTTGTCAGAAGAAGTTCAAAGACCTGCACTTGGACCTAGGAGATTAAAAAATGTAGTTTTTTCGACCAGTCTTCTTTTGTGGGCGTGATAATAAAAAAAATTAAATGATTGTATTATTAACAAAGTCGTAGTAAATAATTTTGTTAATATTCATCGCAGATATACACTAGGGTGGATCGAATTTGGCTTTTGGGCGAATATCGTTCCGGCTCACCGACAGATGTGTTGGAATAGACCTAAAAACAATGTGGTTAAATTTTTATGCAGATCGGTGGTCATCTTCCGCTGCCGAAATGAGGTTGCAAATCCGCGATTTCTTAAAAAATAGTATTTATTTCAAAAAATTGCCAAAATTACAAAAATCACTTTATCTTCTTTTTTATTTCAGTCAATCTTTTCAATTCGATCATATTTTCTTAGAAAAAAATTTCAGCTTAATAGGAGATTGTTAACCCCTCTAAAACGGTTGCCGAAAATGACCCATTCATTTTGCCCTAAACTCAAAACCACCAAATTTAAAAAATATTTTTTTTTTTTGATTTTAAGTTGCACAATCTAAAGTTTTTATTGCATTTATTTCAAGTATATATAAGTTCGTTTGACAAAAATTTTTTTGAAAAAATACGAGATTCTTAAACAGCGCGTGTAACGGTCTGTTTCCAGGACATTTTGGGAAAATTTCACTTTTTTTTAAAACTCAACATTTTTAGTTAAAAATTTTTCATTTTACACTAGATTTATTATAAATTATAAAACTTAATATAGAAATGTTGGATTTTAAGAAATTCTTTAACCCTAAACAGCTTTGGGTCCTAAATGACCCATGATGAACAAATGCATCTAGCAATAAACCGCTTTTGGCGGGCGACTAACCATTGGGAACATATTTTTCCATTAAAAATGGGAGCGTGAGTAAAGATGGGAGCGTGAGTGGAGATGAGAGCGTGAGTGAATTTGAGCAACTCACGCTCACGAAGAAAAAAAAATTTCGTGCAGGAAATTTTTTAAGTTTGCATACATTTTACGCAGTAACACGTGATTGCAACATATTAAACTCGTTCACGCTATAATCACGCTTACGAAAACTCAACATAACTATATTTTGACGTGTTTTATTTTTCAGTCACCATAAAAAATCATGCAATTTCTCGAAATTTCACTCACGCTTACGAGTGAATCACGTGAAATTTGTGTCACGTGTGCATTTGTACAAATTATATTTTTAATGCAAAATAAAAATCACAATGGACCTCAGAGTCTACGTGTGTTGACGTAAAACGTCAGCAGCCACTTACAACCTAATGCAAAATAAAAAAGTGATCCATATATTTTTTTTAAACAAGTTTAAATATTATTTCCCATTTAAATGCTCCCACCCCGAAAGCATTATCCCCTTAAATGCCAGAATATAGCAAGTAAATAGTCTATTGAATTTATTCAGCAATATTCTTATTTAAATGTGAATTACTTTTTTTGTCAGATATAAATAAATGGTTAATGGTGGGTACGAAAAATGCTTTAAGGGTGGGTGCATTTAATCGGGATACTATTTGAATGACATTTGAACTTTTTTGTTTCATTTGCATTAAAAATATTATTTTTAAAATTGCACTGTTAAGCGTGAGTAAAATTTCGTGAGTTTGCATGATTTTTATGGTGACGGAAAAATGAAACACGTCAAAATTCAGCTTGAGTGAGATTAACATGTGACACTCATGTAATCCTGCGTAAAATGTATGCAAAATTAAAAAATTTCTTTCGTGAGAAATTTTTTTTCTTCGTAAACGTGAGGTGGTCGAATTCACTCACGCTCCTATCTCTATTCACGCTCCCATCCTTACTCACGCTCCCATTTTTAATTGAAAAATATGTTTCCAATGGTCAGTCGACCGCCAAAAGCGATTTATTGCTAGATGCATGTTCATCATGGGTCATTTAGGGCCCAAAGCTGTTTAGGGTTAAAGAGTTTCTTAAAATCCAACATTTCTATATTAAGTTTTATAATTTATAATAAATCTGGTGTAAAATGAAAAGTTTTTAACTAAAAATGTTGAGTTTTAAAAAAAAGTGCAATTTTCCCAAAATGTCCTGGAAACAGACCGTTACACGCGCTGTTTAAGAATCTCGTATTTTTTCAAAAATTTTTTTTGTCAAACGAAATTATATATACTTGAAATAAATGCAATAAAAACTTTAAATTGTGAAACTTAAAATCAAAAAAAATTCTTTTTTAAATTTGGTGGTTTTGAGTTTAGGGCAAAATGAATGGGTCATTTTCGGCTACCGTTTTAGAGGGGTTAACATGTCCTATTAAGCTGAAATTTTTTTCTAAGAAAATATGATCGAATTGAAAAGATTGACTGAAATAAAAAAGAAAATTAAGGGATTTTTGTAATTTTGGCAATTTTTTGAAATAAATACTATTTTTTAAGAAATCGCGGATTTTCAACGTCATTTCGGCAGCGGAAGATGACCACCGATCTGCATGAAAATTTAACCACATTGTTTTTAGGTCTATTCCAACACATCTGTCGGTGAGCCGGAACGAAATTCGCCAAAAAGCCAAATTCGATCCACCCTAATATACACCCCACACACAAAACAACCAAACAATTTTTTTTATTTAGTTTTCCAGGTTGTGCAATATTTTTGAACTTTCAGAAAGACTTTTGGAAGAAGGTGGGGTCTTGAATCGTAAATCATGTACTGGGTGTATAGTGCGATAATTATACCTCGTAGGGTGGAGAGCAGTGGATATAAAATCATACCTCTGCAATCTGTGGAAGGTACAACGACTGGTGTGTGTGGGTATCACGGCACTACAGGCCGGTCTGGAAGTGATACCCAACATTCAACACGTGGATATCTACATCAAGAGCACAGGGGCAAAATTGGCTCTAAGGTTGAGAGATTCGCAAATACTTATGCAACGCTCTGGTGATATCGCAAACCCTTTAGTAATTGCCAAATCCTAAGAGAACAGAAAGTCTTCTTACATTTGGAAAGCGGATGGTTAGCCTATTGGTGGGAGTACTAAATGGGCATTGCAATGTCCCGTTAGTAGAGCAGTGGATTAGAAATCATACCTCTGCAATCTGCGAAAGGTATAACGACTGGAGTGTGTGGCTGTCACGGCACTACAGGCAGGTCTGGATGTGATACCCAACATCCAACTCGTGAATATCTACATCAAAGCTGAAAAATTGGCTTTTAGGTAAATAGAGTCGCAAATGCTTATGCAACGCTCTTGGGGACACTCAAACATATTAAGAACGATGGGCGGGTTGGAACTGAAACCAACTATAGCTAACCGCCGACGAACTTTGTCAGAACCTTCGAAATCCAAGTACCAACTTGGAAAGAAAGGCGGAAAACTCTATAACGATACATAGAAAATGGAGATGGAACGTCTTGAAATCAGGACCTTATTAAGACTTCCAGGCAGGTGTAGTGTTTTCCAGGTAGGGGTACTTGCAATTGACAAAGCCATGCAAATGATAAAGACAAAGGACCACCGCTGCACCATAAATACTTTCATGTATAGTCTCGCAGGTCTGAAGAACTTGCAATAAAATCGGTAATTGTTTGGAACTGTATACAATCCCTTCGCCAATCAAGTCAATTTAATCTCTGTCCCTGGACAAAGTGGGGTTACTGTAAACGAATTTGCGGTGGGTCTGAATGTGCGGGTTTGACGGTAGGTCGCATCAAGCATTTAGGGCAAAGACTTTTCGATGACTACCTAAATGATGTCTCCTTGACTTCTCTGGCAGAATTTCTTAGAATCGGGTTGGGTTAATATGTAGATCTCTGTAATAGAGGGGAAATGACAATTTATGGACTCCCAATGGGCCTAATGTCCACCTTGTATATTCGCCAAATGGCGGACACCTATCAAACTTTACCTACATTTTGGAGGATTTAAAAGATTCTTCTCGTTTTTTATAGAAAATGTTTTAGATTCTCAGATGTTTTCGTTGGTGTTTCTTAGTATGAGACTTTTCCTTAAAAAAAATTATGGGATTACGAAATTTGTTCATAAATATTTTCCTAAATTTCCCAAAGCATTTCAAGATCAATATTATGGGGCTGTTGCTGAGACCTTTAAGTATTAATAGTGACGGCAATATTGAGATTTTCTTAGAAAATTAAAAAAAATCTATCTTGTCAAAGTATGGCGTATATTTTAAAAACTAATTTTCGTTAGTTTTTGAATAGGTAACGATATTTTGTTGCTGAGTTTTTGTCGTCAACACCATCATCATTGCCATCATTTTCTAACACAAACAACATTCATGGTTTGGTTGCATCATTGTAGTTTAGGAAAAGTTACCTGAATGAACTTGTTTGACTACAATAACAACAGCATAAATTTATCGCTATTTTACTCGTAAAAACTACAAGAAAGGATGAGGAAAAAAAGGATAATGGCTTAACATTACTAAAGCTACTTTGGTGAATTACTAGTTTGTTAAAATGTACAATACAATGTCATTTTGAACGCGACACACACATACAGAGATAGAATATAAAAACGTTAAAGAAAAACTACGATATAGTCATCGTGGAAACCCAAAGACTAAACAACAACGTAATATTTTTGTGACATTTACAATAGAGAAACTCATTATGTTCAAAATAATCTTTATTCGAGAATAAATATTTGTGTAGATTTTTATTTTTTTTCTTTGGGTTTTCATACATATATAACGTTACATTAAGTTTTATTTCTTCCTCCCTCACCAAAGTTTATTATTATGATGATGTTAAATTTATTTTGAAGATACTATATTCTTGAAAAGTTTTTTTGGAAAATAAGAAAATGGTGACGTTTGTCTAATTTACAATAATTAGAAATGTTGTAACAACAAATTTTTTGCAAGATTAGGAATAGTACGAAGTGATCGGAATCGCCTTAAGCTAGTTACTCGATTCTTTTAACGGTGATGAATAAGACTCTGTTAATAAAAAAATTTCAAATTCAAACATACAGATCTAATATGACAGATGTTATATGTACTATCAACTCTAGTGATAGAGGGTATATGAGGAGTTCCGTTTTAGACTTAAATTTTGAGTTAAAAAAGATGTGATTTTTGTTTTGATGGCACATCGATGAAAGTTGGCATAAATATTAGATGCTATTTAAGAATAAGAAATTCGTTCGCGTCAATTAAATCGCGCAAGGGGGTCAAAAGTTATGGCGGTTTTAAGATTTAGCGGTTTTAAAAATCTTAAAAATATTTTAAAGATTTTATTTTCTACACATTTGTTGCATGCGTTATTAAAACATGCCAGGATATATCATTTCTTCTAAAATATATGATATAAATTTAACCCTTTAATGACCAAACGATTTAAAAAAAAAAATATCTAAGTACCTAAAATCGCGATTAATTCGCGGTAAAAGAAAAGTTTCACAATTTTTTATAACATATTTAGGCAATACGCGTTGGTATTACTGAAGAAAATCACGGAAAATCGTATCATTGTACCAGTAGTTAAAAAAAAATCGGTGATGCTTTTTTATAACAAGAAAATTTAATATGGTCCAAAAAATCTATAATCATCAAAATTTTTTAACCCGCCTGTGATTTTATGATGACACATCAAGTGGGCTTTCATTTAAAAAAAATTTCATCCGATTTCGTGTAAAGCCTTGGATGTGCCAGATCAAAACAGGTTTAGATAAAATCATCGCGCTTTCCGCTCAGAATGGCTTAAAGTAAAAAGTCAAAAAGCAAATCAGTTCTACTCGTTAAGGCACGTCTTTTGGTGTATTAAAATGAACATGATGCATTAATTGCTACTAAAAAAAATAGGAAACAGATTTGCAAATTTCGCACAATTTTCAAAAATGCCATAAAATTTTTGCAATTTATTTTTTATAAACCCGCCAGTGATTTTTTATGTAAACTCACAAAAAACTCGGTTTACGCAAGAGTTTCGCGAAAAACTGGTATTTTAAAAAAATTACGTTTTTTCTTGCGAACTTTGATCTGCTGAAACTCCTTAACTATTCGTGGCACATTAACGGGATTAATTCCAAAAATTTAAGAATTACAACAGCTACCAACTCTAGTTCAACTTTTTTCATTTTATAGAGGGGGCCGAAATCCCTGATCAAAAAACCTCGAAAATTTAAAAACTCTTAATTTTTGGTTTCAAAATTTAACCGTCTTATAACTTCTTACCAAGCGATGAAGCATCTATCAAACCAACATTAAAATAATCTCTTATATGTACTGACTTTGTGTTATGCCGGAAAAGATTGAAATATAAAAAAAAAAGCGAAATAATGTAAAAACTATGGATTATTTCAAGCCATTTTTATCGATTTTTCAACTTTAACCCTCTATAACTTTTACGGATAAAGTGGGGTAATCCTTAAACATTGCTCAGTGATGGTTCAAGGTCTTGTTTACACAACTGCATTTACAGTTTTTCTTAATTCCAAAAACTGCCGGTTTTTTATAACATTTATTTCAGTTTCACTGAGTTGAAATTTAAAAAAGATTTCTTGATATATAAGTTTGTCAGAGAGGGTATATAAGTATAAGTATGTAACACATCAAAATATTGGTCTAGGACCCTATAAAGTATATATATTCGTGATCCTTGATCGATTTTAAGGCGATCTAGCAATGTCCGTCTGTCTGTTAGTCTGTTGAAATCCTGGTTCTAGCGATAATAATGAACAGATTTAGACGCTTAAGTAAAACTTGCGTTATTTTCCCCCTTAAAAGGCTAATATATTTTTTAAATTAGTGAAGTATTTCAAAAGTTATGAATAAAAATGTAAAGATTAGAGTTAATTTTGAAAATTTGATCTGCGGGTATCATCATTTTTTTGAAGGATTTAAGGTAACTAAAAAGAATGGCGGTATTTTTTTGGAAAAAAAATCGCTCCTTGGGGTGGTTCAACGCATCTGAAAACGCGAATTTTGAGCTGATTTTTCTGCAGAGCAAAAACGGCTGAATATATAGCAAATCTGATTTCACCAGTCGATTCTACAGCAAAAAATAATACAATGGTCGTTTTTCAAACTCTTAAAAAAAGTTCCAAAAACCCACCACAGAGGGCGGAAAAATAAGGTTTTTCCATTTTATTTTTAAATAAATTTTTTAAATATGCACAATTAAAGGGCATTTTCAGTTTAACAAAATGGTACCAAATTTTCCGTTCTATCACAACCCGTTAACAAGTTATTAGCTCTCAAAAATGGACAAAAACACGTTTTTTGAGAAGTTTGACCTCAATTTTCTCGAAAACTTGACGTGTTAGAAAAATTTTAAAACTAGATGCAGAATCAGCATCAAAATGTTAATCGAAAACAAGTTTTATGATCCCAGAATATCATCCAAAAACATCACAAAAAAAAAAATGCTCTCAATAATGCACAAAAATGCGTTTTTTGTGAACTTTGACCAAAATTATCTCAAAAACCTGACGTTACG
>CAWUER010000533.1:43200-101180 GCA_963921195.1 Pegoplata infirma
AATACTAAAATACTAAAATACTAAAATACTAAAATACTAAAATACTAAAATACTAAAATACTAAAATACTAAAATACTAAAATACTAAAATACTAAAATACTAAAATACTAAAATACTAAAATACTAAAATACTAAAATACTAAAATACTAAAATACTAAAATACTAAAATACTAAAATACTAAAATACTAAAATACTAAAATACTAAAATACTAAAATACTAAAATACTAAAATACTAAAATACTAAAATACTAAAATACTAAAATACTAAAATACTAAAATACTAAAATACTAAAATACTAAAATACTAAAATACTAAAATACTAAAATACTAAAATACTAAAATACTAAAATACTAAAATACTAAAATACTAAAATACTAAAATACTAAAATACTAAAATACTAAAATACTAAAATACTAAAATACTAAAATACTAAAATACTAAAATACTAAAATACTAAAATACTAAAATACTAAAATACTAAAATACTAAAATACTAAAATACTAAAATACTAAAATACTAAAATACTAAAATACTAAAATACTAAAATACTAAAATACTAAAATACTAAAATACTAAAATACTAAAATACTAAAATACTAAAATACTAAAATACTAAAATACTAAAATACTAAAATACTAAAATACTAAAATACTAAAATACTAAAATACTAAAATACTAAAATACTAAAATACTAAAATACTAAAATACTAAAATACTAAAATACTAAAATACTAAAATACTAAAATACTAAAATACTAAAATACTAAAATACTAAAATACTAAAATACTAAAATACTAAAATACTAAAATACTAAAATACTAAAATACTAAAATACTAAAATACTAAAATACTAAAATACTAAAATACTAAAATACTAAAATACTAAAATACTAAAATACTAAAATACTAAAATACTAAAATACTAAAATACTAAAATACTAAAATACTAAAATACTAAAATACTAAAATACTAAAATACTAAAATACTAAAATACTAAAATACTAAAATACTAAAATACTAAAATACTAAAATACTAAAATACTAAAATACTAAAATACTAAAATACTAAAATACTAAAATACTAAAATACTAAAATACTAAAATACTAAAATACTAAAATACTAAAATACTAAAATACTAAAATACTAAAATACTAAAATACTAAAATACTAAAATACTAAAATACTAAAATACTAAAATACTAAAATACTAAAATACTAAAATACTAAAATACTAAAATACTAAAATACTAAAATACTAAAATACTAAAATACTAAAATACTAAAATACTAAAATACTAAAATACTAAAATACTAAAATACTAAAATACTAAAATACTAAAATACTAAAATACTAAAATACTAAAATACTAAAATACTAAAATACTAAAATACTAAAATACTAAAATACTAAAATACTAAAATACTAAAATACTAAAATACTAAAATACTAAAATACTAAAATACTAAAATACTAAAATACTAAAATACTAAAATACTAAAATACTAAAATACTAAAATACTAAAATACTAAAATACTAAAATACTAAAATACTAAAATACTAAAATACTAAAATACTAAAATACTAAAATACTAAAATACTAAAATACTAAAATACTAAAATACTAAAATACTAAAATACTAAAATACTAAAATACTAAAATACTAAAATACTAAAATACTAAAATACTAAAATACTAAAATACTAAAATACTAAAATACTAAAATACTAAAATACTAAAATACTAAAATACTAAAATACTAAAATACTAAAATACTAAAATACTAAAATACTAAAATACTAAAATACTAAAATACTAAAATACTAAAATACTAAAATACTAAAATACTAAAATACTAAAATACTAAAATACTAAAATACTAAAATACTAAAATACTAAAATACTAAAATACTAAAATACTAAAATACTAAAATACTAAAATACTAAAATACTAAAATACTAAAATACTAAAATACTAAAATACTAAAATACTAAAATACTAAAATACTAAAATACTAAAATACTAAAATACTAAAATACTAAAATACTAAAATACTAAAATACTAAAATACTAAAATACTAAAATACTAAAATACTAAAATACTAAAATACTAAAATACTAAAATACTAAAATACTAAAATACTAAAATACTAAAATACTAAAATACTAAAATACTAAAATACTAAAATACTAAAATACTAAAATACTAAAATACTAAAATACTAAAATACTAAAATACTAAAATACTAAAATACTAAAATACTAAAATACTAAAATACTAAAATACTAAAATACTAAAATACTAAAATACTAAAATACTAAAATACTAAAATACTAAAATACTAAAATACTAAAATACTAAAATACTAAAATACTAAAATACTAAAATACTAAAATACTAAAATACTAAAATACTAAAATACTAAAATACTAAAATACTAAAATACTAAAATACTAAAATACTAAAATACTAAAATACTAAAATACTAAAATACTAAAATACTAAAATACTAAAATACTAAAATACTAAAATACTAAAATACTAAAATACTAAAATACTAAAATACTAAAATACTAAAATACTAAAATACTAAAATACTAAAATACTAAAATACTAAAATACTAAAATACTAAAATACTAAAATACTAAAATACTAAAATACTAAAATACTAAAATACTAAAATACTAAAATACTAAAATACTAAAATACTAAAATACTAAAATACTAAAATACTAAAATACTAAAATACTAAAATACTAAAATACTAAAATACTAAAATACTAAAATACTAAAATACTAAAATACTAAAATACTAAAATACTAAAATACTAAAATACTAAAATACTAAAATACTAAAATACTAAAATACTAAAATACTAAAATACTAAAATACTCAAATACTAAAATACTAAAATACTAAAATACTAAAATACTAAAATACTAAAATACTAAAATACTAAAATACTAAAATACTAAAATACTAAAATACTAAAATACTAAAATACTAAAATACTAAAATACTAAAATACTAAAATACTAAAATACTAAAATACTAAAATACTAAAATACTAAAATACTAAAATACTAAAATACTAAAATACTAAAATACTAAAATACTAAAATACTAAAATACTAAAATACTAAAATACTAAAATACTAAAATACTAAAATACTAAAATACTAAAATACTAAAATACTAAAATACTAAAATACTAAAATACTAAAATACTAAAATACTAAAATACTAAAATACTAAAATACTAAAATACTAAAATACTAAAATACTAAAATACTAAAATACTAAAATACTAAAATACTAAAATACTAAAATACTAAAATACTAAAATACTAAAATACTAAAATACTAAAATACTAAAATACTAAAATACTAAAATACTAAAATACTAAAATACTAAAATACTAAAATACTAAAATACTAAAATACTAAAATACTAAAATACTAAAATACTAAAATACTAAAATACTAAAATACTAAAATACTAAAATACTAAAATACTAAAATACTAAAATACTAAAATACTAAAATACTAAAATACTAAAATACTAAAATACTAAAATACTAAAATACTAAAATACTAAAATACTAAAATACTAAAATACTAAAATACTAAAATACTAAAATACTAAAATACTAAAATACTAAAATACTAAAATACTAAAATACTAAAATACTAAAATACTAAAATACTAAAATACTAAAATACTAAAATACTAAAATACTAAAATACTAAAATACTAAAATACTAAAATACTAAAATACTAAAATACTAAAATACTAAAATACTAAAATACTAAAATACTAAAATACTAAAATACTAAAATACTAAAATACTAAAATACTAAAATACTAAAATACTAAAATACTAAAATACTAAAATACTAAAATACTAAAATACTAAAATACTAAAATACTAAAATACTAAAATACTAAAATACTAAAATACTAAAATACTAAAATACTAAAATACTAAAATACTAAAATACTAAAATACTAAAATACTAAAATACTAAAATACTAAAATACTAAAATACTAAAATACTAAAATACTAAAATACTAAAATACTAAAATACTAAAATACTAAAATACTAAAATACTAAAATACTAAAATACTAAAATACTAAAATACTAAAATACTAAAATACTAAAATACTAAAATACTAAAATACTAAAATACTAAAATACTAAAATACTAAAATACTAAAATACTAAAATACTAAAATACTAAAATACTAAAATACTAAAATACTAAAATACTAAAATACTAAAATACTAAAATACTAAAATACTAAAATACTAAAATACTAAAATACTAAAATACTAAAATACTAAAATACTAAAATACTAAAATACTAAAATACTAAAATACTAAAATACTAAAATACTAAAATACTAAAATACTAAAATACTAAAATACTAAAATACTAAAATACTAAAATACTAAAATACTAAAATACTAAAATACTAAAATACTAAAATACTAAAATACTAAAATACTAAAATACTAAAATACTAAAATACTAAAATACTAAAATACTAAAATACTAAAATACTAAAATACTAAAATACTAAAATACTAAAATACTAAAATACTAAAATACTAAAATACTAAAATACTAAAATACTAAAATACTAAAATACTAAAATACTAAAATACTAAAATACTAAAATACTAAAATACTAAAATACTAAAATACTAAAATACTAAAATACTAAAATACTAAAATACTAAAATACTAAAATACTAAAATACTAAAATACTAAAATACTAAAATACTAAAATACTAAAATACTAAAATACTAAAATACTAAAATACTAAAATACTAAAATACTAAAATACTAAAATACTAAAATACTAAAATACTAAAATACTAAAATACTAAAATACTAAAATACTAAAATACTAAAATACTAAAATACTAAAATACTAAAATACTAAAATACTAAAATACTAAAATACTAAAATACTAAAATACTAAAATACTAAAATACTAAAATACTAAAATACTAAAATACTAAAATACTAAAATACTAAAATACTAAAATACTAAAATACTAAAATACTAAAATACTAAAATACTAAAATACTAAAATACTAAAATACTAAAATACTAAAATACTAAAATACTAAAATACTAAAATACTAAAATACTAAAATACTAAAATACTAAAATACTAAAATACTAAAATACTAAAATACTAAAATACTAAAATACTAAAATACTAAAATACTAAAATACTAAAATACTAAAATACTAAAATACTAAAATACTAAAATACTAAAATACTAAAATACTAAAATACTAAAATACTAAAATACTAAAATACTAAAATACTAAAATACTAAAATACTAAAATACTAAAATACTAAAATACTAAAATACTAAAATACTAAGATACTAAACTACTAAAATACTAAAATACTAAAATACTAAAATACTAAAATACTAAAATACTAAAATACTAAAATACTAAAATACTAAAATACTAAAATACTAAAATACTAAGATACTAAACTACTAAAATACTAAAATACTAAAATACTAAAATACTAAAATACTAAAATACTAAAATACTAAAATACTAAAATACTAAAATACTAAAATACTAAAATACTAAAATACTAAAATACTAAAATACTAAAATACTAAAATACTAAAATACTAAAATACTAAAATACTAAAATACTAAAATACTAAAATACTAAAATACTAAAATACTAAAATACTAAAATACTAAAATACTAAAATACTAAAATACTAAAATACTAAAATACTAAAATACTAAAATACTAAAATACTAAAATACTAAAATACTAAAATACTAAAATACTAAAATACTAAAATACTAAAATACTAAAATACTAAAATACTAAAATACTAAAATACTAAAATACTAAAATACTAAAATACTAAAATACTAAAATACTAAAATACTAAAATACTAAAATACTAAAATACTAAAATACTAAAATACTAAAATACTAAAATACTAAAATACTAAAATACTAAAAAACTAAAAAACTAAAATACTAAAATACTAAAATACTAAAATACTAAAAAACTAAAATACTAAAATACTTGTTTGGGTGAATCTATGGAGTGATGTGGATTAGAACTCTGAGCACGAATAAAAATCAACAGATGATTTTTATTGCTCAATTGTGGAAAAAACAAAATATCCCAATTAGAAAAATATGGAAAGAAAAAAGACAAAGTTTCGATTTAGGAAAAAAATTGATATTTTATTCAACGAGATGACAGATCTTACCAATCGCTATGGATGCTAGAACAATAAGAAGCTTAGAAACTACGTTAGAAACCGGAAAAGAGTATCTATGACATTGACAGCTAATTTAGGCTTTAATGGAGTGAAAGAGATAGAAAGTAATTTCGTTAACTTTCTACCTTTCATATTTTGTAGCCTTGATATATGTATCAACGAGGAATTTAAGGATTTTATTGACGGAATTAATGGGAAAAGACTATTAGGACTCTTTGACATTAACATTACCGCCCGCCTTGCAGGATATATGCAATTAACAGGATAGCTATGAGGTTGCAATGTCGTAGATACTTTTTTACTGCGGAAGAAAAGGAAATAAATGGAAACTTAAATGGAAATATAAATTTAAATCAATTGAGAAATTCATTTGGATTTAATTCATTATTGTTTAATTTTTTTTTTTCAAAATGTATCTTAAAACTAGGATTAACAATAAGGAATTCAAAGTTTGATAGTGCATTCTGTAATTAATAGTGGAGTCTGTAATTAAATGTGGAGACGGAACAGGGTCCATAAATGGTTCAACCAAACATGGTGCTTTGTGCTGTTGGAAGACCCGTTTTGGAGATGACGCCTTCGCAAATTACCCGTGGATACAAATCAACCCCTATCACAATATCAATCCCCGATGATTGATAGAACTGCGAATCTGCGAGAAACAAATCGAGAAAGTTCTTCTTAAAGGACTCTGATAACGATTGAGCCGGAGTTTGAAGAGTCATGCGGTTATCGACCCGGAATGTTCCCTCAAGTTTAGAGGTAGGATCGAATCGTGACTTTAGGGTGAGTGGGCAAATGGTTTCGTCCTGCATGGTCAAGGTCATTAGGTCCAGTTTTTCTACGAACTTTCTGGATATTCGACTGGTTGACGAACCAGAGTCTAAGAGACATCGAGCATAAGAAGTCGTAGTAGCTATTTTGACCAATACAGTCGGAAGAAGTATAACGCTATTTTGACGAAGAATAGCTATAAGCGACGATGATGTAGATGGAACCGAGGGGGAAGTCTTTTTAGGCCTGGTAGTTTTGGACGTGGAAGGCTTGGGAGAAAGTGAACGTGAACGAGAACTTGAGCGAGAACGGGACCGAGAACGCGAGCGAGAATCAGGGGACGTGTTGGTTTGGAGAAGTCGTGGATTAAGGTGAAGAAGAGTGTGGTGAAACTTCTTACACTTTTTACATCCGTGCACCGTGAAACATGTACCCTGGGAGTGGTCATGTGCCAGACAATTGGAACAGTACTTATGTGTCCGAACCGCTCTTATGCGCTCAGTGACGTTCATGCCCAAAAACTTTCTGCAGGTTTTAAGAGGATGAGGACGTTTACAGAATTTGCACAAATACGAATTGTATTTAAGTGGAAGCGTTGACTTCTGCTTGCGGCGATGGTCTTGGTGCTTTTGGTTGGGCTTGACCGACGAAGGTTTTGGCATGTTGAGCTGTAAAAGTAAAATGGATATAAAAAACTACCTAAGAATAAATTAATCTACTAACTATTCGGAATATATGACAACTAATTTTACTATAGGCCGAGTTATGACACCCTTTTGGGTGAAAACATCGGCCACGCGAACGCGACTATCTGGCCCTGGATAAAGTTTGATTATTCTGCCAAGACGCCAAGAATTTGGAGGAAGATTTTCTTCCTTTATCGCAACCAGAGAATTTTCTTTAATATTTTCTTCCGGTTTCTGCCATTTAACACGCTTGTGAAGTTCTTTAAGGTACTCGTTTTTCCAACGAGCACAACAATGTTGATGAACAAGTTTTAGCCTTTGCCAACGGTTAGTGACAGAAGCTGAAGAATCACTGATAGATGGATCTATTGGAGCTAATATTGGAGTACCTATCAAGAAGTGACCCGGTGTCAAAGCGGATAAATCAGAAGAATCTTGGGACATAGGAGAAAGAGGTCTGGAATTAAGACAAGCCTCGATTCTAGATAAGAGAGTAGAAAATTCCTCGAAAGTGTACTTGAAGCCACCTGAAACTTTACGAAAATGAAGCTTGAAACTTTTAACGCCTGCCTCCCATAACCCACCCCATATGATGAATTTCATGTAAAAATCGAGATGCATTGAACCCGACCCCCTCAGATATCGATGAAATTTTGTTCATAGCTAAATTTGATCAATACAAACAAACTCTCATTTTTAGAAATGACTGTTTTGCGATTTTTTGGGCGTGACACAGTGGGAACGTTTTCGAAAAAACGCGAAAATGGTCTTTTCTCCATTTAAACTACAATAACTCTGAATCGGCTAAACCGATTTCCATGATCTTGGTATCATTAAAAAGATATTTTAACAGGCTTTATGACATGTTAAAAAAAAAAAAAAAAAAAAATACACTGTAAAAAATTTATAACAAAAAAAATTTTAACTGACGAAAAAACCAAAAAGATCAAGGGTTTTTTTACAGTGTATTAATTTTTTAGAAAGGTTTATCCTTCATCTATACCATATCAAAAAATAAAAATGGGTTCTTTGTTAGTTTTTTTTATATAATTTTTTAAGTAGTGTCACTTCTAGTAATTGCCCTTATATTTTATAACAAAAAAAATTTTAGGTAACGAAAAACCAAAAAAGATCAAGGATTTTTTACAGTGTATTACTTTTTTAGAAAGGTATTTCCTTCACCTATAACATATCCAAAAAGTAAAATGGGTTCTTTTTTATTTTTTTTTTAATAATTTTTTAAGTAGTGTCACTTCTAGTAATTCCGCAAAATTCTGAATAAAAAAATCAATGTATTCTTCATAATAATTTTCTATTTTGTCATAAACATTTATTACTTTACCCATAATAAAGAGAAATATATATAGAACAAAAAAATTGTTGCCCTTTTCATTCCAAAGATTTTTTCAGGTCTATTTTTTCTTCCTCAGGTAGCTAATAACATAGTAAAAAGAAATAGAAACACAAAATATAACAAATATTTTCCTTTCTTAGTAAAAAATTTAACGGCAAACAGCCCTTATTTCCATACAAATGCATGTAAATGTATAGGGGTCTGGCCAGAACTAAGGACTCAAAATATGTACCTGACGAAGGGTTAACAGGTAAAATAAATAAACATTGTCCCAAATTATGAATATGTTTTAACCGCAAAAAGTTCTTGCTTGCCTTAAAAAATGCTATATAATTGCACCTGATGAACGTACCGAAATTCATAATTATAAACAGTTTCGAGAAGCCAAGATATCCCATTACAATTTTTACGCGTATATTTTAAAAAATTGAGTGAATATGAATTCAAACAATAAGTACAGATGCATAAAAATATCTAATAAGTGTTGCGCTTCGCTTCGTAAAATAAGTGAAAACGAGGCTGCAAATATAATTGAATATTTTCCAGCTGTCGCCAACATTCATTGTAGCCGTATTTGCGAAACTTGCCGGAATACACTGAGAAAAGCTCGCAGTCGTAATGAATCCAACGTGGAGCAGAATGAAGTCTCAAATTATTTACCAACAACGCCCAGCAATGAAATTAGCGAAGAATTGAATGAACTTCCAACTTGTACCAGCCGTATTGCAAACATCGAAAGGACGGAAGTCATTGAAAATATAAATGATCATATTATTCCTCATCTACCAAACCAAATGTCGCCTCTTAAAAGGAAATATATGAAACGAGATGCATACAGAAATAGAAAATCACTGCAAATTTTCGAAAATATAGCAGATTCACTTGGAGCTGATCCATTATCTGATTTGTCAGCGCAACTTGAAAACGTCAAAGCCATTTACGAAGAAATTTTGGAAAACATCAAATATCAAATAGAGAACAGCTCAAATCTTTTGGAAAAGCAAAAACTTTTATCTCTCTTACCAATCAATATGAGTCACGCAGAAATTAAAGATCGTTTTGGGGATGATATATCTCACGATTGTATCAAAAAAAGTAAAGATATCCAAAGGAATAAAACGAAGTTTGCAGATATCAATCTTTTTAAAATGAGCAGACGTAGCTTACCAGCCGAAACTCTAAGCACAGTCAAGTTATTTTATGAAGATGATGAAATTAGCCGAATGATGCCTGGATCGCAAGATTCAATTACTGTTAAACAAGGAAACTTACGTGAAAAAGTTCAAAAAAGACTGATGTTATCTTCACTACGCGAATCTTACTACGAATTTAAAAAAAACATCCCTTGGCCAAAGTGGGTTTTACAAAATTTACAATGTTAAGGCCAAAAAATTGTATAAAACTTGGAGTTGGAAACCAGCAAAATATCTGTGTATGCACATTGCATCAGAATATGAAATTGATGTTTGAAAAAAGTGGCTTAAAATCAATTTGTATTGAAGGAGAATGCACATTTACCGATTACAAAGATGTTCTCAAATTCGTTGTTTGTAATGGTGACATAGAAAAAAGCGAGTGTTGCGTTTCAATGTGTGGTCACTGCTTTAAAAATTTAAATAATCTAAAAACGCATATGCTAAAACATTTTGAAAATAACCAAACTGAAGAAATAATATACAAAAAGTGGAATACAACGATTAGATGTGTTCTGGAAACGTTAACCACCAACCCAGAATCATTTGTCAGCGATTTTACTGAACACATCAAAGTTCTGATTCCGCATCATTTCATAGCAAAGCGACAATCTGAATTTATCAGCAATAAAAGAGCGGCGCTGTTATCAGGAGAAATGTTAACTCAAATGGACTTTGCTGAAAATTATGCATTTCTTGTACAAGATGCCGTGCAAGGATACCATTGGAATAATGATCAGGCTACAATACATCCGTTCGTTATTTATTACAAAGGTAATTATTTTAATATTTTGGTATTAGTAAACACATCCATCCACACTCATCAAAATATTTAATAATTTTTATTTATTTGTTTTTTTCCTTTGTTTGTTTATTTTCAGATAACGATAAATTAACTCATAAAAGCTTCGCCATAATATCTGATTGCAATACCCATGATAGTATAGCAGTTCATCTATATATTTCAAAAATGGTACAGTTCGTGAAGGCCAATATAACCAACAATATTAATAAAATCATTTACGTATCAGATGGTGCAGGAGCACAATATAAAAATAAATATAACTTCATTAATTTATGCCATCACAAATCTGATTTTGGGATTGACGCTGAATGGCACTTTTATGCTACCAGTCACGGAAAATCTGCATGTGATGGAATCGGAGGAACATTGAAGAGAGGTGCTCGAAATTATAGTATTGCAAATAAAAATGAAATCCAGACAACGAGGCAACTCTATCACTGGGCATCAGAAACATATAAGACCACCATACAAGTTGCTTACGCAGATGCTGACGAATACAACAACGTTAAAGAAAAGCTATTTTCAAGATATGAAGAAGCTAAAACTATAACAGGAACTCAAGGCTTTCATTCATTCATTCCGATAAATGAAACTTTTGTACATGTGCGCAGATAAGTATTCTGACTGTGCCAAATTTGAGCAGCGCAAAATTTCTTACAAATAATTAACTTAAAAAAAATTTAAATAAAATAAAACACAAATTAATAAAAACGTGGCAAATAATATAAACAATTGTTGATGGTTTTTTATTTGTAAACATTTAAAAAATGTTAGAATTGTTGAACTATTTTGTGAATGTGACCAGATATTTTCGCTGTTATTCGAATTATTTCGAAAACTTTCGGTAAGTATTACTAGAAGTGACACTACTTAAAAAATTATATAAAAAAAATAAAAAAGAACCCATTTTACTTTTTGGATATGTTATAGGTGAGAGAAATACCTTTCTAAAAAAGTAATACACTGTAAAAAATCCTTGATCTTTTTTGGTTTTTCGTTACCTAAATTTTTTTTTGTTATAAAATATAAGGGCAATTACTAGAAGTGACACTACTTAAAAAATTATATAAAAAAAACTAACAAAGAACCCATTTTTATTTTTTGATATGGTATAGATGAAGGATAAACCTTTCTAAAAAATTAATACACTGTAAAAAAACCCTTGATCTTTTTGGTTTTTTCGTCAGTTAAAATTTTTTTTGTTATAAATTTTTTACAGTGTATTTTTTTTTTTTTTAACGTGTCATAAAGCCTGTTAAAATATCTTTTTAATGATACCAAGATCATGGAAATCGGTTGAGCCGATTCAGAGTTATTGTAGTTTAAATGGAGCTCTTTTCGACCATTTTCGCGTTTTTTCGAAAACGTTCCCACTGTGTCACGCTCAAAAAATCGCAAAACAGTCATTTCTAAAAATGAGAGTTTGTTTGTTTTGATCAAATTTAGCTATGAACAAAATTTCATCGATATCTGAGTTGGTCGGGTTCAAAATTTCAGTTTTATCTCGATTTTTAAATGAAATTCATCATATGTGGAGCACCAGGGGGTATAAAATGCCACGTAATTTTCTGGTGTGCGTAGTAAGACGTTACGGCTTGAGAGGATGTTTGCATAAATTCCCTAGCCAAGGTTCGAGATGCACCTACAAATGTTGTTCCATTATCTGAATGTAAATGTAGCGGACAACCACGGCGGGATACGAACCTATGAAAGGCTGCAAGGAAGGCAGGAGTGGAAAGGTCAGATGTGGCTTCTAAATGTATGGCTTTCGTGGAAAAGCATACGAACACGCATACGTACCCTTTGGTAATGCGACAAGCTCTCCCCGAATAACTTTTTATGTCGAAAGGGCCAGCGAAATCAAGGCCCGTATGTGTAAATGGGCGTGTAAATTCGGATCTTTCTGGAGGAAGAGCAGCCATGATCTGATTTTGACACCTTTTTTTATATAAAATGCAAGGTTTGCACTTATTAATGGTGGTCTTTATCAGGTTTTTGACCTTAGGAATCCAAAATTGACTTCGAATAACACGTAGCATAAGTTGATTACCACCATGGATAGTGATATCATGCACAAATTTGACAAAAAGGCGGGTGTACTGACAATTGTACGGAATTATGATTGGATGTTTTTCGTGATAGGATACACCAGGAGCGAATTCAAGCCTACCACAAGAACGTATTATCCCCTCTGGATCAAGAAAAGGATTTAGACTGAGAATCGAGCTTGAAGAGGCAATAGACCTTTTTAACGACAAAGCTTGGTATTCATTTGGATAGAAAGCTTTTTGGCTCATACGAATGAGAGTGTCTCGAACGGCAACAAGTTCGGAACTCGTAGCAATAACTGATTCTTTGCTAAAATTGGAACGGTATTTTCTATGAGTGCGGAAGTAGAATCGGTATATATAAGCCAGAACTCGCATTGCTCTTGAATAGGAAGAAAAACGATCAAGAATGTCTACGAAGTTCGTAAAATAAGCAAAGTGAGCTTTTATTGTCTTCATTTCGAGATCGGTTTCTGGTATTGTGCAAGATTCTTTGTACGGAATGTGAACTTCTTTAAGGAAATGTGGCCCATGCCACCAAAGTTCATTGTCGATGAGCTCCTGAGGAAACACTCCGCGGCTAGCTAAGTCTGCAGGATTATGTTCGGATGACACGTGATACCAACGAGAAGGATCAATAATTTCGATTATTTTTGAAACTCTATTAGCAACAAAGGTTAACCAAGAACATGGAGGTTTAGCTAGCCAAGAAAGAACAATAGTTGAATAAGTCCAACAGGAAATTGAGTACTGATCAACATCTAATTTTGGAATAAGGCTGTCGATCATTTCAGCCAAAAGGACCGCTCCACAAAGCTCCAATCTCGGAATGGATAGAGTTTTGACAGGAGCAACCTTGGATTTGGACGAAACTAAATGGGTATATGTAGAATTACTATCGCATATTCGAATGTATAATGCTGCCGCGTATGCCTTTTCAGATGCATCGCAGAATCCATGGAATTGGATTTCAGCATTTGGAACAAAATTAATCCATCGAGGTATCTGAATGTCATTGATACCGGAATAATTGGATTGGAACATTTTCCATTGAGAGAGAGATTCTGCTGAGAGGACTTCATCCCAGTCGGTTCCTTCGATCCATATTCTTTGCATTAGGATCTTTGCCAGAACGACGCAAGGTGACAGCCATCCAGCAGGGTCAAACAACTTAGCAATTTGCGATAAAACTTCGCGTTTTGTATATTTAGAAGACTCCGGAAATGGTTGAGTTGTGAAGTAAAAAGAATCTGAACGCGCATTCCAGCGAATACCCAATGTTTTCGCTGTACTACTGTCGTCAAATTCAAGGAAGTCTTCATTAAGCAAATGCTCAGGAGGAATATCTTTTAGGACATCTTTGGAATTTGATGTCCACTTTCTCAATGAAAAACCAGCTGATTGAAGAGCCAGGATAAGCTCATTTTTGGACTTTATTGCTTTTGTTATTGAGTGAGCACCAGCAAGTGCATCATCAACATACATATAATTCCGAAGAATATTGCTAGCAATCGGATAAATGGATTCAATATCATCAGCTAGTTGGAGAATTGTTCGAATAGCTAAGTATGGTGCACAATTGACTCCGAAAGTGACAGTTTTCAGCTCAAAATCCTGGATAATATCATTTGGATCGTTTCGGAACAAAATTCTTTGATATGGAGTGTGTTCAGGATTAACCAAGATTTGCCTGTACATTTTTTGAATGTCGGCATTGAACACAAACTGAAAGAAACGCCATTTAAGAATTAGAAGAGTCAAGTCACTTTGAAGAGTTGGACCTGTATGGAGTATGTCATTAAGACTTAACCCATTGGAAGATGGAGAGGATGCATTAAATACCACACGAACTTTTGTGGTTGTACTTTCAGGCTTTATTACCGCATGGTGGGGTAAATAATAGCACTGAGTCAATGTTTTACAGTCTGGAGGCGATACTTTTAACATATGATTTAAATGATTATATTCATTTACAACTTTATCATATTCTTGTTTAAAAGTAGGAGTTCTAGTAAGTCTGGCTTCATTTCGGAAAAATTGAGCCATTGCACTTACTCTAGACTGTCCAATAGTTTTGTCAGGGAACTCGTTCTTGAATGGAAGGGAAACAATATATCTTCCGTCATGATTTCGTTTTGTGGTCCTTACATAGAAATCCTCACAAAATTTATCGGAAGGGGACACAAAGTTCTTCCGTGGAAGATTCTCCACCTCCCAAAAACGTGAAATCTCTTTCGCCAAAGAAATTTCACAAAAATAGGAAGTAACTATAGACCCTAGTGAAGAGTTACGCGGCACAGGACCAGTTAGAATCCATCCAAAGATGGTTTCTTGTGCCATTAAGGAACCACAAACTTTATGCTGTATTCCAGAGAGCATCACAGATGGGAATAAGTCACCCCCAATCAGGATATCGATCTTAGAGCTCTGATGGAAATCTGGATCAGCAAGTTGGATTTGAGCAAGATTAGACAAGAACGACGCATCGACGTGATGAGAAGGGAGATTGTTGGCCAATTGTGGGACTACTAAAGCCGATGCAGAGACTTCAAAATCATCATTTAATGGAGAACTTATGTTAAAAGTACATTGCTTTTGAACTTTAGCAGAAATGGTATTGTTTAAGCCAGAAATCTGAGCATTGGTACGCTCTGAGGGTAATCTTAAAAGATTAAATAGTTTTTCCGAAATAAAGGTTCCCTCAGACCCTGAATCGATAAGTGCCCGAGCTTTGTACTTCATATTGAGATAGCATATATTAACTATTGCAGTACCTAATAAGACACCAGTGGAATTAGTTGCAAAAAATTATTGGGAAGACTGAGCTCCTTGTGACGAAGTGGACTGTATCGAATTAGAAGTGGATGGAAAAGGAGCTGAGTTTGGATTCAAGTTAGAACTGGTGCTTATATTAGGAGTTGGTGTGGAAGAGATGGAGCTATCAGAATCTTTATGAAGTAGCGTGTTGTGACGTTTTTGGCACCGAAAGCAACTA
Source organism: Pegoplata infirma (assembly GCA_963921195.1). NCBI lineage: Eukaryota > Metazoa > Arthropoda > Insecta > Diptera > Anthomyiidae > Pegoplata > Pegoplata infirma. The sequence continues at coordinate 59,375 of CAWUER010000533.1, forward strand.
TTTTTACTTTTACAATTTTTCACGGAATGGGTCTTTGAAAAGCAATTTAAGCATAAGCTATGCTTTTTTATTTCGGAAAATCTCTGATTATGATTCATTTGGATAAACACTGGACATTTTCGGATTGTATGAAATGCGTCTGGACATACTAAACATTAGGCTCTGAGACATTATTTTGGAAAGTGTTAACCTTTTTTGAAGAATTCAGAGCCTTAAAATGATTTGAGCTTTTAGGTTTTGATTCAGAGGATTTCGCCTCCATAGAGCCACGCATTTCAGAAACAGACTCCAAAGTTCGATAACGATTTGTAAGAAATAAATCAAAATCAGACCATTTCGGAATGCTAGCCTTATCTGCAACACCTTGTTCCCATAAATGATGAGTGAGCTCTGGAAGCTTTTTGTAACAAATATATACAAACAACGGATCCCAATTCGCAACATCGATGTTGTACAATTGGAGAGTTGAAATACAACTGTTAAGCTCGCGTTGCAGCTTCTTTATATCTTCGGATGATTCTGAAGTTATTTTTTGAAGGTGCCAAAGCTTATCCAGTTGTCCAAAAACAATGGATTTACGGTTTTCAAATCGAGCACAGAGATTTTTCCATGCCAAATCGAAACCTTGATTAGTTAATGGACTTTTCTTAGCTATTTCCTGTGCCTCACCACTTGTTTTGTTAATAAGATGAAATAATCTTTCAACAGGACTAAGGTTGGAGTTTTTTATGTAAACAGCTGAGAACATATCTCGAAATGTGGGCCAGGACAGGTAATCTCCTTTGAAGATTTCTATGTCGCATGGCGGAAGTCGGAAGCTGTGAGAAGTAGAGACTTCGGATTGTCTTGGTGGTGGGGTCATAGCTTGGAGTTCAACTTTTGGAAGGGACTCATATCGCTTGCTTTCGTAAACCTCATTTAATTTAGCCAATAGATTACAATATGTTATGTATGTGCTCTTATATTTTTTGTTGATGGATTCTAAGTTATCCTTATCTTGATCCTTACCATCATCTTCCACATCAGCATTTAAGTCCTCATTATCCCGATCGAAAAGATACTCTTCATAGGCGGATTTAACTCGAGACCAAATTGATTTTATCTCATATCGATGTACATCGACGGCATGAAGGGATGTACTTGGATATTGACCAGCCGCATAGTCGGCATCGAATTCGATTAAACTATCGGCCAAACGAGTGAAATGGTCAAGAGACATTTTGGATTTAAATTGGAAAATAACAAGGTATCTATGAAAAGTATGGATGAGGACTGGATAAATCTAGCTGACTAGAAAAATGTAGATCACAGCGAAAAAATGTATCAACTAAGAGCGTATGTTTCTCCCCCGCTTTTTTTTTTTTTATAGAATAATTAAAAAAAATTGGAACAAAAGTCAGAAGAACAACTAAACTTCGATTATATATTTTTAAAAGTCAACTTTGACAATTAAGAATAATCTCCAAATGTCGAAAAATTGTTTTTAAAATTTTTGAACAAAAAAAAATCTTTGAAATGGTGCCGAAGTGAGCATAAAACTTTTCGGCTAACCAAGAGTGATAAAATTTAAATATTACAAAAAAAAAAATTGATTCGTGGCAAAAAGATGCGGTATGCAAAATGCAACAAATGAGCACGACAAATCGCACAACTTATCAAACCAAAAAACATAAATTTTTGTTCAAAATTCAGTGAATTATATGAAGCCAACAAATTATTTACGCAAACAAATAGATTGTTTAAAAAATCTTTCAAACTTTTTACTGTTTTTACGAAGTTCACTCGGAAAGATTGAGTAATCCTTGATTTTCGGATTTTAACAAAAAAAGTTAAATTAAAAATTTAAAAAAAATTTTGCAACTATCAAACCAATAGTAAAAAAAACTGATTTGTTAAAAAAAATAAATAGGAGTAGAAATGTTTTAACTTTTAGCAAAAATTTTCTGTAATTCGATTTCGAGAAAAAAATAAATAATTGTGAATTTTTCTCAAATTTCTACAGAAATTTTGTAAAAAAAAAATGTCGCAAATTTTCGAGTTTCCCAAAAAAAAAATATAAAAAATTTATTATTAGAAAAAATAAAATTTTATTTCAAATCACAAGCAAAATTCAAATAAAAAGCAATTAAAAAAAGGTTTAACAAATTTATGATCTTCTTTTCTTTTAATTATTTATGGTTCTTCTTCTTTTTTTTCGTTTTCTATTTAGCGGTTAAAATGCTTTCAAAAATTTCGGATGAGAAATCAAAAAGTTTTCATAAGAAAAGAAATGCATAAAAAAAAGAAATCAAATAACTTCACTTTTAAAATAAATTCTAATGATATTCAAATAAAGTATGTAGTAATATAAATTGCGTAAACTTTGAATTTCCGGTAAGTATATTGATTTTATTCACTGACGGACAAAAATTTTTGGGTGTTAATTAGAACTATTTAAATTTTTCGAGTGTAAATATTTTACACAAAAAAAATATTTTAGAGTTCATTGACCCTATACTGACTGGAATAGTATTTACAAAAGGAGAATATTCCTGTTGCACAGCTGTTTTTCTTTTCTTTAAGTTTTTTCCCCTTTTGCCCTAAACTCTTGGAAAAAATAACAAATTTCTCAACAAATCAACGAACCAATACAACCAATAATTTGTTGAGATGAAAGAGTTGCAGCAATAGAAAAAACTATGATGAAAAAACAACTAAGAGAAAAGATCAGTGTGTGAAATGTTCAGTGTTGCCACCTCATGTGTAATTACACATATCATGTGTAATCTTTTTTTTCATGTGTAGCCCATGTGTAATTGGCTGCATGTGTAATTCATGTGTAATTTAAAATTTTTACGTTTTTGAGCAATTTTTTTTTTTTATAATTTGTTGTAATTTATTTTACCCTCCACTTATTGTTATGACTCTTCGAAATATCGATCTAAGACGACATATCGTCGCTGCTCCGTCGTAATTTGGTATGTGTTTTTAATGAAGTTTTCAAGAGAGCAAAAAAAACCGTTTTATTTTGTGATTTTGCCATATTTTATAAAAGTCAAGCGGCTTTAAAATACATAAAGATGTTTTATATATGTGTACCACAAAAAAAAGAATGATTTTTTAGCTAAAACGAAGATATTAACGAATTACATAAAAAACTACACATAACACATTTTGTTGGAACATTTTTGGTATTATTTTTTTTATTTTTGGACATTTTTATACACATGACCGTTTTTGTTCAAAGAACTTAAGTTATAAAATTTGATAATAGTGCAAAAAATTGTAATATTCATTAAAGTGATAGTAAATACACTTTTAAATCCCATATTTTGTACAAATCTGCATCCAAGTGCTGAGTTGCTCAATGAATTTTGTTTTTTTTTAGCGAAAAAATTTTACTTAAAAAAATGTTACTGAAATTTGTGCCATGAGATCTGACCATCATTTCTATATAATTGGGGCATGCTAATTTCAATGGTGAAGTCCGTTTTTGAATCAACAGTTTTCATGGAAATCATCGTTAAAGTTATGCACATTTTGTTGCAGTTTTTTTTATTAAAAAAATTCTTCTTTTACAAATGCAAATTTGTTTGGTATGGGAAATGGGGATTAGACTCATAACGATATAATAGTACATATTTGGATAAAAATTTTTGAGTTAAAATGGTAAAAATCGCAATTTTTATGATATTTTAATAATTTAGCGTTTTTTTTTTGCAACCCTATAATTATTTTTCCGAATTGATTTCATGTGTATGAAAAGACTAAAGTATGTAATTAATTTCTGCAAAAAAACTGTTTAACATATAACTTTTTTTGAAAATCGCGAAAAATCGTTTTTTTTATAATGGCATCCCTTTAAAATGTAATCTCATACTTCATTTTTTAGTATAGTATGTAAGCATGCCTAAAACCCTTATGTTAAAAATTTTAAGCAAAAATGTTAATAATTGCAAAAGTTTTCTTAGCAAAAACTGGTTTTAAACTACACATACCACTTTTTTTTGAAACATTTACATATGGATTTCACATAGCTACTTTTGCTAACTTCCAAACCATTCAAGATATCGCTAAACGGTTTAGTGGGCAGACGGATGCCCTATAGAGGTTTCATATTATGCAATAAAAAAAAATCCAAAAATGTCACATACCAAATCACGACGGAGCAGCGACGATATATTTATGATTTTTCAGCAAATTCGGTTAAGAAGTTATGAGCAAAAACTCAAAAAATGTTTAAACTCCGCAATAAAATATTCCCAGAAAAAAAGCAAACTTTTAGAAGATTTTTCTGCAGAAATGGATATTTTAACAAAATTCTCTATTGGGCTTTCAGTTTAATAAAGAAACTTTTAGCAGATTCTTCTGCAAAAATGGATATTTTAACAAAATTCTCTGTCATTCAGTTCTTAAAAATAGTAGAAAATTTTCGGAATTTTACTAATTCTGTTAGCTGAGTTTACAAAAATATTTTTGTGAACATTTGAGCTGATTATTTTGTAATTTTACAGATTTTTTTTTTATTTTAGTGAAATCGTTAAAAATTGCCAAAATTAAAAAATAGCAGATTATTTGGCTAATTTTACAAAAATTTTTAGTTATCATTAGTTTTTTCAAAGTTTTAATTAAAAAAAATTATTTAAAAACAGCATAACTAAAAAAATTTACGATATGAATAAAAAAACCGTTTTTTGTCTTTAAAATTCAACAATTTTTTTCTTCTGATTTGACTTAGATTATCCAGACAGAAATTTTGCAAAAAACGATAAATCGTTGGGTTTTTTGAGCAGTAAAAACCAGACTTAGGGCGGACTACCCAATGTCCAGTAAGCTGCTAACTATCGATTTAACAAAGTCTTATACCATAATAGACAGATTTAATCGTTATGTTTTGAAAATTTACAAAAAAACGGTATTTAAAAAAAAGCATGTGTAATTCGTGATTTCATGTGTAATTTTCGGATGATCCATGTGTAATTACCGATTTTGTTGGTGGCAACACTGGAAATGTTTTAAATATTTCCCCTCCAATGTAGGTATGTATGTATGTGTGTTGCTGTAACGATCAGAGATGGTACAGTTAGTACGGATAGTACTTTTTAAAGTTGTTCAATTCGAAAGAAAAAAAAAATAAATTTACTTTAATAATCTTCTACAACAAATTTAAATCGCTATAAAGTAAAGATAAATTCGGATTGGATTATCAGAAAAGTAAAAATGAGCAATTGATGTAAAAATCACGGAAAAAAAAAATTTTATTAAAGTGAAAATACAAAATTACGATTTTCCATTTTCTTTTTTCCTTTTTAGATTCTGTACCCGTTTAGTTTTAAAATTAAATTTATAGTATGTTAAATTATCTCTGCTGGTCGGCGTTGTGTGTATGGAAATAACACAAATCTGAACCTATGTTGATATGTATGTTCACAAAAAAAAAATCGATCAATCGATTAAAATCGATCAGCAAAAAAAAACGGTGATGAAAGGGTTAATAAAGATATTAAGTATTATTTTTGAATCTTTTTGAAATTATGTTTGGCCCTGTTAAGAAAAAATTTCCCTTTGAAATTTTGTTAAGATCTTCACCAGTAATTTTTTTTTTTTTTTGTTTTCAAGCGGGTACTATAAAATTAGTTGGTTGCAGATGCTATCAAATCAAATTTTACGTCAATAACAATGGAATTGTGATACCTCTTCATCTATGTAATTAGTTAAAAAAAAGTACAATTTTTACCCAATTTAGTACCACTCTCTAAACACAAATTATCATCCCTGATGAAATAAGCAAATGCAACCCAGCAAACAAATAATCAGTCAGTTGATTATGAGGAAAAACGATTAAAATGTTGAGGAATGAAAAAAAAAATATTATATATGGATTTGTGTACATGCGTTATAGTGGCTAAATGGCGATATAGCGGCTATCGTATGTGTACACACAATATTTGTGTTAAGTAAATCAACGGATTAGTAAAAAAAAGATTTAGAAAGTCACTTAAGCTCTGTTTACTTTGGAATTTAACTATTTCCTCTTCGACCCTTAATGGTTGACTTTTACAAATAAAGTAAAACGATGGGCACAGTTATAATATGGTATTATTAAACAAAAATTTTAACAAATTTTTGTAATGAATGTGAGGCACAATGGCTTTTGAAAATCGCTTAAAGCCTGGCAATCTCAGAATTGAAACTTTATCTATTTTTTTCCGATTTTTATTCCAAAAGTGTAACCTTATATGTTAAAATATGGTTAATTTTTTTTTTTTTTAAAAAGTAGTTTTGGTTTGTTATAACTAACTAATCTCTTCGAGTGTATAACTATTTAGACGATAATTTTCTCCTTATTGGAAATAAAGAAAAAAAATAAATAGATAGGCATAAACGACTTCGATGTGCGGTATGATAGATTAAACGGCTGACTACATGGACTGTACTGTAAAACTGAGTAAAGCGGTCTCGAGACCGAGATTTGGAATATGTATTAACTGAATATATCAAATATATAACCGAATACCGATGGCGAAAATGGTTTCCTTTCGCATGTATCTTATTTCAATATCGACCACAATTGTAAATTGCAAATCGCCTGCAATTGTTTGCTGGGATTTTGTTGGAATAAAACACACTCAACGAAATTTGGACGGTAAAATCAAATAAATGAACTAGATTTAAATTTTATTGAACAACAATGATATGATACGAATGCAAATCGTATTTTTTTCTAAACGAAAGTTTAGTTCTTCTTTTCTTAACGACCAGTAAGATAATTGTCGATTTATAGTCTTCGACCAATATTTTCGTTCGGGTGTATATTTTCTAAGTGGAAAAAACCAGCAGTTTGTTCATAATATTGGAAAAAAGAGTAATAACAGAACAAATGGAACTTTACAGCGATAGTTAATTCTTTAAAAAAAGCTGTTTTCTCCTTTTAAGGGGAAACGAATAAAAGAGAGGAATTAGTGTGTTGGTGGAGTTACAATAGTGTGTCGTAAGTATGATGAGTGACTCTTACTAGTTGTAAGAGTGTGTTGAATAGGAGTCTGTAAGACAAATTTTAAGGGATAACTAAAGAGGTTTTTATAATAAACTCTTTTCAATTGAACTTTTAAATGTAGCTTTTAGAAAAGTTAGCAGGGGAATTTAAGCAATATCCCAGCAGAAATAAATCGAGATTTTGGCGACACAGCATCTGTTTATAGCATACCGTAGCGCATCCAAAGAGCGCTCTTAGGGATGCAGTAAAAGGAAGGGGAAAAAATTTTAATTTTTTTTTAAGATTTTTTATATAAAACTTATAATGTGTAATTATTTTTTGATAAAATTTCACACTTGCTTTCCTTTTTAATATTTTTAACGCTTTTTGAATAAACATGAGTTTTAGACAAAGACACATGATTTGACTGCATCATTATTGCGCATTAATCAGCGCTGCAAAGAGCGCTTCAATCATAGCATCTTTGACCGCTGTTCCCAAAAAAAATCCTATAAAAATGTGAAAATGAAAATTTCCGATATTTTTTTGATGTTCACTTCCGATTTTTTTTTTTTTTTCATTTTGTTTCACATAAATAAAGTTTTGTAAAGTAAAACGAATGAATTTTTTTGTTATATTTTTTTAAATTTTAGTTATTTGATTTCAACTTTGAATTTACAGCATCTTTATTCTGCTTAAATCAGCTCTACAAAGATACATGAATTCACTGCATCTTTAATCTGCTTAAATCAGCGCTAAAAAGATACATGAATTTACAGCATCTTTATTCTGCTTAAATCAGCGCTCTAAAGACACGTGATTTCAGTGCATCTAAAGAGCGCTGTTTCTGTGTATCCAACTAGCGCTCTAAAGTGGGACATCGCCTTAGGGAATCATGCATGAATTCAGCGCAATTGGATGCGCTCCTTTACTCAAGTTCCCCTTCCAAAAGCTGCTGAACGTTCAGCAAAATTTCTGCTGGGATGTGTGGGTGTGTGTTTATAAATAAAAATATGAGAGATTTAAAGATTTCTTTCAAACAAAAAAAAGGTTCCTGAAATAAGGGAATAAATATTTAATCATACATGTTCATATTTTGTCATGATCTGAAATAAAAAACGCGGGATTCTATTCGAGCATGTTCGATTGTATGACAAACCACAAAGAAAAAAATTAAACCCTACTAATGCGAAAAAAAAACTAACACTTTCTTAAAAATTTGTCAAAAAAGTATTATCTCGACTTTTTCACTTTTTGGAGACACTTTTTTGGACACAAACTAATATTGGATTAAACTTACGCGACAGAAAAGTGGATGGATACAAACTCTCTGGTTGATGGATGGACTTTCTTGGCAGAAATTATCACCTTTTTTCAGCACTTTTTCACTAAACAATTATTTTAATTTGTGGGATTTTTTTCCTTTTGACTTTAGCACTTTCTTCTTTTGCTGATCTTCTGTTGTTTTGTTTTTTAGTTAAATTTGTTATATGTACTTTCAATTTTGTGTTTTAATTTTTTATTTGTAAAATTTGCAAAAAAAAATTATTAAATGTTGGATTCTACTTTACGTTGGCTACAGCGTGGTGTAGCAATAAAACAAAAAAAATAAGAATTAAAGAGTTTGAACAAAAACCTATCAGTTGCACTATCAAACGAATATATGTATAGAAAAAAAAGCAAAATCACAAACTTACTGATTTTGATGCTTTTGATGAGTGTAACTGGATGTTGTTGTTGATTTGGTTGATGGTAAGATCTTCAATTAAGCAGAATTCTCAGAGCTTTTTATTCCCACTGGATGTATCAGGTTCGATATGGACCAAATGTTTGGGTGAATCTATGGAGTGATGTGGATTAGAACTCTGAGCACGAATAAAAATCAACAGATGATTTTTATTGCTCAATTGTGGAAAAAACAAAATATCCCAATTAGAAAAATATGGAAAGAAAAAAGACAAAGTTTGGATTTAGGAAAAAAATTGATATTTTATTCAACGAGATGACAGATCTTACCAGTCGCTATGGATGCTAGAACAATAAGAAGCTTAGAAACTACGTTAGAAACCGGAAAAGAGTATCTATGACATTGACAGCTAATTTAGGCTTTAATGGAGTGAAAGAGATAGAAAGTAATTTCTTTAACTTTCTACCTTTCATATTTTGTAGCCTTGATATATGTATCAACGAGGAATTTAAGGATTTTATTGACGGAATTAATGGGAAAAGACTATTAGGACTTTTTGACATTAACAATACTAAAATACTAAAATACTAAAATACTAAAATACTAAAATACTAAAATACTAAAATACTAAAATACTAAAATACTAAAATACTAAAATACTAAAATACTAAAATACTAAAATACTAAAATACTAAAATACTAAAATACTAAAATACTAAAATACTAAAATACTAAAATACTAAAATACTAAAATACTAAAATACTAAAATACTAAAATACTAAAATACTAAAATACTAAAATACTAAAATACTAAAATACTAAAATACTAAAATACTAAAATACTAAAATACTAAAATACTAAAATACTAAAATACTAAAATACTAAAATACTAAAATACTAAAATACTAAAATACTAAAATACTAAAATACTAAAATACTAAAATACTAAAATACTAAAATACTAAAATACTAAAATACTAAAATACTAAAATACTAAAATACTAAAATACTAAAATACTAAAATACTAAAATACTAAAATACTAAAATACTAAAATACTAAAATACTAAAATACTAAAATACTAAAATACTAAAATACTAAAATACTAAAATACTAAAATACTAAAATACTAAAATACTAAAATACTAAAATACTAAAATACTAAAATACTAAAATACTAAAATACTAAAATACTAAAATACTAAAATACTAAAATACTAAAATACTAAAATACTAAAATACTAAAATACTAAAATACTAAAATACTAAAATACTAAAATACTAAAATACTAAAATACTAAAATACTAAAATACTAAAATACTAAAATACTAAAATACTAAAATACTAAAATACTAAAATACTAAAATACTAAAATACTAAAATACTAAAATACTAAAATACTAAAATACTAAAATACTAAAATACTAAAATACTAAAATACTAAAATACTAAAATACTAAAATACTAAAATACTAAAATACTAAAATACTAAAATACTAAAATACTAAAATACTAAAATACTAAAATACTAAAATACTAAAATACTAAAATACTAAAATACTAAAATACTAAAATACTAAAATACTAAAATACTAAAATACTAAAATACTAAAATACTAAAATACTAAAATACTAAAATACTAAAATACTAAAATACTAAAATACTAAAATACTAAAATACTAAAATACTAAAATACTAAAATACTAAAATACTAAAATACTAAAATACTAAAATACTAAAATACTAAAATACTAAAATACTAAAATACTAAAATACTAAAATACTAAAATACTAAAATACTAAAATACTAAAATACTAAAATACTAAAATACTAAAATACTAAAATACTAAAATACTAAAATACTAAAATACTAAAATACTAAAATACTAAAATACTAAAATACTAAAATACTAAAATACTAAAATACTAAAATACTAAAATACTAAAATACTAAAATACTAAAATACTAAAATACTAAAATACTAAAATACTAAAATACTAAAATACTAAAATACTAAAATACTAAAATACTAAAATACTAAAATACTAAAATACTAAAATACTAAAATACAATACTAAAATACTAAAATACTAAAATACTAAAATACTAAATACTAAAATACTAAAATACTAAAATACTAAAATACTAAAATACTAAAATACTAAAATACTAAAATACTAAAATACTAAAATACTAAAATACTAAAATACTAAAATACTAAAATACTAAAATACTAAAATACTAAAATACTAAAATACTAAAATACTAAAATACTAAAATACTAAAATACTAAAATACTAAAATACTAAAATACTAAAATACTAAAATACTAAAATACTAAAATACTAAAATACTAAAATACTAAAATACTAAAATACTAAAATACTAAAATACTAAAATACTAAAATACTAAAATACTAAAATACTAAAATACTAAAATACTAAAATACTAAAATACTAAAATACTAAAATACTAAAATACTAAAATACTAAAATACTAAAATACTAAAATACTAAAATACTAAAATACTAAAATACTAAAATACTAAAATACTAAAATACTAAAATACTAAAATACTAAAATACTAAAATACTAAAATACTAAAATACTAAAATACTAAAATACTAAAATACTAAAATACTAAAATACTAAAATACTAAAATACTAAAATACTAAAATACTAAAATACTAAAATACTAAAATACTAAAATACTAAAATACTAAAATACTAAAATACTAAAATACTAAAATACTAAAATACTAAAATACTAAAATACTAAAATACTAAAATACTAAAATACTAAAATACTAAAATACTAAAATACTAAAATACTAAAATACTAAAATACTAAAATACTAAAATACTAAAATACTAAAATACTAAAATACTAAAATACTAAAATACTAAAATACTAAAATACTAAAATACTAAAATACTAAAATACTAAAATACTAAAATACTAAAATACTAAAATACTAAAATACTAAAATACTAAAATACTAAAATACTAAAATACTAAAATACTAAAATACTAAAATACTAAAATACTAAAATACTAAAATACTAAAATACTAAAATACTAAAATACTAAAATACTAAAATACTAAAATACTAAAATACTAAAATACTAAAATACTAAAATACTAAAATACTAAAATACTAAAATACTAAAATACTAAAATACTAAAATACTAAAATACTAAAATACTAAAATACTAAAATACTAAAATACTAAAATACTAAAATACTAAAATACTAAAATACTAAAATACTAAAATACTAAAATACTAAAATACTAAAATACTAAAATACTAAAATACTAAAATACTAAAATACTAAAATACTAAAATACTAAAATACTAAAATACTAAAATACTAAAATACTAAAATACTAAAATACTAAAATACTAAAATACTAAAATACTAAAATACTAAAATACTAAAATACTAAAATACTAAAATACTAAAATACTAAAATACTAAAATACTAAAATACTAAAATACTAAAATACTAAAATACTAAAATACTAAAATACTAAAATACTAAAATACTAAAATACTAAAATACTAAAATACTAAAATACTAAAATACTAAAATACTAAAATACTAAAATACTAAAATACTAAAATACTAAAATACTAAAATACTAAAATACTAAAATACTAAAATACTAAAATACTAAAATACTAAAATACTAAAATACTAAAATACTAAAATACTAAAATACTAAAATACTAAAATACTAAAATACTAAAATACTAAAATACTAAAATACTAAAATACTAAAATACTAAAATACTAAAATACTAAAATACTAAAATACTAAAATACTAAAATACTAAAATACTAAAATACTAAAATACTAAAATACTAAAATACTAAAATACTAAAATACTAAAATACTAAAATACTAAAATACTAAAATACTAAAATACTAAAATACTAAAATACTAAAATACTAAAATACTAAAATACTAAAATACTAAAATACTAAAATACTAAAATACTAAAATACTAAAATACTAAAATACTAAAATACTAAAATACTAAAATACTAAAATACTAAAATACTAAAATACTAAAATACTAAAATACTAAAATACTAAAATACTAAAATACTAAAATACTAAAATACTAAAATACTAAAATACTAAAATACTAAAATACTAAAATACTAAAATACTAAAATACTAAAATACTAAAATACTAAAATACTAAAATACTAAAATACTAAAATACTAAAATACTAAAATACTAAAATACTAAAATACTAAAATACTAAAATACTAAAATACTAAAATACTAAAATACTAAAATACTAAAATACTAAAATACTAAAATACTAAAATACTAAAATACTAAAATACTAAAATACTAAAATACTAAAATACTAAAATACTAAAATACTAAAATACTAAAATACTAAAATACTAAAATACTAAAATACTAAAATACTAAAATACTAAAATACTAAAATACTAAAATACTAAAATACTAAAATACTAAAATACTAAAATACTAAAATACTAAAATACTAAAATACTAAAATACTAAAATACTAAAATACTAAAATACTAAAATACTAAAATACTAAAATACTAAAATACTAAAATACTAAAATACTAAAATACTAAAATACTAAAATACTAAAATACTAAAATACTAAAATACTAAAATACTAAAATACTAAAATACTAAAATACTAAAATACTAAAATACTAAAATACTAAAATACTAAAATACTAAAATACTAAAATACTAAAATACTAAAATACTAAAATACTAAAATACTAAAATACTAAAATACTAAAATACTAAAATACTAAAATACTAAAATACTAAAATACTAAAATACTAAAATACTAAAATACTAAAATACTAAAATACTAAAATACTAAAATACTAAAATACTAAAATACTAAAATACTAAAATACTAAAATACTAAAATACTAAAATACTAAAATACTAAAATACTAAAATACTAAAATACTAAAATACTAAAATACTAAAATACTAAAATACTAAAATACTAAAATACTAAAATACTAAAATACTAAAATACTAAAATACTAAAATACTAAAATACTAAAATACTAAAATACTAAAATACTAAAATACTAAAATACTAAAATACTAAAATACTAAAATACTAAAATACTAAAATACTAAAATACTAAAATACTAAAATACTAAAATACTAAAATACTAAAATACTAAAATACTAAAATACGAAAATACGAAAATACTAAAATACTAAAATACTAAAATACTAAAATACTAAAATACTAAAATACTAAAATACTAAAATACTAAAATACTAAAATACTAAAATACTAAAATACTAAAATACTAAAATACTAAAATACTAAAATACTAAAATACTAAAATACTAAAATACTAAAATACTAAAATACTAAAATACTAAAATACTAAAATACTAAAATACTAAAATACTAAAATACTAAAATACTAAAATACTAAAATACTAAAATACTAAAATACTAAAATACTAAAATACTAAAATACTAAAATACTAAAATACTAAAATACTAAAATACTAAAATACTAAAATACTAAAATACTAAAATACTAAAATACTAAAATACTAAAATACTAAAATACTAAAATACTAAAATACTAAAATACTAAAATACTAAAATACTAAAATACTAAAATACTAAAATACTAAAATACTAAAATACTAAAATACTAAAATACTAAAATACTAAAATACTAAAATACTAAAATACTAAAATACTAAAATACTAAAATACTAAAATACTAAAATACTAAAATACTAAAATACTAAAATACTAAAATACTAAAATACTAAAATACTAAAATACTAAAATACTAAAATACTAAAATACTAAAATACTAAAATACTAAAATACTAAAATACTAAAATACTAAAATACTAAAATACTAAAATACTAAAATACTAAAATACTAAAATACTAAAATACTAAAATACTAAAATACTAAAATACTAAAATACTAAAATACTAAAATACTAAAATACTAAAATACTAAAATACTAAAATACTAAAATACTAAAATACTAAAATACTAAAATACTAAAATACTAAAATACTAAAATACTAAAATACTAAAATACTAAAATACTAAAATACTAAAATACTAAAATACTAAAATACTAAAATACTAAAATACTAAAATACTAAAATACTAAAATACTAAAATACTAAAATACTAAAATACTAAAATACTAAAATACTAAAATACTAAAATACTAAAATACTAAAATACTAAAATACTAAAATACTAAAATACTAAAATACTAAAATACTAAAATACTAAAATACTAAAATACTAAAATACTAAAATACTAAAATACTAAAATACTAAAATACTAAAATACTAAAATACTAAAATACTAAAATACTAAAATACTAAAATACTAAAATACTAAAATACTAAAATACTAAAATACTAAAATACTAAAATACTAAAATACTAAAATACTAAAATACTAAAATACTAAAATACTAAAATACTAAAATACTAAAATACTAAAATACTAAAATACTAAAATACTAAAATACTAAAATACTAAAATACTAAAATACTAAAATACTAAAATACTAAAATACTAAAATACTAAAATACTAAAATACTAAAATACTAAAATACTAAAATACTAAAATACTAAAATACTAAAATACTAAAATACTAAAATACTAAAATACTAAAATACTAAAATACTAAAATACTAAAATACTAAAATACTAAAATACTAAAATACTAAAATACTAAAATACTAAAATACTAAAATACTAAAATACTAAAATACTGAAATACTAAAATACTAAAATACTAAAATACTAAAATACTAAAATACTAAAATACTAAAATACTAAAATACTAAAATACTAAAATACTAAAATACTAAAATACTAAAATACTAAAATACTAAAATACTAAAATACTAAAATACTAAAATACTAAAATACTAAAATACTAAAATACTAAAATACTAAAATACTAAAATACTAAAATACTAAAATACTAAAATACTAAAATACTAAAATACTAAAATACTAAAATACTAAAATACTAAAATACTAAAATACTAAAATACTAAAATACTAAAATACTAAAATACTAAAATACTAAAATACTAAAATACTAAAATACTAAAATACTAAAATACTAAAATACTAAAATACTAAAATACTTGTAATGGACAAGGGTTAAATTAAGTTGCAATCACCAAAATTAATGATTCAACTAAAATTAAACGCAGCTCGTAAAACTATATGTGTTGTTTTTCAAAATTAATAAACCGTTTCAGGGGAATCAGGGAGGACAAATGGGAGCCGTTGCAGCCACTAGCTGGCAGTCGTGTGGGGGGTTCGAGTCCACCTAACATCCCTGTCAACACACATATTCCCTATTACACAGATTTTATTTTAGACTCCCGAAATTTTGTATTTTGATGCTCTCATGAAATAAACAAAAGATTACAAAATCAAAAATACCCTATAGTAAAGATTGGAGCTTTTTAATCAATATACAAAAAATGTTAAATTTTAAAGAGTCTTCAAGATGGCTATGAAGACTTACGTCTCGTTACCCGCCCTACCGTTGGTTTTAGCGACGTACATTGTTGAGCTAAAACCCCACTATTGAACTATACCTTACCCTCCTAATCCATCACGTAAGAAAACGCAGGGTTAATTTAAAGTACCATTTTTAATAACAATTCATTATTCATAAAATATCAAAATCCATTAGTATTAAGTGCAAAAATACCGAACAATAATTCATTAATCTTAACGGTTAAAGATAGAAGCTATGTGCTTAAAGTAATTTTATATTTAAAATGCTAGTGCTAACTAGGGTAGAAATAAAATTAATTTGGGTGCCGTACAGGCAAAGTTCAGAAAAAATAGATATTTAAATATGCCATGATCATTTAAAGGTTAAATGAATAAATTCTGTTTTTAAATAAATGATCATGCTCATCAACGACTTCAAATATAACGATTTTAATTTTTTTTATAAATTTATATGTAAGAATAAAAACCTAAACACAACTTAATTATTTAACAACATCATTACGACGATGTGGTTCTTTTTTTTCTTTGTGTCTTGAAATTAGAAGCAAAAATTAAATTGAATGGAGTTTTTATATTGACGTTTCATTCCCCTTCGTTTCTCTGGGGAGCAGAGACTAAAATATAAAAACAGCAATAAAAATAAATTTAAAATTATGCTCTTTACATTATCGCGCAAAATACCATACAAAATTTTTTAATTGTTGCTTCTATTCATTAAGAAGACCAATATGCAACTAAACAAAATGTTATACTATGCAAAACAAAATCATTTAAGTTGACTCACCAAAAACATTATACTTCTGTAGCAGCACGATGAGGCCTCTCGAACTTGCCGAGTCTAATGATGAATATCTAGAGTTGGGGCTTATTCAAAAAAGTGTTAGAATGTTGTTTAATTGCATATTCGACGTACTTACATTATGACAATATATGATCGTTAAATGTATAGTAAATTTCTTAAATAGTTAGGGGTTCTTATACTAAAATTTGAGTGTTATACTTTTATAACAGTTACATTATTTTCCGAACATAACTATTTCAAACAGGGGAATTCGAATTAATTCGGAATCTTAAAATCTAATCAGAGTTTCAAAAGAGTAGGTTCTTTTGATTGAAATAAATTTTAAAAACATGACTCTTTTTATGTTTTATAAAAATTTTATTTCATCATAATGCGGACAATTCGTGCAAAATTAATTCAGTAAATGGTTTGCAGAATATTAAATTTTAAATTTTATGTTTCTCTAAGAGAATTTTATCGTATGCGGGTAACATCGATTAAAATTTCAAAAGATTTTAAAAAACCATTGACTTTAAGTTAAGAGTTTATCTTAAATAAAAACCTACAAAAACTTATAATACTTCCGAAGAATGAATTTTGGTATAAGGTTTTATATTTGTTTTGTTATTTTGTTTTTATAATTAGAAACCCACTTTAAGTGTCTTAAATGCGATAATTAACGTGTCCTCATAGTAATATTTGAAAATTCAATTATCAGTGGACAAAAAAGACATCAAAGCATAACCTTAAATTATTAACCGTCACTGGTCAAGTAGTTAAACTCGAGTTAACTGAAATAGGTTGGTTGACTAAGAGGTAATTGTTCTCAAAAAAAAATAGGGTTAAGGCAAAATATTTGTATGTGATACCAAACGTATGGATTTAATTCGATTAAATTTTGGCTGGAAGGTTGAATAAATCCTATAAAGATTTCGATTTTGGTAACTATACACGATCATGGATGAATAGGTCACCAGTACAGATGGGTATTTTGACATATACTGGTCGATGATTATAATTGATTTTTGCTGATGATGTAACCAGATGAAATTGAGGTTAAGTGTAGTTGACCAATATGATGTAGTTGAGGTTATGTTGGCTGACTGTAGCGTGCAAACTAGATCTCAAGACAAAAATTTTGTGTTTTCTTATGTTGCTAGGCGTGGTCATATAAAAACAACACTCCGTAAGTACGCTCAGAGTGTTTTTATGATCTACCGCTTTACGTACAGTGGTGGCTAACTAAATAGTCTACTACTGCAAGTTGGCACAACACAAAATTGAGGTTATGTGATCTTTAAGCGTAAATCCTATAAAAACGATATAAAAATTAGCAAAGAACTTTTGACGATTGATCCATACCTATTTACCTGACGCAGATTATGTTTTATATAACTTTGTGTAAGAATGAGAGGTTATGTGATGTAAACCTCAACATAGGTTAGGAAATTTTAATTTCGGCACTCCTCCTATTTTGAAATCACCAAGGGTTGATTTTTCAGTATAATCAGCCGTTCGTTATACCACGGACTTCGTTACCAACTGTAGTTAAGATGGTACATCAGGCAACGTTAACCTGTCTCAATTTGGTTTCCCGAGACTCCTGCACAAAATCAATAATTCCAGATTGCAAAATATCTGGACCCTTTGGGGTACCTTCTCAGAAATATCTTCGGTTGACTTTATTAAATTACCGGCTTTATTGTATTACCGAAATTATTTTATACAGTTTGCGAATATTCACTTATTAAAACGGTTTTTAAAATTTATTGTGTTTTAGATATCACAAAAAAACTTTCCACTGTATGTTCTTACTTGCTGCAGGTTAAAATAAAAAAGAAACCACATTTTTGTCTAACAATTCAAGAGAGTTTTAATAAAGAAGGTAAATTAAATGAGTTGAGCTTTTACTAATCAAATCAACAATCGATAACTCATCCGTACGGTACTACACTCACAGAAAAATGTCGCTAAAACTACAATAACCATTTCTAAATCACATTTAAAAAGTATTTGAATGTCCAAATACATCTGAAATAGGAAAACAAAATATCCTTTTTTAATGTAGACTAGCCATCCCTGATGTATTTATCCTTTTGACGAAATTAGGACAGTTATAACATATAATCGTTAAATATAGCGAAGACATAAACCTTATAAGGGATGGTTACAGATTTTTGTAACTAGCCAAAGTTTTGTTGAGTGTTTCAATGAGTATTTTAAAGAGTATTTTACCTATTGTTAATATGATGTCAAATTATTATAAAAAAATTATGTAACCCAATGAACATGTTGAGAGGTGAAACGAATATACGAATATCAAATTATTGTTTTATTCAAACAATTTATTTATGTGAAATAATTTGATATGTAAACCGAAAAAAAACAATATTTATGTGAAACATATAAAAAAACAATTTGTTTATTAAACAGTCAATAGTAATTGAACCAATTTTTTAAAAAAAAATTTCTATATAGATAGATTTGAGAAATGAAATAATAGCCCTTACAAACCAGATAATTCTGGTCTTTTAGACAGCAGAATTAGATGGAAAGAAGGATATTATGTACGAATGTCCTTGGCATGGAATGTACCAACAACTTTTCCATCAGGATCTTCAAGGACGTAATAATGACTACCTACTTTTTCGCGGACTTTGGCCTTTAGAAAAAGCGGAGCTAATTTAGCGTTGTATTTTTTCTCGCTATTGCTTTGAGAGAAATTTCGGCGAAATACCTCTTGACCGACTTTAAAGGATATTGGCCTTGCACGTAGGTTGTATTGATGCCTGTTGGAATCGTAAGTTGCGCGTATATTTTTCCTTAAATCTTTCCTCAACATTGCTAATTTATCATCTTTGTCTAAAGGACTTATCGCTTCGTCAAGAATTTTTAGATTTTTCAGAATTTTATATGACGAACCATGGGTGATCATATCCATCCCAAAGACAGCATGATAAGGCGAACATTTTATGGTTTGATGGTATGAATTTCTCAGAGCACAGCTAACTGAACTAAGATTTTCATCCCATTGGGTCTGGTCCTTCTTTAAAAAAGTACGAATCCCTGCAATTATCGATCTATTGACCCTTTCAGATGCATTCGACTGGGGTGAGTATACAGCGGTATATACGTGAGATATTCCGAGCTGGGTCAAAAAAGCATTGAAGTCGTTTGCCCGAAATTGTGATCCGTTATCACTTATCAGGGTTTCCGGGATTCCGTATACGTGAGTGGCGCCCAACGTGGGGTCCGTAAAGGGTTTCCGGGATTCCGTATACGTGAAAAATATGGGTTAATAAAAAGTTTTGAATTACCGGTGCTGTAAATTTCTTAAGAGGGCACAGCCAATGAAACTTAGTAAGATGATCTAGGACTATTAGTATGCCGATGTGACCATGCTTACTCCTTGGATAGGGTCCTAGAATGTCAATATATAAACGTTGAAACGGTCTTATCGAAGAAGATGGTTGACCCATCTCTGGTTTCAGGGACATATTAGGGGCTTTTGTCTCCTTGCAGGTCGCGCATTTTCTGACGTAATTTCGGACATCATTAACTAGCCCTGGCCAGTAGAAGTTACGACGGATTAGCTCTAAAGTTTTGTTCATGCCACCATGCACAGATACAGAAGAGCCATGTGCACGTTTTATCACGTCGTATCTGAGCGGACAGGGTACCCATAATTTCCATGCCTGTTGTTCCTGTAACAAATCTCCTAAATAATGTTCCGTTCTAATATAAACATATTTTCCCACAACTTTAAGATCGGGGAACTTGACCTCATTTTCCGCAATCTTTGACTTTAAATCCAAATAATCTTGGCCTTCAAAGTGTGCTGATTCCAAGTCAATTTCTGGGTCGGCTAATTCTACCCCCGCTATCTCGTCGCAAGGAATCCTGCTGAGCGCATCTGGGACTATGTGGTCTTTTCCTTTTCGATGGCTCACAGTGAATTTGAAGGATTGGAGCTTAAACACCCATCTGGCTAGCCTTCCGATCAAATCCGGTTGTTTCATTAGCCACACCAAGGATGAGTGATCCGTTATCACTTCAAATTTAGGAACGGGCCAATTAAGAATTGCCTCCACCTTCTCTGGATCAGTTCTTATACCCCCATTTCCGATAATAAACCCTAGATACTTAACTTGAGTTACACAGAAAGCACTTTTAGCGATATTTAGAGTCAAATTAGCTTTGCGAAATTGCTCGGCTATTCTTGCTAAAACCGTTAAATGCGAGGAAAAATCCTCGGAAACGATTATCAAATCGTCGAGGTATCCAAAAACAGAGTGTCTCAAATCTGGGGGTATTAACTGGTCCATAAGACGGCACATGGTCTGGGGAGCTGTGCAAAGTCCGAAAGGCATAACAACAAACTGATACAGGGGTCGCCCTGGTACAGTAAACGCGGTTAACGACTTTGCCTGATCGGCTAGGCCGATCTGCCAATATGCGTCTTTCAGATCCAACTTTGAAATCAGGTTTGCTTTTGGAAGTCTTGAAAATATTCCCTCAATGTTTGGAAGCGGATAGGCATCCTTTTTGGTCACTTGGTTGACCTTCCTGGCATCAAGGCACAGGCGGACTTTGTTTGGTTTTACAACCAAACGCATTGGAGAACTCCAAGGTGATGATGATTCTTCAATCACACCTAATGCCAGCATTCTATCTATTTCTTGAAACATCAGTTTCTCCACAGCCGGAGAAACTGGATAGAATCTTTGCTTGATCGGTTTAGCATCACCAACATCGATGTCATGCTTGATCAAGCTTGTTCTCCCTAAGCCTTGCTTTTCAAAATTTGGAAACAACTGCGTAATAGCATTTAACTGCTGAAGCTGGCTAGGAGTTAAGGGAAACTTGAAATCGTCTGATTCTGCAGACTTTTCTCTATTTTCGGACAACACATCGGACGTTTTTTCTAAAGCGGACAACTCGGAAAGATCTTTGGACAAAGATAAACAGACGGACGGTTCTGCCACAATTGCAGACTCAAAAATATCTGCCGCAAGTTTGAATGACTTCCAAAAATCCAATCCTAAGATCAAGCGTTGTGAAAGTGAAGGTACAATTAAAATTTTTAACTTATGGACTTGGTCCCTGAAAGTGACATCCACATCCAGGAAACCTGTGGTTTTCTGAATGTTTCCGTCAGCTGTCTTAACATATGATTTTATGGACTGGAAATTTGAAAATTTGGAGAAATCATACTTTGCCAGGTCTGACCCAATACACGATACATTAGCTCCTGTATCCAGTAGACCGTATTCGACAAACTTTAAAAAGTTAATTTTAGCATAGTAACGTTGGTCTTGTTGATTATTTATAATGGCGGAAATAACGAATTTTGAAAACTTTTTTCTATTTTTGAAATAATTTCTAAGCCGAATTGATGACCTTTTCGGTTTTTTTGACGGACAAACGGAACCAGAAGAAGCTTCAAAAATCGCGTTGCGGACCGCAATATAATTATCATATCTTTCATGATATGGTCGAATAGGATAAATAAGTTTAGCTATTGGTGTGTTACTTGTATGTGAAATATCTGGTCGTTTTAAAATTTGGACGTAAGTATCTAAATTCGATTTTATTTGTTCGACCACTTGATTTGACGATGCAAAATTAGGTTCATTGTAGGTTTCTAATGGTTTAGGTTTTTTGATTTCGATAATTTTTTTGTTGCGCAATTGGCACAATCAGGTTGATAAATAGTTTTAGCGCCACAACCGTAGCAAAAAACTTTCTTATCTTCTAAGCATTGTTTATAATGATGACCTTGAGTGTCACAGTTCCAACAGTTTGTTAGAATTGGCCCTTGGCGAATGGCATCCACCGATAAATCAACGGCTGGAGTGTAATCATCACGATTTGCTTCTGGACATTCAATCGCCGCGACTCCACGTTTTGTTGTTGCTGGTCTAAAAATAATTGCGTGCTGGAAAGCCTCATCCTCTAGAATCTCTTCCCTTTTTTGCACAAGTTCACGCAGATCTGCCAGAGTGTCAATTTTTTCGTAAACTAAACCTAAACGAATATCGGGTCTAACGTTTCTTATAAGGGTCTCCACCAACTCATCTTCTTCCATTGGAGCGTCTAAACGATCCATCAGGGTCAAAATTGATTCGTAAAATGTTTCAAATTTTTCCCCCGTTTTCATTTTACGATTGCGAATATCTGCACGAAGGTCGAAGTTGGATCGCGAACTCTTATATTCCTGCTTTAACGCAGCACAGAAAGGTTCCCATTCTACTTTTTCCACCCGCTTGTGATATCGCCAGTACCAATCGCGGACCTTACCGGTAAGCAGAATGTGAAGATTTTGGCAAACAAAATTAAAATTACCTTTAAAAGTGCTTTTAGTCAAAGACTTCAGAATATAGAGAAATTGTTTTACACTAAGCCCATTTTTCGATCCGTCGAATTTTATGTTCCAATTCTGGATAGCCTGAGTAGCCTTTTCAGGTCTCCAATAATAATCAAATTCGTCAGTATTTTCAAAATGTGGATTCACATTTCTTTGTCCCCGTTGACGGTAACCACTTTGTGTCTGATTATTGGACCTAGGAGCATAATTCCAATTTTGGTTTACAACCCGAGCACTATGAGTATTTGGACTATGATGTTCAGGTAGAGTTAAAGAACTACAAGAACAATTTTGATCACAAGAACAATTTTGGTTTTCGATTCTAGTGTCATTATTTGAATGCTGAGCACCTAAGGGATTAGTATTTCCCTTATACCGCTGAGAAAAGTTTTGAACGTTATGGCTGTTTGGTAATTGGTCCTGACCTTTAGGAACAACTTCATACTTTGTCAACAATCTCATGAGAGTACTTTCAATCAATTGAGTAACTTGTGACAAATCAGTTAAAGGTTGTAGGGTTGAAGATTGATTGTCTGAATATGAGACATTAGATTTGTTTGATTGGGGTACAGAATTGTTAATTGGGTTATGTGAACGTTGCCCTTTGTTAACAAAACTTGGTGACAATCGCATAGGATCTGAAATAGACGAAAGTTGTTGGGCTTGGTTATGTTGCATTGGCAATACATGTCTATGGCCGCGACTTTCTGAATTTTGTGGCGAACTATGTACAGGATTATCTAAGATGCGCTGAGTATTTGTACTTGTTGAACACATTTCCAACAATGGCATGGTTGAAAATTCGAGTTGCGCTCCCAGTGTCATTTCGGGTAGTGAAATTTGGTCGTAACCACTAGCAGTGTAGTTCTTACGTACCGCACCGGTTGATTTATCAGGCCCATTATCGGTATGATTGGGACTTTTTGCCATTGGCTCAATATTTTTTGATACCAAGTCTGACAATTCAAAGAACTGGTTGCAAACTGAGCATTTCAACGATTGGGAAATTATCTGTTTAATACAGTTGCTGTGAAACTCGTGTTTACACTTCAATATAATTGAAATTGCCTGGTTATTCAAAATGATTTCATCACAAATAGTACAATAATCTGTAGTAGCAGCAAGGTGTTCAGCGCCACCTTGACCTGTATGTCCAAGTTCTTCATCGATTCCCATTTTAGAAGATTTATGAAGGCAAGAACAATATAACAACTACGTAACTATGTAGCCAAAATAAAATAAATTCTTAAAGCAGTTTTCGTTCAAGATTTAATATAAAAATGTTTCAGTTTCAAACTGGGCAAAAAAATTATGTAAAGTGATTTTAGTTCAGAAAAATTACGATAATTTTTTGTTTGGATACAAATTTAAGAATCCAAATAATTTAAAATTTCACTATTAAAATCCACCAATATCATTTAATTCTTTTCTGATATAAGTAAGCCGATAAATGTAATTATTACGGACTATATTGATTCTTTGTGTCCAATATAAAAAAAAACTAAATTTGTGTAATAACAATCATTAACAAAATTTACCATAAGTAGTGGTATAAAAATAATTCGTTAATCGTGACCGTTGCTTTAAAAAAAAAACGAAGAATTTCTCTTTTAAAATTGTCGTCTTTTTTCCTATATGCATAATTGAATTATACATAAAGGAAAATTATATTTTTTTTCGTTAATCGTGACCGTTGCTTTAAAAAAAAAACGAAGAATTTCTCTTTTAAAATTGTCGTCTTTTTTCCTATATGCATAATTGAATTATACATAAAGGGAAATTATATTTTTTCCGTTAGATTCGACTGTATCTGTAAAATTCAACAAAAATAGCTCTAAAAAGAAATATCTTTTTAAATTAAAGCCAAATTATGCAAACCAATTTTATAGTCTGAGTGTAAAAAAGCTTTTGCCAACTGAGGCTTAAAAAAACAAAAAAATATGTAGCACCGTATGCCAATAAAATGGTATGAAATGATTTTGTCAATATACGACAAATGACTTTAACGTGAATATACGTTTAGTCTAAAGTTAAATTATATATTTATTTATTAAAGTTAAAGTGAAATTATATATTTATTATATATATTATATTTATATAATTCAAATTCCAATATAACGTTTAAATAAAGCGTTCTCAAAAAAAAAAATTTTAATCAAAAATTCAAAAAATGGTTTTCTTACATGTGTGAGGATTACTTGGTAAAGGTATAGTAAAGTATTTTGAAACATTGATTAAAATAAGTATTAATATAAACTGGGCTATTGAGATTCCATGAAATTATTTCGAATAAAAATTTATTTGAACACCAACATGCCGTTTGGTCGTATTAACTGACTATATAGGACACTAAACTGCAACCAGCTAGATTAATGTAATCCATATAAGGCCAGGATGCTGAAACCTAATCAAAATAAATTTTCGTTACGAAACTCTCACAGAATCTATAGAAGATTAACACATTTTGGAATTTTCTATTAACAAATCAAAAGGAATTCTAGGGATTTGCTTGGACGGCTAATCCGGTCATCGCCAAATTGTCGGTCAATCCAAAGAAAATATAAAATTTATTTAATTCACTAATTTCTCATTACAAAAAGTGTTATAACTTCACAAATAGTATTGACATCTACAAGAAAATTAAAAGTTTAGAGCAGTAAGTTCTCCATGTATGTACAGATACTATAGTCTGAATTTTAATATCTAAAATAATTCCAAAAGGAGATTTTTCTCTAACATTTCTTACTGGAAAGTTGAAGACACTTGTCAGACATATAATTGTATTTGAATTTTTCTAAAAGATGGTATTTTAGATATTTTTCTGGAAACTTTACGTACCCCACGTTGGGCGCCACTCTGTAATGGACAAGGGTTAAATTAAGTTGCAATCACCAAAATTAATGATTCAACTAAAATTAAACGCAGCTCGTAAAACTATATGTGTTGTTTTTCAAAATTAATAAACCGTTTCAGGGGAATCAGGGAGGACAAATGGGAGCCGTTGCAGCCACTAGCTGGCAGTCGTGTGGGGGGTTCGAGTCCACCTAACATCCCTGTCAACACACATATTCCCTATTACACAGATTTTATTTTAGACTCCCGAAATTTTGTATTTTGATGCTCTCATGAAATAAACAAAAGATTACAAAATCAAAAATACCCTATAGTAAAGATTGGAGCTTTTTAATCAATATACAAAAAATTTTAAATTTTAAAGAGTCTTCAAGATGGCTATGAAGACTTACGTCTCGTTACCCGCCCTACCGTTGGTTTTAGCGACGTACATTGTTGAGCTAAAACCCCACTATTGAACTATACCTTACCCTCCTAATCCATCACGTAAGAAAACGCAGGGTTAATTTAAAGTACCATTTTTAATAACAATTCATTATTCATAAAATATCAAAATCCATTAGTATTAAGTGCAAAAATACCGAACAATAATTCATTAATCTTAACGGTTAAAGATAGAAGCTATGTGCTTAAAGTAATTTTATATTTAAAATGCTAGTGCTAACTAGGGTAGAAATAAAATTAATTTGGGTGCCGTACAGGCAAAGTTCAGAAAAAATAGATATTTAAATATGCCATGATCATTTAAAGGTTAAATGAATAAATTCTGTTTTTAAATAAATGATCATGCTCATCAACGACTTCAAATATAACGATTTTAATTTTTTTTATAAATTTATATGTAAGAATAAAAACCTAAACACAACTTAATTATTTAACAACATCATTACGACGATGTGGTTCTTTTTTTTCTTTGTGTCTTGAAATTAGAAGCAAAAATTAAATTGAATGGAGTTTTTATATTGACGTTTCATTCCCCTTCGTTTCTCTGGGGAGCAGAGACTAAAATATAAAAACAGCAATAAAAATAAATTTAAAATTATGCTCTTTACATTATCGCGCAAAATACCATACAAAATTTTTTAATTGTTGCTTCTATTCATTAAGAAGACCAATATGCAACTAAACAAAATGTTATACTATGCAAAACAAAATCATTTAAGTTGACTCACCAAAAACATTATACTTCTGTAGCAGCACGATGAGGCCTCTCGAACTTGCCGAGTCTAATGATGAATATCTAGAGTTGGGGCTTATTCAAAAAAGTGTTAGAATGTTGTTTAATTGCATATTCGACGTACTTACATTATGACAATATATGATCGTTAAATGTATAGTAAATTTCTTAAATAGTTAGGGGTTCTTATACTAAAATTTGAGTGTTATACTTTTATAACAGTTACATTATTTTCCGAACATAACTATTTCAAACAGGGGAATTCGAATTAATTCGGAATCTTAAAATCTAATCAGAGTTTCAAAAGAGTAGGTTCTTTTGATTGAAATAAATTTTAAAAACATGACTCTTTTTATGTTTTATAAAAATTTTATTTCATCATAATGCGGACAATTCGTGCAAAATTAATTCAGTAAATGGTTTGCAGAATATTAAATTTTAAATTTTATGTTTCTCTAAGAGAATTTTATCGTATGCGGGTAACATCGATTAAAATTTCAAAAGATTTTAAAAAACCATTGACTTTAAGTTAAGAGTTTATCTTAAATAAAAACCTACAAAAACTTATAATACTTCCGAAGAATGAATTTTGGTATAAGGTTTTATATTTGTTTTGTTATTTTGTTTTTATAATTAGAAACCCACTTTAAGTGTCTTAAATGCGATAATTAACGTGTCCTCATAGTAATATTTGAAAATTCAATTATGAGTGGACAAAAAAGACATCAAAGCATAACCTTAAATTATTAACCGTCACTGGTCAAGTAGTTAAACTCGAGTTAACTGAAATAGGTTGGTTGACTAAGAGGTAATTGTTCTCAAAAAAAAATAGGGTTAAGGCAAAATATTTGTATGTGATACCAAACGTATGGATTTAATTCGATTAAATTTTGGCTGGAAGGTTGAATAAATCCTATAAAGATTTCGATTTTGGTAACTATACACGATCATGGATGAATAGGTCACCAGTCCAGATGGGTATTTTGACATATACTGGTCGATGATTATAATTGATTTTTGCTGATGATGTAACCAGATGAAATTGAGGTTAAGTGTAGTTGACCAATATGATGTAGTTGAGGTTATGTTGGCTGACTGTAGCGTGCAAACTAGATCTCAAGAAAAAATTTTGTGTTTTCTTATGTTGCTAGGCGTGGTCATATAAAAACAACACACCGTAAGTACGCTCAGAGTGTTTTTATGATCTACCGCTTTACGTACAGTGGTGGCTAACTAAATAGTCTACTACTGCAAGTTGGCACAACACAAAATTGAGGTTATGTGATCTTTAAGCGTAAATCCTATAAAAACGATATAAAAATTAGCAAAGAACTTTTGACGATTGATCCATACCTATTTACCTGACGCAGATTATGTTTTATATAACTTTGTGTAAGAATGAGAGGTTATGTGATGTAAACCTCAACATAGGTTAGGAAATTTTAATTTCGGCACTCCTCCTATTTTGAAATCACCAAGGGTTGATTTTTCAATATAATCAGCCGTTCGTTATACCACGGACTTCGTTACCAACTGTAGTTAAGATGGTACATCAGGCAACGTTAACCTGTCTCAATTTGGTTTCCCGAGACTCCTGCACAAAATCAATAATTCCAGATTGCAAAATATCTGGACCCTTTGGGGTACCTTCTCAGAAATATCTTCGGTTGACTTTATTAAATTACCGGCTTTATTTTATTACCGAAATTATTTTATACAGTTTGCGAATATTCACTTATTAAAACGGTTTTTAAAATTTATTGTGTTTTAGATATCACAAAAAAACTTTCCACTGTATGTTCTTACTTGCTGCAGGTTAAAATAAAAAAGAAACCACATTTTTGTCTAACAATTCAAGAGAGTTTTAATAAAGAAGGTAAATTAAATGAGTTGAGCTTTTACTAATCAAATCAACAATCGATAACTCATCCGTACGGTACTACACTCACAGAAAAATGTCGCTAAAACTACAATAACCATTTCTAAATCACATTTAAAAAGTATTTGAATGTCCAAATACATCTGAAATAGGAAAACAAAATATCCTTTTTTAATGTAGACTAGCCATCCCTGATGTATTTATCCTTTTGACGAAATTAGGACAGTTATAACATATAATCGTTAAATATAGCGAAGACATAAACCTTATAAGGGATGGTTACAGATTTTTGTAACTAGCCAAAGTTTTGTTGAGTGTTTCAATGAGTATTTTAAAGAGTATTTTACCTATTGTTAATATGATGTCAAATTATTATAAAAAAATTATGTAACCCAATGAACATTTTGAGAGGTGAAACGAATATACGAATATCAAATTATTGTTTTATTCAAACAATTTATTTATGTGAAATAATTTGATATGTAAACCGAAAAAAAACAATATTTATGTGAAACACATAAAAAAACAATTTGTTTATTAAACAGTCAATAGTAATTGAACCAATTTTTTAAAAAAAATTTCTATATAGATAGATTTGAGAAATGAAATAATAGCCCTTACATACTAAAATACTAAAATACTAAAATACTAAAATACTAAAATACTAAAATACTAAAATACTAAAATACTAAAATACTAAAATACTAAAATACTAAAATACTAAAATACTAAAATACTAAAATACTAAAATACTAAAATACTAAAATACTAAAATACTAAAATACTAAAATACTAAAATACTAAAATACTAAAATACTAAAATACTAAAATACTAAAATACTAAAATACTAAAATACTAAAATACTAAAATACTAAAATACTAAAATACTAAAATACTAAAATACTAAAATACTAAAATACTAAAATACTAAAATACTAAAATACTAAAATACTAAAATACTAAAATACTAAAATACTAAAATACTAAAATACTAAAATACTAAAATACTAAAATACTAAAATACTAAAATACTAAAATACTAAAATACTAAAATACTAAAATACTAAAATACTAAAATACTAAAATACTAAAATACTAAAATACTAAAATACTAAAATACTAAAATACTAAAATACTAAAATACTAAAATACTAAAATACTAAAATACTAAAATACTAAAATACTAAAATACTAAAATACTAAAATACTAAAATACTAAAATACTAAAATACTAAAATACTAAAATACTAAAATACTAAAATACTAAAATACTAAAATACTAAAATACTAAAATACTAAAATACTAAAATACTAAAATACTAAAATACTAAAATACTAAAATACTAAAATACTAAAATACTAAAATACTAAAATACTAAAATACTAAAATACTAAAATACTAAAATACTAAAATACTAAAATACTAAAATACTAAAATACTAAAATACTAAAATACTAAAATACTAAAATACTAAAATACTAAAATACTAAAATACTAAAATACTAAAATACTAAAATACTAAAATACTAAAATACTAAAATACTAAAATACTAAAATACTAAAATACTAAAATACTAAAATACTAAAATACTAAAATACTAAAATACTAAAATACTAAAATACTAAAATACTAAAATACTAAAATACTAAAATACTAAAATACTAAAATACTAAAATACTAAAATACTAAAATACTAAAATACTAAAATACTAAAATACTAAAATACTAAAATACTAAAATACTAAAATACTAAAATACTAAAATACTAAAATACTAAAATACTAAAATACTAAAATACTAAAATACTAAAATACTAAAATACTAAAATACTAAAATACTAAAATACTAAAATACTAAAATACTAAAATACTAAAATACTAAAATACTAAAATACTAAAATACTAAAATACTAAAATACTAAAATACTAAAATACTAAAATACTAAAATACTAAAATACTAAAATACTAAAATACTAAAATACTAAAATACTAAAATACTAAAATACTAAAATACTAAAATACTAAAATACTAAAATACTAAAATACTAAAATACTAAAATACTAAAATACTAAAATACTAAAATACTAAAATACTAAAATACTAAAATACTAAAATACTAAAATACTAAAATACTAAAATACTAAAATACTAAAATACTAAAATACTAAAATACTAAAATACTAAAATACTAAAATACTAAAATACTAAAATACTAAAATACTAAAATACTAAAATACTAAAATACTAAAATACTAAAATACTAAAATACTAAAATACTAAAATACTAAAATACTAAAATACTAAAATACTAAAATACTAAAATACTAAAATACTAAAATACTAAAATACTAAAATACTAAAATACTAAAATACTAAAATACTAAAATACTAAAATACTAAAATACTAAAATACTAAAATACTAAAATACTAAAATACTAAAATACTAAAATACTAAAATACTAAAATACTAAAATACTAAAATACTAAAATACTAAAATACTAAAATACTAAAATACTAAAATACTAAAATACTAAAATACTAAAATACTAAAATACTAAAATACTAAAATACTAAAATACTAAAATACTAAAATACTAAAATACTAAAATACTAAAATACTAAAATACTAAAATACTAAAATACTAAAATACTAAAATACTAAAATACTAAAATACTAAAATACTAAAATACTAAAATACTAAAATACTAAAATACTAAAATACTAAAATACTAAAATACTAAAATACTAAAATACTAAAATACTAAAATACTAAAATACTAAAATACTAAAATACTAAAATACTAAAATACTAAAATACTAAAATACTAAAATACTAAAATACTAAAATACTAAAATACTAAAATACTAAAATACTAAAATACTAAAATACTAAAATACTAAAATACTAAAATACTAAAATACTAAAATACTAAAATACTAAAATACTAAAATACTAAAATACTAAAATACTAAAATACTAAAATACTAAAATACTAAAATACTAAAATACTAAAATACTAAAATACTGAAATACTAAAATACTAAAATACTAAAATTCTAAAATACTAAAATACTAAAATACTAAAATACTAAAATACTAAAATACTAAAATACTAAAATACTAAAATACTAAAATACTAAAATACTAAAATACTAAAATACTAAAATACTAAAATACTAAAATACTAAAATACTAAAATACTAAAATACTAAAATACTAAAATACTAAAATACTAAAATACTAAAATACTAAAATACTAAAATACTAAAATACTAAAATACTAAAATACTAAAATACTAAAATACTAAAATACTAAAATACTAAAATACTAAAATACTAAAATACTAAAATACTAAAATACTAAAATACTAAAATACTAAAATACTAAAATACTAAAATACTAAAATACTAAAATACTAAAATACTAAAATACTAAAATACTAAAATACTAAAATACTAAAATACTAAAATACTAAAATACTAAAATACTAAAATACTAAAATACTAAAATACTAAAATACTAAAATACTAAAATACTAAAATACTAAAATACTAAAATACTAAAATACTAAAATACTAAAATACTAAAATACTAAAATACTAAAATACTAAAATACTAAAATACTAAAATACTAAAATACTAAAATACTAAAATACTAAAATACTAAAATACTAAAATACTAAAATACTAAAATACTAAAATACTAAAATACTAAAATACTAAAATACTAAAATACTAAAATACTAAAATACTAAAATACTAAAATACTAAAATACTAAAATACTAAAATACTAAAATACTAAAATACTAAAATACTAAAATACTAAAATACTAAAATACTAAAATACTAAAATACTAAAATACTAAAATACTAAAATACTAAAATACTAAAATACTAAAATACTAAAATACTAAAATACTAAAATACTAAAATACTAAAATACTAAAATACTAAAATACTAAAATACTAAAATACTAAAATACTAAAATACTAAAATACTAAAATACTAAAATACTAAAATACTAAAATACTAAAATACTAAAATACTAAAATACTAAAATACTAAAATACTAAAATACTAAAATACTAAAATACTAAAATACTAAAATACTAAAATACTAAAATACTAAAATACTAAAATACTAAAATACTAAAATACTAAAATACTAAAATACTAAAATACTAAAATACTAAAATACTAAAATACTAAAATACTAAAATACTAAAATACTAAAATACTAAAATACTAAAATACTAAAATACTAAAATACTAAAATACTAAAATACTAAAATACTAAAATACTAAAATACTAAAATACTAAAATACTAAAATACTAAAATACTAAAATACTAAAATACTAAAATACTAAAATACTAAAATACTAAAATACTAAAATACTAAAATACTAAAATACTAAAATACTAAAATACTAAAATACTAAAATACTAAAATACTAAAATACTAAAATACTAAAATACTAAAATACTAAAATACTAAAATACTAAAATACTAAAATACTAAAATACTAAAATACTAAAATACTAAAATACTAAAATACTAAAATACTAAAATACTAAAATACTAAAATACTAAAATACTAAAATACTAAAATACTAAAATACTAAAATACTAAAATACTAAAATACTAAAATACTAAAATACTAAAATACTAAAATACTAAAATACTAAAATACTAAAATACTAAAATACTAAAATACTAAAATACTAAAATACTAAAATACTAAAATACTAAAATACTAAAATACTAAAATACTAAAATACTAAAATACAAAATACTAAAATACTAAAATACTAAAATACTAAAATACTAAAATACTAAAATACTAAAATACTAAAATACTAAAATACTAAAATACTAAAATACTAAAATACTAAAATACTAAAATACTAAAATACTAAAATACTAAAATACTAAAATACTAAAATACTAAAATACTAAAATACTAAAATACTAAAATACTAAAATACTAAAATACTAAAATACTAAAATACTAAAATACTAAAATACTAAAATACTAAAATACTAAAATACTAAAATACTAAAATACTAAAATACTAAAATACTAAAATACTAAAATACTAAAATACTAAAATACTAAAATACTAAAATACTAAAATACTAAAATACTAAAATACTAAAATACTAAAATACTAAAATACTAAAATACTAAAATACTAAAATACTAAAATACTAAAATACTAAAATACTAAAATACTAAAATACTAAAATACTAAAATACTAAAAATACTAAAATACTAAAATACTAAAATACTAAAATACTAAAATACTAAAATACTAAAATACTAAAATACTAAAATACTAAAATACTAAAATACTAAAATACTAAAATACTAAAATACTAAAATACTAAAATACTAAAATACTAAAATACTAAAATACTAAAATACTAAAATACTAAAATACTAAAATACTAAAATACTAAAATACTAAAATACTAAAATACTAAAATACTAAAATACTAAAATACTAAAATACTAAAATACTAAAATACTAAAATACTAAAATACTAAAATACTAAAATACTAAAATACTAAAATACTAAAATACTAAAATACTAAAATACTAAAATACTAAAATACTAAAATACTAAAATACTAAAATACTAAAATACTAAAATACTAAAATACTAAAATACTAAAATACTAAAATATTAATTTATATTTTATTTTAACAAATGTATACTGATATACAAATAAGTAATAAAATACAAATACACTAATATTTGCAATACATATTTCATCGAATAAAGTTACAAAATTAAAGAGAACTAATTAGTGTTAATTTCATTGAAGTATTAATATAATTGTTTAATATGCATTCATAAATTTTAAGTTAAAAAAGATACAGTTTTAAAACACTATTTGATAAAATTCCGTTTAAATGAACATATAAATAATAAATTAGTATATAACTTTAAATCTGACTACCAATGTAATACAAACGCCGAAATTATTCGTGTTCTTTTTTATTTAAACTATATGTTATTAAATAAGATATATATTTTGGTCTTTTCGTCATATATATACTATTTAATACTAAAATACTTAAGTGATCTTAAAAAACAATTTTCGTTAATACCATTGCATTATTTAAATTAGTATTTCATATTTATTCAGAATTTAATATGTATGTTGTTTCGTCATATATATATTATTTAATACTAAAGTACTAAAGTGATTTTAAAAAACTATGTAGCGTTAATACAATTGTATTACTTAAATTAGAATTTAATATGTATTCATACATTTTAAATTAAAAAAAGTTAGTTTCAAAACATTTTTTGCTAAAATTATACTGATATACAAATAAATAATAGAGTATCGTTCAACTGTTGACGAGTGTGGACGTGTTTTATTTTAACTCCGTGCTATAAATTGAATTACTAAAATTGTTCGTAATAGGTTTGTTCGTAATAGGTATTTTTGTGATATTTTCATTACCACATCAAGGAAAATGAAAATATGGACACAAATGATACCGATTTAGTTCGAGGCTCTGCCTCACCGACTGGTGCTGGTCCTAGCACTGGTCTTAGGGTTGCGACCTTGAAGTCCGGCCTTGATTCTGGTAGGGGTGCTCAGCCTAATATTGGTGGTAAAAAGAAAAAGAAACTTAAGCCATCAAAGGTCAGGCACAACCAGAGAAGGCTTTGTTTGAAAATAATTAACAGACTAAGCCAACTCGATGGAACGAAGCTCTCCGAACGTGAGAGTGCGTCGCTATCATGGGCGAAAGGAGTCATTGAAGAACAGGACAAACTTTCGGCAATGCGCGCATCTGACAAACAGAGCGCTGTTTCGGCCTCGTCATCGAAGTCTGGTAAAAGGTTGCGCTCGCCCGACGAGAAACCTTTACCTAAAAGATCTAAGGTGACCGGCAACGTCTGGACTCAGTCTTTTAGTGAAGTGGTGAAAGGTAACTTCGTTAGGGCTGTGATAAACAGGCAAAATGGGGATTGTAGTATTCCAAGGGACAAGTGGAGTTTAGTTGAAACTAAACTAAATGAAATCTACTATAGGCTTCTTGAGAGTATGCCTGATTTTCGCCCTACTACTGTCAACGCAGGTTGGTATCAGGGGCGAGTAAAACTCGTTGCTTTTGGAAACGAAAGATCCGCAGCCGTGTTTAAGGTTGCCATTAGCCAAGTGGGAGAGTTATGGCCTGGAGCCAGACTGGACGTTGTGGAAAAACATGATATCCCCTCGCAACCCAGAGCTCATGCATGGATCCCAATGGCTACAAGTGACACTGCGGTGATTCTAAAGATGATAAAAGTCTGCAATCCTGACCTTCCAACTCAGAATTGGCAAATTGCCAGATTGGGTGAGATGGAGGGCGCTCGTCGTCAAGCAGTGGTCTTGGTTAATGAGGAATCGCTTCCGCTTTTAGCCAGGACTGACGGCATTATTAGATTTGGCTTTTTTCATATAAGAGTCAATGTCTACAAGGGCGACCAGAAGCCTATTTTGGAAGCAGACAAGCCAGTGGCAGAGTCGGCTGGGGAGGAGAATCTGGAAAAGGTTGATATTCAGCTGACCGATTCTAGGCTGATGGGAGATGCATCTGGCATTTTCGAAACCGAATCTGGTAACGAATGCGACCTCTGTGATGGCACGGAGGATAAAGCTGATGCCACTATGGGTGACATTCAGGACGAGGCCCATGCAGTGAGGAATTCGGAGAGTTCTGTTGCCTCCGATTCAGAACAGATGGGACACATATCTGGCTTATTCGAAACCGAATCTGGGGACGAATACGACCTCTATGATAACACGGAGGATGAAGCCAATAACACGGTGGTGGAAAGGATGGTGGAAAAAAAGCAAGATGTTGCGGTTCCTACAAATAAACCTCCATCACTGTAAGGCAGCCTCAGCTGCACTATTGCTGCGCCTGACGACAGGAGCAGTTGACTTGGTTTTTATCCAAGAGCCCTGGGTGCGGGGTGGCAGGGTTTGCGGATTGAAGACCCCTGGGTTTAAGTTGATGGTTGCCAAAGGTGAGGGCTCACCAAGAGCCTGCATCTTGGCGAAAAATGGCTTAAATATATTCTTTTTATCAACTTTTAGTGATATGGATGTTACAGCGGCTAGCTTAGAGCTTCATGGGAAATCTATTTGGCTCGCCTCTGCGTATTTTCCTAATCCGGGGCCAATACCCCCGGAGAAGGTTGGCGGTCTGATTCGGGAGTCTGAATCTAGGGGACACCAGTTACTAGTGTGCTGTGATGCTAATGCACATCATTCGATATGGGGTAGTACAGACACAAATGATAGAGGCGAATCACTTTTGGAGTTTTTGTTAAGCACTAACCTGTATATTTGTAACAAGGGTAGTGAACCAACTTTCGTTACAAGTACGCGGCAAGAGGTTCTTGACGTAACACTTGTATCAGATACATTGTCTGATAGAATTGATGACTGGAGAGTTTTGGAAGAGCATTCTTTCTCAGATCATCGCTACATTGAGTTTTTACTCAGGGAGCGTGCCCCGGTTGAGACAGTCTCTAGAAATCTGAGAAGAACAAACTGGGTGAAATATAGGGAGACTTTTTCTTTGCTTTTGGATGAAGTACCCCTATCTGAACCGCATAGTTTAGCGGAAATTGACTGTCTGGTTGACCATATAACAAATGTTTGTAATAGGTGCCTGGATGCGTCTTGCCCTTCTGCAAAGCCTAGAGGAAAAAAAAAGCCACCTTGGTGGTCAAATGAGTTGCAGACGAGCAGAGATTCCTGCAGAAAGCTCTTTAATAAGGCTAAATTTTCAAGAGCGGACGAGGACTGGTCTGCATACAGGCTGCAACTTAAGAGTTATAAAAAGATGATCAGAAATGCAAAATGTGATTCTTGGAAAAACTTCTGTGGAAACATAGAAGACGTTTCTGAGGCATCCAGGCTGCGCAAGGTTCTGGCTTCTTCTCCTTGCACCCTAGGATACCTGAAAGATCCTAATGGGGTGTGGTCTTCCTCCAGTGGAGAGTCGCTGGATCTCCTTTTAAACACGCATTTTCCGGGCAATTCCATGACGCCGTTTCAAGCTTTGGAACGTTCTGACGCCCAAGCATCTGAAATTGCTTCGGAAATAATAAATATGCCAACATTAATCTGGGCGATAAAAAGCTTCAGGCCCTATAAATCCCCGGGACCTGATGGTATAATCCCGGCTGAGTTGCAGCAAGTGTTGGACTATATAGCCCCGTTGCTGTATAATCTATACACAGCATGCATCAACTGGTCGTATATTCCTTTAAAATGGAGGGATACCAGAGTCGTATTTATCCCGAAGGCTGGGAAAAGTTCCCACACAGCTCCGAAGGATTTCAGACCAATTAGTCTGTCTTCTTTTTTGTTAAAGACAATGGAACGAATGATAGACTCATATTTGCGTAGAGTGATTGACCCGAGGTTGCTTTCGACAAAGCAACATGCATACAGCAAGGGACGATCAACGGAAACAGCTCTTCATGAGCTCGTTGGTACCATCGAGAGATCGCTTTCGGTAAAGGAGTACACTATGGTGGCCTTTCTTGATATTGAGGGGGCTTTTAATAATGTCATTCCAGAATCGATAATATTGGCATTGTCTGGTCTGGGAGTAAAGCGTGAAATCGTTTTAATGGTGGAAAACCTACTTGCCAATAGACGTATAACGTCTGAATTGGGAGCGTCCGTCATATCTCGATTTGTCAATAGGGGCACACCACAAGGAGGTGTTCTTTCGCCGCTTCTTTGGAACCTGGCACTGAATTCAATGCTACTATCTCTAGAAGCACGTGGTTGTCATGTTATCGCATATGCTGACGATGTCGCGATAGCGGTAAAGGGGAAGCATCTGCCAACATTGCGGGACATTCTTCAGAGTTCTCTGAAAGATCTGTCTAAATGGGCAAGAGACTGTGGTCTAGGAGTTAATCCCAGTAAAACAGAGCTTGTTTTGTTTACAAGGAAAAATAAGATTCCTGCTTTTGATCCTATTTCTCTGGACGGTACTGAAATCACCTTCTCAGATGGAGCCAAGTATCTTGGAGTATTTCTAGATAGGAAGCTGAATTTCAGGCGTAATATTGAGGAACGGGTGAGAAAAGCAACGATTGCTTTGTATTCCTGTAAAAGGGCCATTGGAAAACGATGGGGTTTTAGCCCTCAAGTCGTTCATTGGATCTATACATCAGTGGTGCGTCCAATTTTGCTGTATGGAATCATTGTCTGGTGGCCTGCTTTGGAAACAAAAGCGAACTTTGTCTTTATCACGAAGGTACAAAGAATGGCGTCAATGTGCATCACTGGTGCTCTTCGTACTACACCTACGGCTGCATTAGAAATCCTCCTTCACCTGATACCCTTGGACATATTGGGTAGGCAGTATGCGGCTGCGTCGGCAATTCGACTTAATAGCACGCTGCAATGGAGGAGCAGTGATTGTGGCCATAGCGCGATCTTGAAAAAGATAACAATACCACAAAATGTGGACTGTGCTCCCTCTTTGAGCCTCTTTGAGCGCCACTTTACCACTATGATACCATCCAGGGAGTCTTGGATGGGGGATACTCCGGGTAGTGGAGCTACCATAAATTTTTACACAGATGGATCGAGGCTGCACGAACAAGTGGGCTTTGGGGTCTATTCGGAAGAGCTTGGATTGAGCCTGGCTCGTAGATTGCCAGATCATTGCAGTGTTTACCAGGCAGAGATGCTGGCAATAAAGGAAGTGGCTGACTGGTTGAGCTGCAATGTCTTGTCTACAACCGCAGTCAACATCTATACTGACAGTCAAGCCGCGGTCAAGTCCCTGGATTCAATGTTTCTGAAAACAAGATCTGCCCTTAACTGCCGCACGTCTTTAAATGAGATGGCCAAGCAGTTTAACATACGACTCATATGGGTCCCAGGGCACAGAGACATTCCAGGGAATTTCAAAGCCGATGAGCTTGCAAGACTAGGAACTACCTTACAGGTTCCAACAGAATTGGAATGTGTTGGTATGCCTCTAGAAACTTGCAAGCAAAACCTACGGCTTTGTTCTGCGACGGAGACTAATCAAAGATGGGCAAATGGATGGACGTGTAAGACAACACGACTGATTTGGCATTCTCTTAATCAGGGGCGCACAAGTGAGCTGATATCGCTTCCAAGAGG
This sequence comes from Pegoplata infirma, assembly GCA_963921195.1. Classification (NCBI taxonomy): domain Eukaryota; kingdom Metazoa; phylum Arthropoda; class Insecta; order Diptera; family Anthomyiidae; genus Pegoplata; species Pegoplata infirma. The sequence goes on from CAWUER010000533.1 coordinate 99,859, forward strand.
AGAGATTTCGACGGTGGTTTCTATAATTACCGGACACTGTCTTATAGGGAAGCACGCAGAGCGGTTAAATGTGCCGTCGAATGACTTTTGCCGAAGTTGCATGGATGAAGAGGAGTTGGAAACTATCGAACACTTTATTTGCCATTGCCCGGCACTTTCTGGTCAGCGACTTGCTTCACTGGGATCTAGGGAGCTGTACGATCTTTCTGATTTGTCGGATGTCAAAATACAACATCTAAGGAGTTTCATAAGAAGCTCAAACTGGTTTAACGACAGGGACTAGTAGGGAAACCTATTACGATCCCGTGGTATCACAATGTACCTCAGAGTCTACGTGTGTTGACGTAAAACGTCAGCAGCCACTTACAACCTAACCTAACCTAAAATCATATATATGATCAATGGATACTATGCTGTAATCATGTTCCAAAAATGTTTGAAATTTGAAAAGTCCGTTTGAATTAGTTACCTTACGCGACGTTATTTGATTTTGGTTCGACGCTAAATGTGGGAAAATTATATAAGAAAATTCTTTTGGAAATTTCGATTCAAAGGAAGAACAAATATGTAAAAAGTGCAATGTTCCGTGGTATCACAATGTACCTCAGAGTCTACGTGTGTTGACGAAAAATGTCAGCAGCCACTTACACTTAAAATATTTTGTGGGCAAAAACAAATGAAAAACATATTTAAAACAAGTGATAAAACATTTGAAAACCATCAAAGTAATTATTCGTTTGTTTTAACAAACATAAACATTTAATTTTTACTGTTAATAAAATTTTCTAAAATAAATAACATTGAACATTAAAAAATAACGTCACTTTCATTTTTTTTACCAACAAGTTCGAAAAAATAACCTACGAAAACATTAAAAATTAATGATTGTTGTGTTATTTTTACCAACAAATTCCAAAAAAAGTTACCTTCGATAACAATAAAAAATAATGATTTCGTAGGTTATTTTTAAAATTTTTCTATTGAATGTTATTTAAAAAAAAATTTTAATAAAATTTTTGGGGAATCGGTCCTGCAATCAACTACATGTTGGCTAGGCACTCTACCCACCGTGCCAAAGTCACTTGATACAAACATATATTTATATTTCTAAAATTAATGTTTTGAATTTTTTGTCTACAGAAAAATAACCAACACAAGTAGGTAAAAGTCAATGACTTCTCTTTAAAAAATGCCAACAATTTAAAAAAATAATAATGTATACAAATCAGTAAAAATTAAAGAAGAATCACTTATTTTTACTTACAGAACAAAAATAAATGACTTTAAAAATTGAATACTAATGAAAATCTTTATTGTTATGT
>CAWUER010000534.1:0-21380 GCA_963921195.1 Pegoplata infirma
ACTTTTTTTTTTTTTTTTTCTTTCTTCAAGTTTTTATTTTTAAAAAGATTTAACATTTCATCTTAACTAACTCTGCGAAGCCAGATGGCTTATCTGCAGAAAAAAAAAATGTAATTATTAATTCATTTAAATCGCTTTCATTGCATGCTAATAAACTTATTTTTAATTTGCTTTTTTCTTTTATGTTGATTTGTTGTCTCTAGGATTTCCTTCGGTACCATATTCATTACTGTTGGAAGTGTGACCCCGAGTGTACTCCTGCCATAGTTGTTGATGTGTTTAAGTATTTTGAATTTTCCTTGTGCTTTTCTTCTCGTGTTGTGATTATGATCAATACACGCAAAAAAAAACTTGTGTCGGAGTGAGCAAAAATCTGGCATAATTTTACCAAAAATATGCTAAAACTACAACCGACGAAGTAGTTTTCGTAATTTAGCCAAAACACTTATGTAAAAAATTTTGAAGAAAATGCTAATGCTATTTAAGTAAAAACTTGGTAAAATATACCAAAAGAAATATGGTGAAATATACCAAAATTATTTGAAAAGCTGACTAAAAATAATGCTAAAAATTACCACATTTATGCTAAAATAAATTTTCAATAAATTTTTGGAAAAATTTGTATATTTGTTGAATTTAAAATTTCCACAGAATAAATCCATGTTAATATAATAAATGTTGTGTAGGATTTAATTTACCACCGACCAACTGACCCTTTTTTGTACAATTTTCTCGAGTGACTGCTGCCTACGCTTCTTCTTGAAGTAAAGGATCCGCTATAGCTTCACGAATTTATTTAAAAGCATCCTGTAAAAATAGAAAATTATTACAAAACATAAATTTTTAATTTAAAAAATTGGTTAACCCCATTGGTCTCTTGGTAAGGAGGAACACTTACTTTGTCATTCCATTTGTAACTCATCAAAACAGGTATGGACTCCCTTGGCTTTGGGTTTTTAGGTTTTAATTTTATAACTAAAGGCAGGATTGGTGTCCACGCTCTTTATTGTAGTGAAGGATTCTCCATAGCTTCAAAAATTTATTTAGCAGTACCCTGTAAAAATATAAAATTATTACCAAACACTAATTTTTAACTAAAAATCTATTAAACCTTATTGGTGTCTTCGGAATGCGGGTATACTCACTTTATCATTCCATTTGTTATTCATCGAAACATACGTCTGGGACTCCATTGGTTTTTCTTATTGAATGGTGTTTTAAGTGATGAAAGCAAAATTAACTTTAACATTCTTTTATCTTACATTTATTTATCTTTTAGAAAACTAATTATTTATTTTTATTTATGTATTAATTTATTTTTATTTTATATATTAATTTCCTTTTTACGTTTTTATAACACAAAAAATACGAACAACACACGCACACAAAAATACAAAATGAAAATGGCGGTCTGTATTTGTTTTGTTTTTTTGTTGTTTTCTTTCGATAAATTTTTGTGCAGGTAATTTGCGTTATTGAGCAAGCTACTTGGTTATTTTACATAAAAAATGAATTATGTTACTTTAACATCGACAAGCATAATATTAGCAAAAATTTGGTAAAAATTTTTTTTTGGTATGAAAAAAGTTTTACCAAGTAGGATTGCTCAATCTTACACAGATTTTTTTTTTGCGTGTAGGATGAAGGTATCTTACATCGTTATAAAACTCGTTGACTAATGTTGTTTTGTAGATACTGCTAATATTAAGGATGTTAGTTTCCTTTGCAAGGTTAATTTTACTGAAGTTTGATTTTTTGCTTCTGCGTGTATTGCTTGTTGGGTTGTTTCTTTGGGTATAGTTGTTCTCTTGATTAGTTATGTTGTTGCTTAAAGGGTTTTGTTGCATTGAAGTTGTGTTGTTTACTTGCATTGTAGTGTTGTTTACAGTGTTGTTGTAGTTTTGTTTCTTTATTAGTATCTTTAAGATTCTATCTTGTGATTTTTGTAGATTTTTGCAGTGTGTTGAGCTACCCCATGCTGTGATGCCATGACGTAGATGTGATTCTACTAGTGCGTAGTACGCTTGCCGTAAAACTTTATGTGTTGCACAATTAGACAAATGATGTAACATGTATGCGGATTTTCGTAGTTTTTTTTGTAGATTTTGTATATGCGGCTTCCATTTAAAGTTGTTATCCACGCTGACACCAAGGTATTTGTAGGTGTCAACTACTTCAATGTATATAGAGCAATTATCATTTTGATTGTTGTATGTTTGTTGGTGCAAGCACTCTATGTTATGAAATTTTAGATTTATGTTTTCATAACTAAGGTGTGGTGGTCTAATATGCATTATTTTTGTCTTGCTTGCATTTATTGACAAGCCGTAATCATGGCACCATAGTTGAGCAGTATTTAGCTGGTCTTGCATAATTTCAATAGCATTTTGAATGTTTTTATGGACAACGACAACGGCGGTATCATCAGCATATGCAAATGTAGTGCTTTTATTTAAAGTATTTAACATGTCATTGGCATATATTATATATAAAATTGGTCCTAATTTAGATCCTTGTGGAACACCATACTCTACCGCAGTTTTGCAGCTGAGGTTGTTGTTAATTTTTACACAATATGATCGGAGTTCTAGGTAATTTTTGAACCATTTTAAACAATTTCCACGTATTCCGCATTTATGTAACATCAGTAGTAGTTTATTATGACAAAGTGTGTCGAAAGCCTTACTGAAATCAATGAAAAGTGTCAAACAGTGATTATTCGTACTGAGACTTTTATTAATATGATTTGAAAAATTTCCGAGTAGCATATTAATGTTTTTACCCTTTTGGAAGCCATATTGACTTTCATTAATAATTTTATATTTTTTTATGAATTTGGTAAGTCTCCTGCAGACAACTTCTTCCAGAATCTTTTCAATGACAGGTAGAATAGATATTGGCCGGTAATTATTATAATCAGCTTTGGTTCCATTCTTGTAAATAGGTCGAATCAGTGATGTTTTTAGTAATTCCGGTATTGTAGCGTTATCTAAGCTGGTGTTTACGAATTTGGTGACAATTGGTGTCAAAAAGCGAGCATTATGCTTAATATCTTTAGGCCTTATTTCATCTATACCAGGTCCTTTTTTTATGTTTAGGTTTCTAAGTATTTTAAATATTTCCTCTTCGTTTGTACTTTCCATAAACATTGAATTTTCTAAAAACAACGTTCTATTAACAATTGTTTGAATATTGCAGGTGTGTAGAATATTTTGAACATTATCCTTAAATTGTATTGCGAAATTATTAGCTATTTCAGTAAGATTATCGGTTTTAAAATTTTTTATTATAGTTTTATCAATGCTGCTTGTTTGTTTACCCATTATTTCGTTAATTAACTGCCAAGTGACACGAATGTTTTTACGATTTTCAAAGAATTGATTTTTGTAATAATTGTTTTTAGCATTAAAAAGTTTTTTATTTAACAAATTTCTGTTTTTTTTTATATTCTGTTTCATATGTTTTTATTATTTAACCATCTTTTATAAAGTTTATCCCGTGTTTCGCACATTTGTATTAATTCTTTATTCATCCACTGTTTTATATGGAGTTCACACTAGCGACTTTAAACAAGTTGTTTAACAAAACACCAGTAACAGAATAAAAACGTAATGGATACAGAACAAAGACTTTTTTAAACATCTCACTTTTAAACACTTCAAAACAGCAAGTGTGAACGCCGTATTAAATTTCTTGTTTTTTTTATATTTTTTGTTTAATATGGAGTTCACACTAGCGACTTTAAACAAGTTGTTTAACAAAACACCAGTAACAGAATAAAAACGTAATGGATACAGAACAAAGACTTTTTTAAACATCTCACTTTTAAACACTTCAAAACAGCAAGTGTGAACGCCGTATAAATTTAAACTTATTAAGGTACATTAACATGTTTAAGTATTTAAACATGTTTAAAAAAATAAATGCGAATTTGGTATAAGTTGTTCACCGGTGAAAAAAATGTTTTGAAACATCAATTTATTTGTAGTGAAAATTTGACAGTCATATGTTTGGTTATGTTTCGCGCATCAGCATACACTCATAGAAATATCTTACACTAAGAAAAAAAATTTTTCAAATCAAACAGAATCAATCTCATTTTAAAAATAAAACAGTGACAAAAGTCAACAAACTTTGTTTTTTCTCAATTTGAAAATTTTTATTAACACTTTTAATATGACTTGAGTAACAAACAACATTTTAAAAATGAAATGAAAAAACATTGATTTGAAAACGGTTTCATGTTCAAATCAAGGATGCACATAATTAAATTAAGATGATAGTCATGCTTAATTTAAAATTGTCTATTATAAATATAATTTGTTTATACCTAAAATTTTTATTTGAAATAAAAGAATTTTAAATTATTTATACATTTCAATTTATTTTTATTTAATCACAAAATTTAAAAAAAAAAACATTTTTACTACTATAGAAATAAAATAAAAAATCGTCGCTGCTCCGACGAAAACACCTACATATGTATGTGATTTTGTAAATTTGTTTAGGATGTTCACGAATAAGATTAAAATTGGCCTTTTGCGGTGCTAAAGGTACCTACAGACGACGCAATATTATGTACAATACACAATTATATTGATGGTGTGTGGGTAAGATTGACCATTGTACAATCGTCAATATTACCCACACACCATCAATATAATTTAATATTGTACATAATATTGCGTCGTCTGTAGGTACCTTTAAAAGTAATAAATATCTTACAAATATGTAAATAATATTGCAAATGTCCAATTTGTATTAAGTTAACTTATAAACATCAATCCAAAAGTTCACAATTAAGCTAATATTTGAAGTTTCTTTACACAAATTTTAATGCACTTAGGTGTTTTCGTCAGAGCAGCCCCGATTAAATCGAATAATAAAAACAATTTCCAGGAAGTATTATAAATGTTGTAGATCACCTCCTGGATTCAGGTACTCCATCCTCATAAATTTCCACAACTTCACTTATATTTTAATGTTCTTTTTCACATTTTGTTTCTTTTCACTGTTGACACCTTTTAATTTTAACTCATATATAAAATATAGCATCAGCTTATTGTTTTATTTTAAGTTTACATATATGAGTTTATTGAAATTTATAAGTTTTTGCTTATGATGTTAAACCACGAGACTTTTTTAAAATAATGGCGTCATTGTCGTTGTTAAAATTGTTGAAAACTCATTTTTAAAATGTTCATCATCAAAATGACAATTTCCGTCATGACGCCATCGAGAAATAAAAAGCAGTTCTTACATATTTAATTCAAAAAATATAATTTTAAACCCAATACCGAAACATAATTAATTTTATTAAATTCAACTTCATTATTAAAATCTTTCTAAAAATTTTGGGGATTTTAAAAATGAGTATGAAAATTTTTGATTTGAATACGATTTTTTCCCTCAGTGTAGTAGAAAAATTAGTAAACCCATTGTAGATCAAGTTTTACAGAATAATGCCGTATTCAACAAATATTAATGTTGATATCGTTGAATAATCAGTATACTTGTTTCAACTATTACAATGGCTTCTACAGAATTCAATAGATAAAACAAAAAAGAAAAAACAACCCTGTTCGTTTGTTTTTTTTTATTATAACGAGTGAACGAGTGAGTTGGTTGCAATGTGAAATGTCTCTTATAAAATTATTTAATGTGTTTGTTTCTTATAAAATTATTTAATATTAGAAAAATAAATAAAAATAGGATCAGATCTATAAATATTTGGTAAGTAATAAATTACATTGATAACTTTATGTATTCATACTATATTAAAACGTTTTTTGTTTTATTTTAAGGATTTTGTTTGGTATCATCAGAAAACTGGAGAATGGCTTATGAGTGCATAACATGAATAAACGAAGTGTGTGTGAAAATCTTTGTGAAAATCTTCAAATATTGCAGCTTAAAAAGCCGGAAATAAAAAAAATATTGTGATTTATACTTAATAAAAGAATATTTACAAATAACAACAAGCTTTTTTTTTAATAAAAAAATTTCTTATATTAACAAAAATATGAGTTGAATTTACATAAAATACGAGTTGATTAACAAAAAAACGAGTTGATCAACTTTTACAAAAACTGACAACAATTTTTATTGAAATCAACATAAATATTTGTAGGGTCAAAATCAACAATGATTTCTGTTGAATTTACAACGATTTTCTTTGGGAATACAATGATTTTTGGTTGAGTGTACATAAAATACCTTATAATGTATACAGACTAGCGTGATTTTAAAATCACCATGTGATTTTCCTTTGAACAAAATCACATAGTGATTTACAAAATCATCTCAAATTGTACTAGCATAAAGAAAAATTGCAAAATCATCTCAACTTACCATGGTAAGTTCTTGTAGTGTGAACATGGCCTTATATAAAATATTATAGCTATAATTTATAATGAATAAATTTTTGAAACAAAAATAAATTTAAATAAAAAAATAATAATAAAAACAAATGTCTTTAAATTTCAAATTTCTGACAAATGTGGTGAATTCACACATTTCTTATACGTGTGAGCAAAATGAGGTGAATAAAAAAGGGGGAAAATTCACCATTAAGAGTTTCGCTACTGTATATACTGTGGTATAAGTTCTTGTAGTGTGAACATGGCCTTAAATTAAAATTTTGTTGATGATTTTTGTCTATTTATGTGATATAATTAATGTTTACAGTGCCAAACACTTATAATTACTTCATTTTATTTCTGAATGTTAAATTTCACCGCTTTTTAAATGGTCTGTACACACAAAAAAATAATCGAGGTAACAATGCCTTAGCTGGCATAGGTATTTATTTTTTCTATGAATTTAAAAATATAAGGCATATTACCTTAGCACTATGTAATTTAAATACCTATTAGCTATGCAGTTTTTACTTTTCAATTTAGGTAGAACTTCGAAAAATTTGTTGACAATAATTTGAAATTAAATAAAAATAAAACAAACATCAAAATTTTTCAACATATATTTTTATAATTTTTCAACACAATAAATCCGATGGAAATTAACAATTCGCAACAAAATATGTAAGCAAATTAATTTTATTATTTAATTTATTCGTAAAAATAGTAAATTCAATAATTTTAAATGTTTTTTTTTTTAGATAACGCGAATTTTTGCAATTCTAGGAAAATTATGATGGGGAAAAAGTCATCAAGAATTAGAGAAAATGGAATCTTTAAGCAGCTTTAAAAATGAAAACAAGTGCTAACATGGAATGTCTTAGTTTTTACGCGGAATTTTCTAAATTCGCTTGTTTCTAAATTATAATGATATGTATAATGGTACAAAATTTCTTAGAATCTGAGACATTTATTTATAGAGAAGTTATCAAATTCAAAGACACTTTTTCTAAATCTGAGACCTTTTCTTTAGCAAAATATCTCAGAATCTGATAATATTTTTTTTTTAAAAACATCTCAGAATCTGAGAATTTTTTTATAGCAAAAATACCTCAAAATCTGTGATTTTTTCTATGGAAAAATGTCTCAGAATCTGACACATTTATTCTGCAGAAAAATTCTCAGATTCTGAAACATTTTTTCTACAGGGAAACTCTCAGATTCTGAGACAGTTTTGAATAGTACATATCTCAGACTCTTAAGACATTTTTCTATAGAAAAAACCTCAGATTCTGAGACATTTTTCTATAGAAAAAATCTCAGATTCTGAGACATTTTTCTATAGAAAAAATCTCAGATTCTGAGACATTTTTCTATAGAAAAAATCTCAGATTCTGAGACATTTTTCTATAGAAAAAATCTCAGATTCTGAGACATTTTTCTATAGAAAAAATCTCAGATTCTGAGACATTTTTCTATAGAAAAAATCTCAGATTCTGAGACATTTTTCTATAGAAAAAATCTCAGATTCTGAGACATTTTTCTATAGAAAAAATCTCAGATTCTGAGACATTTTTCTATAGAAAAAATCTCAGATTCTGAGACATTTTTCTATAGAAAAAATCTCAGATTCTGAGACATTTTTCTATAGAAAAAATCTCAGATTCTGAGACATTTTTCTATAGAAAAAATCTCAGATTCTGAAACATTTTCTATAGAAAAAATCTCAGATTCTGAGACATTTTTCTATAGAAAAAATCTCAGATTCTGAGACATTTTTCTATAGAAAAAATCTCAGATTCTGAAACATTTTCTATAGAAAAAATCTCAAATTCTGAGACATTTTTCTATAGAAAAAATCTCAGATTCTGAGACATTTTTCTATAGAAAAAATCTCAGATTCTGAGACATTTTTCTATAGAAAAAATCTCAGATTCTGAAACATTTTCTATAGAAAAAATCTCAGATTCTGAGACATTTTTCAATAGCAAAAATCTCAGATTCTGAGACAGTTTTATATACAAAAAGTTTCAGATTCTGAGACATTTTTCTATAGAAAAAAATCCCAGATTCTGAGACATTTTTCTATAGAAAAAATCTCAGATTCTAAGATATTTTGCTATAGAAAAATCTCAGATTCTGACACATTTTTCTATAGAAAAAATCTCAGATCCTAAGAAATTTTTTCTATAGAAAAAATTTCAGATGCTAAGACATTTTTCTTTAGAAAAACTCTCAGATTCTTTGATATTTTTCTATAGAAAAATTCTGATTCTGAGATATTTTTTTTATAGAAAAACTCTCAGATTCTGAGATATTTTTTTTTATAGAAAAACTCTCAGATTCTTAGATATTTTTTCTATAGAAAAATTCGCAGATTCTGAGATTTTTTTTTTAGAAAAATTATCAGATTCTGAGATATTTTGCTAAAAAAAAGTTCTCAGATTTAGAAAAAGTGTCTTGGAATTTGAGAACTTTTTGTACTATTATAAAAAATGTCTCAGAATCTGAGAATTTCTCTGCATAAAAAATGTCTCAGAATCTTCTTAAGTGTCGAGAATTTTTCTATAGAAAAAATTTCTCAAAATCTGTCATTTTTTCTGTACAAAAATGTCTCAGAATCTGAGTTTTTCTATAGAAAAAATGTCTCAGGATCTGAGAATTTTTTTATAGAAAAAATTATAAAAATCTGAGAATTTTATATAGCAAAAATTTCTCAGAATCTGAGAACGCAACTAATTAAAATTTAGATATAATAAAAATTCCTAAATTTTATTTGGAATTTTCTAAATTTCAATCGGGATTTCTGAGTTTCAATTGGCCATTTCCGTTTTTCAATTGGGATTTCAAAATTTCAATTTACTTATAATTGTAATTTTTAAATTTTGATTTTCTAAACTATGAATATCAATTCAGATTTGTGAATTTCAGTTGGCTTTTTTTTAGGATTTCTGAGTTTTAAATGATGTCTTCTAAATTTTAATTTTGCTTTTCTAAACTGTTAAATGCTGGTTTCTGAATATTTTTTTCTGTAGTTTTGACTTTTTTCGGAAGTGTCTGTAAAAAAGAGGAAGTGTTTCAAACAAATTATAGCAGAATATGGAGATAATATTAACCGGTTAATCGAACCATTTTAACCGATTAATTGGGTCGAATAATTATTTGCATTCAAAATTATTTGTTTTGCCATTAACCGAAATAGAGGCCAATAATCGAGGAATCGGTTAATCGATTAACCGAATTGGAAACACTAATAATTAGACACTGATTTAACAGATGCGACATTTTACAAATAATAAAAAACATTTGTCTTAATACGGGATTCACTCTTGCTGTTTTGAAGTGTTTAATACCCTATTCTCACTTACAGTTTAAAACCGTTTTTAGCAATTATTTTTAGCATTTGCTGTCAATATACTGTAATAGAATAAAGAATGTGCTAAAAATATTACGTTTTAATTCTGTTATACGGCGTTCACACTTGCTGTTTTGAAGTGTTCAAGAGTGAGATGTTTAAAAAAGTCTTTGTTCTGTGTCCATTACATTTTTATTCTGCTACTGGTGTTTGTTGAACAACTTGTTTAAAGTCGCTAGTGTGAATGCCATATTACTGGTGTTTTGTTGAACTTGTTTAAGGTCGCAAGTGTGAACGCCATATAAGTTGAGTTTAAAGGTGGGTAAGTTGCTCGGTTTTCACGTGAAAATCTGTCAAACTCCATATAAAAAAACGTAAATTTCACACTACACGCAAAAAAAAACTTGTGTCGGAGTGAGCAAAAATCTGGCATAATTTTACCAAAAATATGCTAAAACTACAACCGACGAAGTAGTTTTCGTAATTTAGCCAAAACACTTATGTAAAAAATTTTGAAGAAAATGCTGATGCTGTTTAAGCAAAAACTTGGTAAAATATTCCAAAAGAAATATGGTGAAATATACCAAAATTATTTGAAAAGCTGACTAAAAATAATGCTAAAAATTACAACATTTATGCTAAAATAAATTTTCAATAAATTTTTGTAAAAATTTGTATATTTATTGAATTTAAAATTTTCACAGAATAAATCCATATTAATATAATAAATGTTGTGTAGGATTTAATTTACCACCGACCAACTGACCCTTTTTGTACAATTTTCTCGAGTGACTGCTGCCTACGCTTCTTCTTGAAGTAAAGGATCCGCTATAGCTTCACGAATTTATTTAAAAGCATCCTGTAAAAATAGAAAATTATTACAAAACATAAATTTTTAATTTAAAAAATTGGTTAACCCCATTGGTCTCTTGGTAAGGAGGAACACTTACTTTGTCATTCCATTTGTAACTCATCAAAACAGGTATGGACTCCCTTGGCTTTGGGTTTTTAGGTTTTAATTTTATAACTAAAGGCAGGATTGGTGTCCACGCTCTTTATTGTAGTGAAGGATTCTCCAAACATTTATTAGCAGACATTTATTTAGCAGTACCCTGTAAAAATATAAAATTATTACCAAACACTAATTTTTAACTAAAAATCTATTAAACCTTATTGTTCATTCCATATATATATCATTCCATTTGTTATTCATCGAAACATACGTCTGGGACTCCATTGGTTTTTCTAATTGAATGGTGTTTTAAGTGATGAAAGCAAAATTAACTTTAACATTCTTTTATCTTACATTTATTTATCTTTTAGAAAACTAATTATTTATTTTTATTTATGTATTAATTTATTTTTATTTTATATATCAATTTCCTTTTTACGTTTTTATAACACAAAAAATAAACGAACAACGCACGCACACAAAAATACAAAATGAAAATGGCGGTCTGTATTTGTTTTGTTTTTTTGTTGTTTTCTTTCGATAAATTTTTGTGCAGGTAATTTGCGTTATTGAGCAAGCTACTTGGTTATTTTACATAAAAAATGAATTATGTTACTTTAACATCGACAAGCATAATATTAGCAAAAATTTGGTAAAAATTTTTTTTTGGTATGAAAAAAGTTTTACCAAGTAGGATTGCTCAATCTTACACAGATTTTTTTTTTGCGTGTAGCTTTACAAAAGCGTAAAAATTTCGCTGAAGAGGTATTCTGTTCACTGGTGAAAAACCGGCAAAATAACCCGGTATATGTTGCATCAATACGCAACAACACTATAAGCAACATTTTTTTAAATTGTACAGCTAAGTAAGTTGTTCACCGGTGAAAAAAAATGTTTCGAAACATCAATTAATTTGTAGTGAAAATTTGACAGTCATATGTTTGGTTATGTTTTGCGCATCAGCATACATAAAATACCTTCAATTAAAATTTTGTTGATAATTTTTGTCAATTTATTTGAAATAATTAATGTTTACAGTCCCAAACACTTATAATTACTTCATTTTATTTCCAAATGTTAAATTTCACCGCTTTTTAAATGGTCTGTACAATTTAAAAAAATGTTGCTTATAGTGTTGTTTCGTATTGATGCAACATATACCGGGTTATTTTTCCGGTTTTTCACCAGTGAACAGAATACCTCTTCAGCGAAATTTTTACGCTTTTGTAAAGCTAGTGTGAAATTTACGTTTTTTTTATATGGAGTTTGACAGATTTTCACGTGAAAACCGAGTAACTTACCCACCTTAAGCATAGTACTCTCACAGACTAATACAGACTCGACATAAGTGACAGATGTCAAAAAAGTAGTCTTGAACCATATGGTTAATGTTTTCAAATTATTCTACGAATTAGGTTAGAAAGAGAAAGCTAATATAACGCGCCATTAGAAAAATGGATGCCAGATCGGTTTTTGTTGTTTCACTCACTCCTAATTCGTAGAAATTGTTGCCATGTTAGCGTAAAACGGACTAAAAACCGCTGTGATTTCTCCTAAAATCGCTTAGTTTTTCCCCATTTTTTCTTATAAAACTCTACTGTCGAGTCTGTATTTAGTCTGTGGTACTCTGTTCGATTTCACGGGAAAACATCTGTCAAACTCCATACAAAAAAAATAAATTTTGGCAACGCGAGGAATTATAGGGAAATTGATAAAAAAGTTTTCACGCATTTTTATTATACAAGACAATTTAAATTGCCGTGAAAAAGTGACATTTCAGTTTTATTATGATCGTTTCTTTCTTATAATTGTCAAAAGTTGTTGATTTTTAATTGTTTTATTGCGATTTGAGGCGTTTAAAGTTTATGTCAAATTTTCACGGTAAGAAACAGAGTACTTAGCTTTACACACAAAAAAAATTCGAGGTAAAGCTAAGTAAGTTGTTCACCGGTGAAAAAAAATGTTTCGAAACATCAATTAATTTGTAGCGAAAATTTGACAGTCATATCACAGACTAAATACAGACTCGACAGTAGAGTTTTATAAGAAAAAATGGGGAAAAACTAAGCGATTTTAGGAGAAATCACAGCGGTTTTTAGTCCGTTTTACGCTAACATGGCAACACTTTCTACGACTTAGGAGTGAGTGAAACAACAAAAACCGATCTGGCATCCATTTTTCTAATGGCGCGTTATATTAGCTTTCTCTTTCTAACCTAATTCGTAGAATAATTTGAAAACATTAACCATATGGTTCAAGACTACTTTTTTGACATCTGTCACTTATGTCGAGTCTGTATTAGTCTGTGGTCATATGTTTGGTTATGTTTTGCGCGTCAGAATACATAAAATAACTTTAAATAATATTTTTTGGTAAGTTATGTGATATTATTAATGTTTACAGTCCCAAACACTTATAATTACTTCATTTTACATCTGAATGTTAAATTTCACCGCTTTTTAAATGGTCTGTACAATTTAAAAAAATGTTGCTTATAGTGTTGATGCGTACACACAAAAAAAAATCGAGGTAATATTACCTAAAATTATAGTATAAAAATACCTTAGCGCCAGGCAAACGGGGCATTTGCTAAGTTAAAAGGTAATGTTACCTAAAAGCTAAGGTAATTCCTATGTTCGAAAATTTATTATGGTTGACAGAAATATACCTTAGCTTTTTAGGTAAAATAGCATTGATAAATAGGTGATATTACGTAAATAATTTGGTAGTATTACCTTGCATTAGTAATGGCTTTTTTACACCATTTCCTTTTAAAATTTAAATAAAAACTACGAAAAGTTTATTATTTTTAATTAATTTTTTTTTTTTTAATTTTTTAATGTTTACAAATTTTAAAGAAAAGTTGATAATAAGAAAAATGTCTCAGAATCTTATGAAGGATCTGAAAATTTTTCTGTTATTAAACATTTTTTTAATAGAAATACTCTCAGATTCTAAAACTTTTCTACAGAAAATACTCAGTTTCTGGATATTTGTTCTTTTGAAAAATCTGAAATCTCAGAATTTGAAAATTTTTCTATAGAAACATGTATCACAATTCAGAATATGAGAACTTTCTGATAGAAAAATGTGCCAGAATCTGAGAATTTTTCTGTAGAAAAAATGTATCAGAATCTGATCATTTTTCTACAGAAAAATGTCTCAGGATCTGAGAATTTTTATGTAGAAAAAATGTCTCAGAATCTAAGAATTGTTCTACAGAAAAAATGTTTCAGGATCTGAGAATTTTTCTAAAGAAAAAATTTTTCAAAATCTGAGAATTTTTCTACAGAAAAAATGTCTCAGAATCTGAGAATTTTTCCACAGAAAAAATGTTTCAGAATCTGTGACATTTTCTATAGACAAAATGTCTCAGAGTTTGAGAACTTTTCTATAGAAAAAATTTTTCTGAATCTAAGACTTAGAATCTGACAATTTTTCTATCAAAAAAATCTCGGATTCTGACACATTTTTCAAAAGAAAAAATCTCAGATTCTGAGACATTTTTCTATAGAAAAAATCTCAGATTTTGAGACTTTTTTCTATAGAAAAATCACAGATTCTGAGACATTTTTGTATAGAAAAAATCTCAGATTCTGAGACATTTTTCTATAGAAAAAATTTCAGATTCTGAGACATTTTTCTATAGAAAAAATCTCAGATTCTGAGACATTTTTCTAGAGAAAAAATCTCAGATTCTGAGACATTTTTTTATAGAAAAAATCTGAGATTCTTAGACATTTTTGTGTAGAAAAAATCTCAGATTCTACGACATTTTTGTATAGAAAAAATCTTAGATTCTGAGACATTTTTGTATAGAAAAACTCTCAGATTCTAAGACATTTTTCTATAGAAAAAAATCTTAGACTCTGAGACATTTTTCTATAGAAAAACTCTCAGATTCTGAGACATTTTTGTAAAGAAAAAATCTCAGATTCTGGGACATTTTTGTATAGAAAAAATCTCAGATTCTGATAAATTTTTCTATAGAAAGACTTTCAGATTCTGAGAGATTTTTCTATAGAAAAAATTTCAGATTCTGACAAATTTTTCTTTACAAAAAATATCAGATTCTGAAACATTTTTCAATAGAAAAAATCTCATATTCTGAGACATTTTTCTATAGAAATAATCTCAGATTCTGAGATATTTTTCTATAGAAAAAACATTTTGTATAGAAAAAATCTCAGATTCTGACACATTTTTCTATAGAAAAAATCTCAGATTCTGAAACATTTTTTTATAGAAAAAATCTGAGATTCTGAGACATTTTTGTGTAGAAAATATCTCAGATTCTACGACATTTTTGTATAGAAAAAATCTTAGATTCTAAGAAATTCCCAGGTTCTGAGACAGATTTTTTATAGAAAAATTCTCAGATTCTGATTTTCTATAACAAACAAACAAAAATTCTTTTGAGAAATTTTTTCTTTACAAAAATTCTCAGAAACTGAGAATCTTTTTAATAGAAAATTCTGTAAAATTTTTTCGGTAGAATAATTCTTAGATTCTGTGACTCTTTTCGATAGAATTTCTTGAGAAAAACTTGTAGATTTGTCTATAGAATGAGAAATTTTTTCTATACTAATTATAAAAAATATTGCTGCCTTTAAATCTTGATGCGTCTTGAATATATCAATCTTGATGGATCGCATAAAAATATTGATGGTTTTTTTCTCGACGTCGTTATCCACGACATTTTTTTATGGAAGTTGTGAGAAAATTTTTATCTTTAAATCTTGAAACATCTTGAATGTATAAGCATATTTTGATAAATCTGCATAATGTTGATGACTTCTTTTCTTGACATCGATATTCACGTTATCTGAAAAAAACGGAGACACAATATTATGTACTAGTTTTTTACAATGAACTAAAAATTATACCTTACTGATCCGATTTCTTAAGATTCAATCATTTTCAGCTAGTTTTATTGCGCTTCACAATTATAAAAAAATTGTGTAAATATGAATAAAAATAAAATGTTGATGTTTAATTTTTTATTGAATTTTAAATAATTGTCAATAAATTTTTCGAAGTTCTACCTAAATTGAATAGTAAAAGTTGCATAGCCAATAAGGTATTTAAATTACGTAGTGCAAAGGTAATAAACCGTATTTTTTAAATTTCATAGAAAAAATAAATACCTATGCCAGCTAAGGTATTATTACCTCGATTATTTTTTTGTGTGTATTGATGCAACATATACCGGGTTATTTTGCCGGTTTTTCACCAGTGAACAGAATACCTCTTCATCGAAATTTTTACGCTTTTGTAAAGCCAGCGTGAAATTTATGTTTTTTTATATGGAGTTTGACAGATTTTCACGTGAAAACCGAGCAACTTACCCACCTTAATATTACCTAAAATTATAGTATAAAAATACCTTAGCGCCAGGCAAACGGGGCATTTGCTAAGTTAAAAGGTAATGTTACTTAAAAGCTAAGGTAATTCCCATGTTCGAAAATTTATTATGGTTGACAGAAATCTACCTTAGCTTTTTAGGTAAAATAGCATTGATAAATAGGTGATATTACGTAAATAATTTGGTAGTATTACCTTGCATTAGTAAAGGCATTTTTACACCATTTCCTTTCAAATTTTAAATAAAAAATACGAAAAGCTTATTATTTTTAATTTATTTTATTTTTTTAATTTTTTAATGTCTTAAATTTTAAAGAAAAGTTATTTATATAGAAAAAATTATCTATTCTAATAGAAAAATTTTATATATATTATAGAAAAATTTTAAGATTCTGAGACAGAGAATTTTCTATAGAAAATCTCTCAGATTCTGAGACATTTTTTTATATAAAAAAACTCTCAGATTCTGAGAAATTTTTGCTATATAAAATTCTCAGATTTTTATAATTTTTTCTATAAAAAAATTCTCAGATCCTGAGACATTTTTTCTATAGAAAAACTCAGATTCTGAGACATTTTTGTACAGAAAAAATGACAGATTTTGAGAAATTTTTTCTATAGAAAAATTCTCGACACTTAAGAAGATTCTGAGACATTTTTTATGCAGAGAAATTCTCAGATTCTGAGACATTTTTTATAATAGTACAAAAAGTTCTCAAATTCCAAGACACTTTTTCTAAATCTGAGAACTTTTTTTTATAGAAAAACTCTCAGATTCTGAGATATTTTTTTTTATAGAAAAACTCTCAGATTCTTAGATATTTTTTCTATAGAAAAATTCGCAGATTCTGAGATTTTTTTTTTAGAAAAATTATCAGATTCTGAGATATTTTGCTAAAAAAAAGTTCTCAGATTTAGAAAAAGTGTCTTGGAATTTGAGAACTTTTTGTACTATTATAAAAAATGTCTCAGAATCTGAGAATTTCTCTGCATAAAAAATGTCTCAGAATCTTCTTAAGTGTCGAGAATTTTTCTATAGAAAAAATTTCTCAAAATCTGTCATTTTTTCTGTACAAAAATGTCTCAGAATCTGAGTTTTTCTATAGAAAAAATGTCTCAGGATCTGAGAATTTTTTTATAGAAAAAATTATAAAAATCTGAGAATTTTATATAGCAAAAATTTCTCAGAATCTGAGAGTTTTTTTATATAAAAAAATGTCTCAGAATCTGAGAGATTTTCTATAGAAAATTCTCTGTCTCAGAATCTTAAAATTTTTCTATAATATATATAAAATTTTTCTATTAGAATAGATAATTTTTTCTATATAAATAACTTTTCTTTAAAATTTAAGACATTAAAAAATTAAAAAAATAAAATAAATTAAAAATAATAAGCTTTTCGTATTTTTTATTTAAAATTTGAAAGGAAATGGTGTAAAAATGCCTTTACTAATGCAAGGTAATACTACCAAATTATTTACGTAATATCACCTATTTATCAATGCTATTTTACCTAAAAAGCTAAGGTAGATTTCTGTCAACCATAATAAATTTTCGAACATGGGAATTACCTTAGCTTTTAAGTAACATTACCTTTTAACTTAGCAAATGCCCCGTTTGCCTGGCGCTAAGGTATTTTTATACTATAATTTTAGGTAATATTAAGGTGGGTAAGTTGCTCGGTTTTCACGTGAAAATCTGTCAAACTCCATATAAAAAAACATAAATTTCACGCTGGCTTTACAAAAGCGTAAAAATTTCGATGAAGAGGTATTCTGTTCACTGGTGAAAAACCGGCAAAATAACCCGGTATATGTTGCATCAATACACACAAAAAAATAATCGAGGTAATAATACCTTAGCTGGCATAGGTATTTATTTTTTCTATGAAATTTAAAAAATACGGTTTATTACCTTTGCACTACGTAATTTAAATACCTTATTGGCTATGCAACTTTTACTATTCAATTTAGGTAGAACTTCGAAAAATTTATTGACAATTATTTAAAATTCAATAAAAAATTAAACATCAACATTTTATTTTTATTCATATTTACACAATTTTTTTATAATTGTGAAGCGCAATAAAACTAGCTGAAAATGATTGAATCTTAAGAAATCGGATCAGTAAGGTATAATTTTTAGTTCATTGTAAAAAACTAGTACATAATATTGTGTCTCCGTTTTTTTCAGATAACGTGAATATCGATGTCAAGAAAAGAAGTCATCAACATTATGCAGATTTATCAAAATATGCTTATACATTCAAGATGTTTCAAGATTTAAAGATAAAAATTTTCTCACAACTTCCATAAAAAAATGTCGTGGATAACGACGTCGAGAAAAAAACCATCAATATTTTTATGCGATCCATCAAGATTGATATATTCAAGACGCATCAAGATTTAAAGGCAGCAATATTTTTTATAATTAGTATAGAAAAAATTTCTCATTCTATAGACAAATCTACAAGTTTTTCTCAAGAAATTCTATCGAAAAGAGTCACAGAATCTAAGAATTATTCTACCGAAAAAATTTTACAGAATTTTCTATTAAAAAGATTCTCAGTTTCTGAGAATTTTTGTAAAGAAAAAATTTCTCAAAAGAATTTTTGTTTGTTTGTTATAGAAAATCAGAATCTGAGAATTTTTCTATAAAAAATCTGTCTCAGAACCTGGGAATTTCTTAGAATCTAAGATTTTTTCTATACAAAAATGTCGTAGAATCTGAGATATTTTCTACACAAAAATGTCTCAGAATCTCAGATTTTTTCTATAAAAAAATGTTTCAGAATCTGAGATTTTTTCTATAGAAAAATGTGTCAGAATCTGAGATTTTTTCTATACAAAATGTTTTTTCTATAGAAAAATATCTCAGAATCTGAGATTATTTCTATAGAAAAATGTCTCAGAATATGAGATTTTTTCTATTGAAAAATGTTTCAGAATCTGATATTTTTTGTAAAGAAAAATTTGTCAGAATCTGAAATTTTTTCTATAGAAAAATCTCTCAGAATCTGAAAGTCTTTCTATAGAAAAATTTATCAGAATCTGAGATTTTTTCTATACAAAAATGTCCCAGAATCTGAGATTTTTTCTTTACAAAAATGTCTCAGAATCTGAGAGTTTTTCTATAGAAAAATGTCTCAGAGTCTAAGATTTTTTTCTATAGAAAAATGTCTTAGAATCTGAGAGTTTTTCTATACAAAAATGTCTCAGAATCTAAGATTTTTTCTATACAAAAATGTCGTAGAATCTGAGATTTTTTCTACACAAAAATGTCTAAGAATCTCAGATTTTTTTCTATAAAAAAATGTCTCAGAATCTGAGATTTTTTCTCTAGAAAAATGTCTCAGAATCTGAGATTTTTTCTATAGAAAAATGTCTCAGAATCTGAAATTTTTTCTATAGAAAAATGTCTCAGAATCTGAGATTTTTTCTATACAAAAATGTCTCAGAATCTGTGATTTTTCTATAGAAAAAAGTCTCAAAATCTGAGATTTTTTCTATAGAAAAATGTCTCAGAATCTGAGATTTTTTCTTTTGAAAAATGTGTCAGAATCCGAGATTTTTTTGATAGAAAAATTGTCAGATTCTAAGTCTTAGATTCAGAAAAATTTTTTCTATAGAAAAGTTCTCAAACTCTGAGACATTTTGTCTATAGAAAATGTCACAGATTCTGAAACATTTTTTCTGTGGAAAAATTCTCAGATTCTGAGACATTTTTTCTGTAGAAAAATTCTCAGATTTTGAAAAATTTTTTCTTTAGAAAAATTCTCAGATCCTGAAACATTTTTTCTGTAGAACAATTCTTAGATTCTGAGACATTTTTTCTACATAAAAATTCTCAGATCCTGAGACATTTTTCTGTAGAAAAATGATCAGATTCTGATACATTTTTTCTACAGAAAAATTCTCAGATTCTGGCACATTTTTCTATCAGAAAGTTCTCATATTCTGAATTGTGATACATGTTTCTATAGAAAAATTTTCAAATTCTGAGATTTCAGATTTTTCAAAAGAACAAATATCCAGAAACTGAGTATTTTCTGTAGAAAAGTTTTAGAATCTGAGAGTATTTCTATTAAAAAAATGTTTAATAACAGAAAAATTTTCAGATCCTTCATAAGATTCTGAGACATTTTTCTTATTATCAACTTTTCTTTAAAATTTGTAAACATTAAAAAATTAAAAAAAAAAAAATTAATTAAAAATAATAAACTTTTCGTAGTTTTTATTTAAATTTTAAAAGGAAATGGTGTAAAAAAGCCATTACTAATGCAAGGTAATACTACCAAATTATTTACGTAATATCACCTATTTATCAATGCTATTTTACCTAAAAAGCTAAGGTATATTTCTGTCAACCATAATAAATTTTCGAACATAGGAATTACCTTAGCTTTTAAGTAACATTACCTTTTAACTTAGCAAATGCCCCGTTTGCCTGGCGCTAAGGTATTTTTATACTATAATTTTAGGTAATATTACCTCGATTTTTTTTGTGTGTACGCATCAACACTATAAGCAACATTTTTTTAATTGTACAGACCATTTAAAAAGCGGTGAAATTTAACATTCAGATGTAAAATGAAGTAATTATAAGTGTTTGGGACTGTAAACATTAATAATATCACATAACTTACCAAAAAATATTATTTAAAGTTATTTTATGTATTCTGACGCGCAAAACATAACCAAACATATGACCACAGACTAATACAGACTCGACATAAGTGACAGATGTCAAAAAAGTAGTCTTGAACCATATGGTTAATGTTTTCAAATTATTCTACGAATTAGGTTAGAAAGAGAAAGCTAATATAACGCGCCATTAGAAAAATGGATGCCAGATCGGTTTTTGTTGTTTCACTCACTCCTAAGTCGTAGAAAGTGTTGCCATGTTAGCGTAAAACGGACTAAAAACCGCTGTGATTTCTCCTAAAATCGCTTAGTTTTTCCCCATTTTTTCTTATAAAACTCTACTGTCGAGTCTGTATTTAGTCTGTGATATGACTGTCAAATTTTCGCTACAAATTAATTGATGTTTCGAAACATTTTTTTCACCGGTGAACAACTTACTTAGCTTTACCTCGAATTTTTTTTGTGTGTAAAGCTAAGTACTCTGTTTCTTACCGTGAAAATTTGACATAAACTTTAAACGCCTCAAATCGCAATAAAACAATTAAAAATCAACAACTTTTGACAATTATAAGAAAGAAACGATCATAATAAAACTGAAATGTCACTTTTTCACGGCAATTTAAATTGTCTTGTATAATAAAAATGCGTGAAAACTTTTTTATCAATTTCCCTATAATTCCTCGCGTTGCCAAAATTTATTTTTTTTGTAT